>CM035154.1:7149764-7609918 GCA_020205615.1 Panax quinquefolius | reverse complement strand
GTATGGAATGAAGGTTTTAGAAAGGATTGTTTAGTAGTCCTCACCATTTTGTAAATTAATGTATCAATAAATGTGATGAGGATTTATTTGAGTATAGATATTGTCTAGAAGATAATATTTGTATTCAAACTCAGCTTTTTCTTGTTGTAATAATAAAGTTGTAGTTGTTTACGTATCTATGTATTGACAACTCGGAATAGGTGATGTATACCTATTTTGGGGGCGCCACATATATGATGAGGAAAATATTGATTTTATGTGGATATAGATGAGAAAATTTTTAAAATGACAATTGTTGAAAATTAATATTTTATCTTTTTCGATAAAATAATTCATTTAAATATATTATTTTGATAATATATTAACTGGTGATATTTTTACAACGAATGTGGGATATATGAGTATCTGAGGAGGAAGAGTATTTTTGTGGCATTAAATGTTTAAAACATGTTAAACATGTCGGTGGACCCCATTTATTGGATGAAATTTGATTATAGCACAGTAAAATCGCCGTTTGTGGATTTGATCAATTTCTATTTGGAATTTGAAAAAACTTTCTTCTGCAAAGTTGTAGAGAATTGAAATTCCTATAAAAACTCGCTAGATTCGAATTTTCAATGATGAAAGGGCTATTTATTATGAATTATTGAAGTTCAAGCTCAAAATAATTGATTTTGGGAGTTTAAATTATTTTTGTTAAGAAAAACGTTTTTTGTATTTTTTTGGACATCATTAACATGTGTGGCTGGTGTTTTGACCAAAAGGTGGGCTAAGGAAAATTTGTATAATTATATTAATATTATATTAAATTTTCTCTTTTTTGTTCTAAGCAATTTCCTATAAATAGGGTCTTAGGTTAGAATTGAAAATCACACTTTAAACCAAGTTTTCTCTATTTCTCTCTCGATATTTTGAAGCGTATTCTTGTGAGTATTTTGAGTATACTTTGAGTATTGATATATTGCAAGTTCATTCAGCGTTATTCAAATTTCTTCCGCTTGAGGTAAGGATATTATTTTTTTTTCGTAATGATATTATTTCTTCAATATCATTATCTTTGAAATGTTGATCCGAAGTTTTTATCAAATTTGGAATTTTTTCGTATGTCAGGTTACTTATTCACGAAGTTACTTATTCATGAGTTACTATTCACGAGTTACTTTATTCATGAGTTCTTATTCACGAGTTACTATTCATGAAAGTACTATTCATGAAGCGTGAAGATGTTTTTGTGGAATTTCTATCTTTTGGTGTCTGAGTTACTATTCACGTATCGGCAAGACTATTCACGTACACTGACTATTCACGATACTCGGACTTATTCATTTAAAAATAAAATTTCTTCTTTTTGTCCAAAATATCTATTACGGATACTAACTCCGATTGTATCCATGTTTTGATTATTCTTGAATTTTACACCACTATGATTATTTTTTGAGGTATTTTTGGACGTGGATAAAACCAAGTACTGAATCCTTAATCCTTAATCCTTGTCATTTTGTTTCATCGGATTCGTTTCTTTAAAAAAAAAATATTTTCATCATCCTCGGTCTTAAATGATGATATTATGGAATATCTTTGGCACGTAGTGCAAAGATGAATGATTTCTTAAGAATATCTTTGGCTCAGTGCAAAAGATGAATGATTTCAAGAAGAATATCTTTGGCTGTAGTGCAAAAGATGAGCAGTGTTTAAATGAATACGACTAATGATGAATATCTTTGGCACTGTAGTGCAAAGATGAATATTTGATTCGAGATGTATATTGATTGATGTTACAGGGGATAAAAGATAGAGCGATGAACTTTTAAATTCATACATGTAGAAGATAGTAGTTTTGCATTTCTACTTAACTCTTCTAATGAATTATTATTTCATTATGAATATTGATTTAAAATTTGTTGTCTATTGTATTCTATTATATTTTTTTTCCTGTTGAAGACTAACGATAATTTGTTGTATATTATCTTTAGTCATAATATTCTTTCTTGAAAGCTAGTTGAGCTCACCCTTTTCCTTTTGTTCCATTTTTCTCGGGAGGCGAGAATATAGCGAAAGAGTACAGTCTGGGAAAATGGAATGAAGGTTTTAGAAAAGGATTGTTTAGTAGTCCTCACCATTTTGTAAATTAATGTATCAATAAATGTGATGAGGATTTATTTGAGTATAGATATTGTCAGAAGATAATATTTGTATTCAAACTCATGAGTTTTACTTGTTGTAATAATAAAGTTGTAGTTGTTTACATACCACGTATTCGACAACTCGTAATAGGTGATATATACCTATTTTGGGGGCGTCACATATATGATGAGGAAAATATTGATTTTATGTGGATATAGATGGAGAAAATTTTTAAAATGACAATTGTTGAAAATTAATATTTTATCTTTTCGATAAAATAATTCATTTAAATATATTATTTTGATAATATATTAACGGTGATATTTTACAACGAATGTGGGATATATGAGTATCTGAGGAGGAAGAGTATTTTGTGGCATTAAATGTTTAAAACATGTTAAACATGCTTCGGTGGACCCCATTTATCGATCGAAATTTGATTATAGCTTTGTAAAATCGTAGTTTGTGGATTTGGTCAATTTCTATTTGGAATTTGAAAAACTTTCTTCTGCAAAGTTGTAGAGAATTGAAATTCCTATAAAAACTTCATGCGATTCAATTTTACGATGAAAGGGCTATTTATTATGAATTATTGAAGTTCAAGCTCAAAATAATTGATTTTTGGGAGTTTAAATTATTTTTGTTAAGAAAACGTTTTTGTATTTTTTGGACATCATTAACATGTGTGGCTGGTGTTTTTGACCAAAAGGTGGGCTAAGGAAAATTTGTATAATTATATTAATATTATATTAAATTTTTTACTTTTGTTCTAAGCAATTTCCTATAAATAGTGCTTAAGTTAGAATTGAAAATCACACGTAGCTGAAGTTTTTCTCTATTTTCTCTCGATATTTTGAGCGTATTCTTGTGAGTATTTTGAGTATACTTTGAGTATTGATATACTGGTGCAAGTTCATTCAATGATTATTCGGTCAATCTAAGCTTCTCTTGAGGTAAGGGATATTATTTTTTTCGTAATGATATTATTTCTTCAATATCATTATCTTTGAAATGTTGATCTGAAGTTTTTATCAAATTTGGAATTTTTTCATGTCGGGTTACTATTCACGAAGTTACTATTCATGAGTTACTATTCACGAGTTCTTATTCACTTAGTACTATTCATGAAGCGTGAAGATGTTTTTTGTGGAATTTCTATCTTTTGGTGTCAGAGTTCTTATTCACGTATAATTGACTTTATTCATTAGAAAAATAAAATTTCTTCTTTTTTGTCCAAAATATCTATTCGGATACTAACTCGATTGTATCCATGTTTTGATCATTCTTGAATTTTACACCACTATGATTATTTTTGAGGTATTTTTGGACGTGGATAAAACCAAAGTACATTTAATCCTTAATCCTTAATCCTTGTCATTTTGTTTCTTTGGATTCGTTTCTTTAAAAAAAATATATTTTCATCATCCTCGGTCTTAAATGATGATATTATGGAATATCTTTGGCTGTAGCAAAAGATGAATGATTTCTTAAGAATATCTTTGGCCCGTGGTGCAAAAGATGAATGATTTTGAAGAATATCTTTGGCAGTAGTGCAAAGATGAACAGTGTTTAAATGAACATGACCAATGATGAATATCTTTCGCCCAGTAGTGCAAAAGATGAATATTTGATTCGAGATGTATATTGATTGATGTTACAGGATAAAAGATGAGCGATGAACTTTTAAATTCATACATAGAAGATAGTAGTTTGCATTCTCTACTTAACTCTTCTAATGAATTATTATTTCATTGCGAATATTGATTTAAAATTTGTTGTCTATTGATTCTATTATATTTTTTCCCTGTTGAAGACTAACGATAATTTGTTGTATATTATCTTAGTCATAATATTCTTCTTGAGCTAATTGAGCTCACCCTTTTCCTTTTTGTTCCATTTTTCTCGGGAGGCGAGAATATAGCGAGTACGTAGCTTCGAGGTATGGAATGAAGGTTTTAGAAAGGATTGTTTAGTAGTCCTCACCATTTTTGTAAATTAATGTATCAATAAATGTGATGAGGATTTATTTGAGTATAGATATTGTCTAGAAGATAATATTTGTATTCAAACTTCAGCTTTCTTGTTGTAATAATAAAGTTGTAGTTGTTTCTGTACCATGTATTGACAACTCAGAATAGGTGATGTATACCTATTTTGGGGGCGTCACATATATGATGAGGAAAATATTGATTTTATGTGGATATAAATGGAAAAATTTTAAAATGACAATTGTTGAAAATTAATATTTTATCTTTTTCGATAAAATAATTCATTTAAATATATTATTTTGATAATATATTAGCGGTGATATTTTACAACGAATGTGGGATATATGAGTATCAGGAGGAGAAGAGTATTTTGTGGCATTAAATGTTTAAAACATGTTAAACATGTAAATTGGACCCCATTTATTATTTGAAAT
Organism: Panax quinquefolius; assembly: GCA_020205615.1. Taxonomy (NCBI): domain Eukaryota; kingdom Viridiplantae; phylum Streptophyta; class Magnoliopsida; order Apiales; family Araliaceae; genus Panax; species Panax quinquefolius. The sequence continues at coordinate 7,605,372 of CM035154.1, read as the reverse complement.
TTGATTATAGCACAGTAAAATCGCCGTTTGTGGATTTCGGTCAATTTCTATTTGGAATTTGAAAAACTTTCTTACGCAAAGTTGTAGAGAATTGAAATTCCTATAAAAACTCGCTAGATTCGAATTTTCGATGAAAGGGCTATTTATTATGAATTATTGAAGTTAGAAAGCTCAAAATAATTGATTTTTGGGAGTTTAAATTATTTTGTTAAGAAAACGTTTTTGTATTTTTTTGGACATCATTAACATGTGTGGGTGGTGTTTTGACCAAAAGGTGGGCTAAGGAAAATTTGTATAATTATATTAATATTATATTAAATTTTCACTTTGGTGTTCTAAGCAATTTCCTATAAATAGGGTGCTTGGGTTAGAATTGAAAATCACACCGTAAACCCAAGTTTTCTCTCTATTTCTCTCTCGATATTTTGAGGCGTATTCTTGTGAGTATTTTGAGTATACTTTGAGTATTGATATACTGATTGCAAGTTCATTCAAATTATTCGGTCGGAAATCGCTTCTCGAGGTAAGGGATATTATTTTTTTTCGTAATGATATTATTTCTTCAATATCATTATCTTTCAAATGTTGATCTGAAGTTTTTATCAAATTTGGAATTTTTTCATGTGGGAGTTCTTATTCACGAGTTCTTATTCATGAGTTACTATTCACGAGTTCTTATTCAGCTGAGTTCTTATTCACGAGTTACTATTCACGAGTACTATATCATGAAGCGTGAAGATGTTTTTGTGGAATTTCTATCTTTTGGTGTCTGAGTGTTTTATTCACGATATCTTGATTATTCACGATACTCTGGACTATTCACGATACTAAGACTATTCATAGAAAAATAAAATTTCTTCTTTTTGTCCAAAATATCTATTCGGATACTAACTCGATCAGATCCATGTTTTGATCATTCTTGAATTTTACACCACTATGATTATTTTTGAGGTATTTTTGGACGTGGATAAAACCAAGTACGAATCCTTAATCCTTAATCCTTGTCATTTTGTTTGGATTCGATTCGCTTTAAAAAAAAATATTTTCATCATCCTCGGTCTTAAATGATGATATTATGGAATATCTTTGGCAGTAGTAAAAAGATGAATGATTTTTAAGAATATCTTTGGCCCAATGGTGCAAAGATGAATGATTTCTGAAGAATATCTTTGGCACGTAGTAGCAAAAGATGAACAGTGTTTAAATGAACATGACGGTGATGAATATCTTTGGCTGTAGTAAAAAGATGAATATTTGATTCGGATGTATATTGATTGATGTTACGGGGATAAAAGATGAGGCGATGAACTTTTAAATTCATACATAGAAGATAGTAGTTTGCATTCTACTTAACTCTTCTAATGAATTATTATTTCACTGCGAATATTGATTTAAAATTTGTTGTCTATTGTATTCTATTATATTTTTTCCTGTTGAAGACTAACGATAATTTGTTGTATATTATCTTAGCCATAATATTCTTTCTTGAGCTAGTTGAGCTCACCCTTTTCCTTTTGTTCCATTTTTCTCGAGGCGAGAATATAAGCGAATACTGAGCCTGGGGTATGGAATGAAGGTTTTAGAAAGGATTGTTTAGTAGTCCTCACCATTTTGTAAATTAATGTATCAATAAATGTGATGAGGATTTATTTGAGTATAGATATTATACAGAAGATAATATTTGTATTCAAACTCACAGTTTTACTGTTGTAATAATAAAGTTGTAGTTGTTTCTGTACCATGTATTGACAACTCAGAATAGGTGATGTATACCTATTTTGGGGGCGTCACAGATCTCCTCGAGCCCCAATCCAAAAAACCATGGCTCATCGAAGGCCCCGAACCGCCTGTTGCCGTGACTGATCCCGTAGTCGCCTCAACGCCCTCCTCTAAACCGAGCTCATCTGCCGGATCACCAACCACATGTTGGTCGAAGAGCCCTTCCGAAGTGTTCCTTTTCCAGCTGTTTGATCATTTCAAACTGCCTGGTGATGACGACCGCTTCGAAGGGTTCACTTATAAAGACTACCTGGTAGTTTACGTCCGAGCCCAATGCCAGGTATTTCACAAATCGGATAACTTTTCCTGTTATTTTCATGTTTTATTCGGTATAGCTAATTCATTTCTTCTGATTCAGGCCAACACCATTTTATCCCGGGCCATTCCACCCAGAGCTCGAACGACCCGAAAGGAAGTTCAACTGAAGTCGGACGTCTCGCTGCTCGAGGCTGAGATTCGAGGTCTTAATTCGGACCTGAAGAAAGAGAAAGATTCTCACGCCGAGACCCGGAATAAGGCGACCCAGGCCGAACGTTAGACCAATGAACTCAGGTCACAATACTCCCTCTTGCAAGAAGAGTTCGTCGGTTTGGACAATCATGCTAAGAAGCTTCTCGGGGAGAAGGAGCATCTGATCGAAGATGTCAAGGATCGGGAGAAGGCCATCAACGCTACGTAATGAAAAACTCTCCGGGATGCATGATAAAATGATGCATTTGATCCGAGATAACAATGCTCTGACGGCTGAAGTTGGAACCTTGCAAGGAGAGCTTGCCGAGTCCAAGCAGATAGCTATCGCTGAATATGAAGAGTCCAAAGCTTTGAACGAGAAAGTCATGACCCAGTTTGGCGAAGGGTACGAGACTTATCGTGAAAAGCTAAGGCAAAGTTAATGGTTGTTGGGCTCGACGCCGCCCTTCTTGACTCGTCGAATGAAGAATCTGAAGCCGGCGAAGATCCTCCTCTCGAATAGCCTTTTTAAGACTTGTAAATTTTTGTACTTCTTCCATTTTTCTTCTTGTTTGTAAGTCACCTGAATCGTGAGCGATCGGGTTCTATAAGAATTTCACAACTATGAATGAAGTATAAAAGTTTTCTGTTTATAAATTTTTGTAATCAGTTATACTTGTGACTTATCTCGACCAGTGGTGTCTTTTCGAACCTTCTGATCGGACCATATACGAAGTTTATCTAAAAGATAACAGTTTTCTCGATCAGTTATACTCGGGATTATCTCGATCAGAGGTGTCTTTCCGAACCTTCTGATCGGATAATGCCCGAAGCTTGTCTGATTTAAGAATTTATAGAATTTTCGGTCAGTTATACTCGGGACTTATCTCGATCGGTGGTGTCTTTCCGAACCGACTGATCGGATAGTACCCGAAGTTTATCCGTTCGAGTATTAAAAAACGTATGAATATAGATGAAGTTAAGCATCTCCAAAGAAAACTTGCATTTATTTCATTTAAGATTGAAAGGTTACATGGATAAAGAAAAGAATGACATAACTATCACTGGTAAAAAAAATTTAAGTCTTCCAGCATGCCATGTATTTTTTACTTCTGATCCTTCCATTCTTTCAAGTTTCAGATGTACACCGGCTTGGCACCTACCACCCCTCATAAGGTCCCTCCCGGTTAGGCATCGCCACCGGTGTTCTGGGGGTTGATGCCTCAAACTCGGAGGACCAAATCTCATCGCAAACCTCCTCGCTTAACCTTTTGGTTATAAGTGTAGCCACATTCTCTGGCGATGACAACCAACCTCAACATAGCAGAGTCCCGAACCTCTTTCAGCAGATCCAAATTTGTTTTTAGACCGTCATCGTTGTATAGCTCTTTGTACTGACTGACTCTAAGAGTGGGGGATCCGATCTCAATTGGTATGAGTGCATCGGTCCCGTACGCCAGTCGGAATGGAGAGTCCCCGGTTGTTGTCCTCGGAGTAGTCCGATATACCCACAAAACAGACAGCAGCTTTTCGGGCTATCGACCCTTTAATTCATCCAACCTTATTTTGATCCCGTTGAGTAGGGTTCGGTTGGTCACTTCTACTTGATCATTCGACTAAGGGTGGACGACTGAAGTCTTGCGATGCTAAATTTTCAACTCTTTCAAAAAGCCTTCGAACTTTGATCCTACGAACTGTCTGCCATTATTAGAGACCACCGCCATCGGGATGCTGAAACGATAAACCATTCCTTCTTTGAAAAATTTTAGGCATTCTTGTTTGGTGATCTTCTGCAATGGTTTGGCTTCGATCCATTTCGTCATATAGTCGATAGCCACAATCACAAAGCTAACTTGTCCCTTGGCCTCGGCAGAGGCCCTAGGATGTCGATCCCCCATACAACAAAGAGAATCGGGGATAAGACAGAATACAGCTCTTCGGGAGGTTGATGTGGGATTGTGTTGTTCAGCTGACACTTGGGACACCTTCTGACGAATTCCTTAGCCTCTATGTAGATAGTCGGCCAGTAATACCCTTGCCTTAAAATCTTATGTGCTAGCGACTTTGCTCCCATGTGATCCCCACAGATCATGTACCTCCCGAAGAGTGTAATCTGCCTCTGATGGAGTTAAGCATTTGAGCAGTGGAGAGCTAAAAGCCCTTCAGTATAGATCCCCATCAATGAGGACGAAGTTTGAGCTTCGGTGTTTGATCTGTCTTGCAAGGATTCGGTCCGAAGGGAGAGTCTCATCTGCCAAGTAGGAAATATAGGGTGTGAGCCAGCAGTCAAGTCGGTCCAGAGCTAGCACTTCTATCTTTGAAACACTGGGCCATTCTAGAACCTCCAGGTATACCGATCCGTTGAAGGAACTTGCTTTGGTGGTTTCCAATCTTGCTAGGGCATCTGCTATTGTGTTATCTGACTGATCCACCCCCTGACAACTGTGCGTTGCGAAATATGCGAGCTTACCCTTTACTTCGACCAGATATTTTGACATTCTTGCCCCCCGACTCATACTCACCCGACAACTGCTTAACCACCAGCTGGGAATCACTGTAGATGACCAACTTCTGTACCTCCAAGCTCTGGGCCAATCGTATTCCTGCTAGGATGGCTTCATACTCTGCTTCGTTGTTTGTGGCCTTGAACTGAAATTGGATCGCCTGTTGGACTTTGAACCCTTCTGGACTTGTCAGAATTACTCCTGTTCCACTGATGTCCGAATTCGATGATCCATCCACATACAACGTCCATGAGGTCGGCCTTTGTTGAGTTTCGACCACTATGTTCACGTCTGACTCCGTAAAGGAACACTCTACCACGAAATCTGCTAAGGCCTGCCCTTTGATTGTTGTTCGAGGATGATACTCTATAGCGAACTGTGTTAATTCCATTGCCCGTGCGACAACCGATTCGATACCTCCGGGCTTATGCAAAATCTTCTTCAACCATTTGATCCGTACACCACTATTAGCCACCACCGAAATAATGTCTGAGCTTTCTACTCGCAATTATTAAGGCATAGGCGAACTTTTCCAAATTCGGTGTCGACCTCTCTGCGTCCCAAGACGTGGTCGACGTTGTACACTGGGAACCTTTCCTCTCTTGTCACAGATTAGTCGCTTCGATCGCCATCCAAGCTCATGACCAAGTATAAATATAAGGGTTCCGAAGGGATGGGTTTCATCAAACAATGGTGTCAAGATGATATATTTTGATCCTCGAACGCATCTTCACATTCCGACGTCCACTGAAAACTTTTCTCATTCTTCGGCCCCTTGAGAGTGTCAAAAAAGGGTAAACATCTTTCAGCCGACCTTGACACGAATCTCCGAAGGGCAGTTATCCGGCCTGTCAACCTCTGTACATATTTGAATGTCTTTGGAGATTTCATGTCTAAGATCGTCGAAATCTTCTCTGGGTTGGCTTCGATTCCCCTTTTCGACCGGTATCCCGAAACTTTCTGCACTCCAAACCAGAAGGTACATTTGGTCGGAGTTCATCTCGCCGCCAGGCTTCTTTACCATTTCGAAGCAGTCTTCTAGGTCTTCCAAATGATCCCGGACTTACAGGCTTTTTACGATCATGTCGTCCACGCAAACTTCCATACTTCGGCCCAACTGCTTTCTGAATACGAAGGTCATCATCCGTTGGTAAGTTGCCCCTGCATTCAGCAACCCGAATGTCATCTTCCGATACGCATATATTGTGACGCCCCAAAAATAGGTATACATCACCTATTACGAGTTGTCAATACATAGTGCGTAAAACAACTACAACTTTATTATTACAACAAGAAATCGTGAGTTTGAATACAAATATTATCTTCTACAGACAATATCTATACTCAAATAAATCCTCATCACATTTATTGATACATTAATTTACAAAAATGGTGAGGACTACTAAACAATCCTTTCTAAAACCTTCATTCCATACCCAGGCTCGCACTCGCTTATATTCTCGCCTCCCGAGAAAAATGGAACAAAAAGGAAAAGGGTGAGCTCAACTAGCTCGGTAAAGAATATTATGACTAAGATAATATACAACAAATTATCGTTAGTCTTCAACAGGAAAAAATATAATAGAATACAATAGACAACAAATTTTAAATCAATATTCGCAATGAAATAATAATTCATTAGAAGAGTTAAGTAGAGAATGCAAACTACTATCTTCTATGTATGAATTTAAAAGTTCATCGTCTATCTTTTATCCCTGTAACATCAATCAATATACATACGGAATCAAATATTCATCTTTGCACTCTGGGCCAAAGATATTCATCGACCGGGTCATGTTCATTTAAACACTGTTCATCTTTGCACTACTGGCCAAAGATATTCTTCAAAATCATTCATCTTTGCACCACACAGCCAAAGATATTCTTAAGAAATCATTCATCTTGCACTATGTGCCAAAGATATTCCATAATATCATCATTTAAGATGAGGATGATGAAAAATTTTTTTTAAAGAAACGAATCCAAATTGAAACAAAATGACAAGGATTAAGGATTAAGGATTCGTACTTGGTTTTATCCACGCCCAAAATACCTCAAAATAATCATAGTGGTGTAAAATTCAAGAATGATCAAAACATGGATACAATCAGAGTTAGTATCCGAATAGATATTTTGGACAAAAGAAGAAATTTTATTTTTCGGTGAATAGTCAGATACGTGAATAAAGTCGATAACGTGAATAAAGAATCTCGACACCAAAAGATAGAAATTCCATTAAAAACATCTTCACGCTTCATGAATAGTACTCGTGAATAGTAATTCGTGAATAAGAATCATTAATAGTAACTCGTGAATAAGAACTCATGAATAAGTAACTCGTGAATAGTAACCCCAGACATGAAAAAATTCCAAATTTGATAAAACTTCAGATCAACATTTCAAAGATAATGATATTCAAGAAATAATATCATTACGAAAAAAAATAATATCCCTTTACCTCGAGAAAAAGACTTAATTTGGAATAATTTGAATGAACTTGCACCGTATATCAATACTCAAAGTATACTCAAAATACTCACAAGAATACGCTCAAAATATCGAGAGAGAAATAGAGAAAACTTCATTCTCGGTGTGATTTTCAATTCTAACCCAAGACCTTTATTTATAAGAAATTGCTTAGAACACAAAAAGCGTAAAATTTAATATAATATTAATATAATTATACAAATTTTCCTTAGCCCACCTTTTGGTCAAAACACCAGCCACACATGTTAATGATGTCAAAAAAATACAAAAACGTTTTTCTTAACAAAAATAATTTAAACTCCCAAAAATCAATTATTTTGAGCTTCTAACTTCAATAATTCATAATAAATAGCCCTTTCATCGAAAAATTGAATCTCGCGAAGTTTTATAGGAATTTCAATTCTCTACAACTTTGCAGAAGAAAGTTTTTTCAAATTCCAAATAGAAATTGATCAAATCCACAAACCTGGCGATTTTACATGTGCTATAATCAAATTTCATCAATAAATGGGGTCCACCGACATGTTTAATATGTTTTAAACATTTAATGCCACAAAATACTCTTCCTCCTCGTATACTCATATATCCCACATTCGTTGTAAAAATATCACCGTTAATATATTATCAAAATAATATATTTAAATGAATTATTTTATCGTAAAAGATAAAATATTAATTTTCAACAATTGTCATTTTAAAAATTTTCTCCATCTATATCCACATAAAATCAATATTTTCCTCATCATATATGTGACGCCCCCAAAATAGGTATACATCACCTATTACGAAAGTTCACAATACATACGGTACGTAAACAACTACAACTTTATTATTACAACAAGAAAGCGTGAGTTTGAATACAAATATTATCTTACTATAATATCTATACTCAAATAAATCCTCATCACATTTATTGATACATTAATTTACAAAAATGGTGAGGACTACTAAACAATCCTTTCTAAAACCTTCATTCCATACCCCAGACTGCACTCGCTTATATTCTCGCCTCCCGAGAAAAATGGAACAAAAGGAAAAGGGTGAGCTCATTAGCTTTCAAGAAAGAATATTACGACTAAGATAATATACAACAAATTATCGTTAGTCTTCAATGAGGAAAAAATATAATAGAATACAATAGACAACAAATTTTAAATCAATATTCATAATGAAATAATAATTCATTAGAAGAGTTAAGTAGAGAATGCAAACTACTATCTTCTATGTATGAATTTAAAAGTTCATCGCTCATCTTTTATCCCTGTAACATCAATCAATATACATCGGAATCAAATATTCATCTTTGCACTCACAGGCCAAAGATATTCATCGATTGGTCATGTTCATTTAAACACTGCTCATCTTTTCAGACTACAAGCCAAAGATATTCTTCAGAAATCATTCATCTGCACTTCACAGGCCAAAGATATTCTTAAGAAATCATTCATCTTTGCACTACGTGCCAAAGATATTCCATAATATCATCATTTAAGACCGAGGATGATGAAAAATATTTTTTTTTAAAGAAGCGAATCCAATTGAAACAAAATGACAAGGATTAAGGATTAAGGATTCATTACTTGGTTTTATCCACGCCCAAAAATACCTCAAAAATAATCATAGTGGTGTAAAATTCAAGAATGATCAAAACATGGATACAATCAGAGTTAGTATCCGAATAGATATTTTGGACAAAAGAAGAAATTTTATTTTTCAATTGAATAGTTGGTATCGTGAATATATACGTGAAGGTCAGATATCGTGAATAGTAACTCGACACCAAAAGATAGAAATTCCACAAAAACATCTTCACGCTTCATTTAATAGTACTTCGTGAATAAGAACTCGTGAATAGTAACTCATGAATAGAACTCGTGAATAAGAATCATGAATAAGTAACCGTGAATAGTAACTCAGACATGAAAAAATTCCAAATTTGATAAAACTTCAGATCAACATTTCAAAGATAATGATATTGAAGAAATAATATCATTACTGAAAAAAATAATATCCCTTACCTCAAGAGAAAAGATTACGACATTTGGAATAATTTGAATGAACTTGCACCGTATATCAATACTCAAAGTATACTCAAAATACTCACAAGAATACGCTTTCAAAATATCGAGAGAAATAGAGAAAAAACTTTTACGGTGTGATTTTCAATTCTAACCCAAGACCCTATTTATAGAAAATTGCTTAGAACACCAAAGTAAAAATTTAATATAATATTAATATAATTATACAAATTTTCCTTAGCCCACCTTTTGGTCAAAACACCACCCCACACACATGTTAATGATGTCCAAAAAATACAAAAAACGTTTTCTTAACAAAAATAATTTAAACTCCCAAAATCAATTATTTTGAGCTTGAACTTCAATAATTCATAATAAATAGCCCTTTCATCAGAAAATTGAATCTAGCGAGTTTTATAGGAATTTCAATTCTCTACAACTTTGCAGAAGAAAGTTTTTCAAATTCCAAATAGAAATTGACCGAAATCCACAAACGGCGATTTTACTGGTGCTATAATCAAATTTCAAATCAATAAATGGGGTCCACCTGACATGTTTAACATGTTTTAAACATTTAATGCCACAAAAATACTCTTCCTCCTCGTATACTCATATATCCCACATTCGTTGTAAAAATATCACCGTTAATATATTATCAAAATAATATATTTAAATGAATTATTTTATCAGAAAAAGATAAAATATTAATTTTCAACAATTGTCATTTTAAAAATTTTCTCCATCTATATCCACATAAAATCAATATTTTCCTCATCATATATGTGACGCCCCCAAAATAGGTATACATCACCTATTCTGAGTTGTCAATCGTGAGTATGTAAACAACTACAACTTTATTATTACAACAAGAAAAGCTGAGTTTGAATACAAATATTATCTTCTGTATAACATATCTATACTCAAATAAATCCTCATCACATTTATTGATACATTAATTTACAAAAATGGTGAGGACTACTAAACAATCCTTTCTAAAACCTTCATTCCATACCCAGGCGACTCGTACTCGCATTATATTCTCGCCTCACGAGAAAAATGGAACAAAAAGGAAAAGGTGAGCTCAACTAGCTCGAAGAAAGAATATTATGACTAAGATAATATACAACAAATTATCGTTAGTCTTCAACAGGAAAAAAATATAATAGAATACAATGATAGACAACAAATTTTAAATCAATATTCGCAATGAAATAATAATTCATTAGAAGAGTTAAGTAGAGAATGCAAACTACTATCTTCTATGTATGAATTTAAAAGTTCATCGTCATCTTTTATCCTCGTAACATCAATCAATATACATCTGGAATCAAATATTCATCTTTTGCACTACAAAAGCCAAAGATATTCATCATTGGTCATGTTCATTTAAACACTGCTCATCTTTGCACTTTCTGTGCCAAAGATATTCTTCAGAAATCATTCATCTTTGCACTTCTGAGGCCAAAGATATTCTTAAGAAATCATTCATCTTTGCACTATGAGGCCAAAGATATTCCATAATATCATCATTTAAGACCGAGGATGATGAAAAATATTTTTTTTTAAAGAAAGCGAATCCGGTGAAACAAAATGACAAGGATTAAGGATTAAGGATTCGTACTTGGTTTTATCCACGCCCAAAAATACCTCAAAAATAATCATAGTGGTGTAAAATTCAAGAATAATCAAAACATGGATACAATCGAGTTAGTATCCGAATAGATATTTTGGACAAAAGAAGAAATTTTATTTTTTGAATAAAGGCAGAACGTGAATAGTCAAAGATATCGTGATGAAAGGCCAGATACGTGAATAGTAACTCAGACACCAAAAGATAGAAATTCCACAAAAACATCTTCACGCTTCATTGAATAGTACTCGTGAATAAGTAACTTCGTGAATAAGAATCATAATAGTAACTCGTGAATAGTAACTCATGAATAAGAATCGTGAATAGTAACCCTATACATGAAAAAATTCCAAATTTGATAAAACTTCGGATCAACATTTCAAAGATAATGATATTCAAGAAATAATATCATTACGAAAAAAATAATATCCCTTACCTCAAGAAGAAAGACTTGATTTGGAATAATAATTTGAATGAACTTGCACCGTATATCAATACTCAAAGTATACTCAAAATACTCACAAGAATACGCTCAAAATATCGAGAGAGAAATAGAGAGAAAACTTGGGTTTCGGTGTGATTTTCAATTCTAACCTAAGCACCTATTTATAGGAAATTGCTTAGAACACCAAAGTAAAAATTTAATATAATATTAATATAATTATACAAATTTTCCTTAGCCCACCTTTTGGTCAAAACACCAACCACACATGTTAATGATGTCCAAAAAAATACAAAAACGTTTTCTTAACAAAAATAATTTAAACTCCCAAAAATCAATTATTTTGAGCTTTGAACTTCAATAATTCATAATAAATAGCCCTTTCATGGAAAATTGAATCTAAGCGAGTTTTATAGGAATTTCAATTCTACAACTTTGCAGAAGAAAGTTTTTTCAAATTCCAAATAGAAATTGATCAAATCCACAAGCAGCGATTTTACTGTGTTATAATCAAATTTCATCAATAAATGGGGTCCACCGACATGTTTAACATGTTTTAAACATTTAATGCCACAAAAATACTCTTCCTCCTCGTATACTCATATATCCCACATTCGTTGTAAAAATATCACCGTTAATATATTATCAAAATAATATATTTAAATGAATTATTTTATCAGAAAAAGATAAAATATTAATTTTCAACAATTGTCATTTTAAAAATTTTCTCCATCTATATCCACATAAAATCAATATTTTCCTCATCATATATGTGACGCCCCCAAAATAGGTATACATCACCTATTCTGAGTTGTCAATACATGGTACAGAAACAACTACAACTTTATTATTACAACAGTAAAACTGTGAGTTTGAATACAAATATTATCTTCTAGACAATATCTATACTCAAATAAATCCTCATCACATTTATTGATACATTAATTTACAAAAATGGTGAGGACTACTAAACAATCCTTTCTAAAACCTTCATTCCATACCCCAGGCTTCGTACTCATTATATTCTCGCCTCCGAGAAAAATGGAACAAAAAGGAAAAGGGTGAGCTCAACTAGCTCAAGTAAAGAATATTATGACTAAGATAATATACAACAAATTATCGTTAGTCTTCACGAGGAAAAAATATAATAGAATACAATAGACAACAAATTTTAAATCAATATTCATAGGTGAAATAATAATTCATTAGAAGAGTTAAGTAGAGAATGCAAAACTACTATCTTACATGTATGAATTTAAAAGTTCATCGTCTCATCTTTTATCCTGTAACATCAATCAATATACATACGGAATCAAATATTCATCTTGCACTTCTGAGCCAAAGATATTCATCGATTAGTCATGTTCATTTAAACACTGTTCATCAGACTACTGTGCCAAAGATATTCTTGAAATCATTCATCTTTGCACTACGAGGCCAAAGATATTCTTAAGAAATCATTCATCTGCACCTTGGGCCAAAGATATTCCATAATATCATCATTTAAGGCGAGGATGATGAAAAATATTTTTTTTAAAGAAGCGAATCCGGTGAAACAAAATGACAAGGATTAAGGATTAAGGATTCGTACTTGGTTTTATCCACGTCAAAAATACCTCAAAAAATAATCATAGTGGTGTAAAATTCAAGAATGATCAAAACATGGATACAATCGGAGTTAGTATCCGAATAGATATTTTGGACAAAAGAAGAAATTTTATTTTTCGATTGAATAGTAAGTATCGTGAATAGAGTATCGTGTATATCGTGAATAGTAACTCAGACACCAAAAGATAGAAATTCCACAAAAACATCTTCACGCTTCATGAATAGTACTCGTGAATAGTAACTCGTGAATAGTAACTTCATGAATAGTAACTCGTGAATAGTAACTCATGAATAGTAACTCGTGAATAGTAAACCGAGCATGAAAAAATTCCAAATTTGATAAAAACTTGGATCAACATTTCAAAGATAATGATATTGAAGAAATAATATCATTCTGAAAAAAAATAATATCCTTACCTCAAGAGAAGCGATTACTTACGATTGACCGAATAGCTTTGAATGAACTTTGCACCGTATATCAATACTCAAAGTATACTCAAAATACTCACAAGAATACGCTCAAAATATCGAGAGAGAAATAGAGAGAAAACTTCAGTTTCTGGTGTGATTTTCAATTCTAACCTAAGCACCCTATTTATAGGAAATTGCTTAGAACACCAAAGTAAAAAATTTAATATAATATTAATATAATTATACAAATTTTCCTTAGCCCACCTTTTGGTCAAAACACCAGCCACACATGTTAATGATGTCCAAAAAAAATACAAAAAACGTTTTTCTTAACAAAAATAATTTAAACTCCCAAAAATCAATTATTTCGGAGCTTCGGAACTTCAATAATTCATAATAAATAGCCCTTTCATCAGAAAATTCGAAATCATGAGTTTTTATAGGAATTTCAATTCTCTACAACTTTGCAGAAGAAAGTTTTTTCAAATTCCAAATAGAAATTGACCAAAAGAAATCCACAAGCGGCGATTTTACGGTATAATCAAATTCACCAATAAATGGGGTCCACCGACATGTTTAACATGTTTTAAACATTTAATGCCACAAAATACTCTTCCTCCTCGTATACTCATATATCCCACATTCGTTGTAAAAATATCACCGTTAATATATTATCAAAATAATATATTTAAATGAATTATTTTATCGAGAAAAAGATAAAATATTAATTTTCAACAATTGTCATTTTAAAATTTTCTCCATCTATATCCACATAAAATCAATATTTTCCTCATCATATATGTGGCGCCCCCAAAATAGGTATACATCACTATTACGAGTTGTCAATACATGATGCGAAACAACTACAACTTTATTATTACAACAAGAAAAAGCGTGAGTTTGAATACAAATATTATCTTCAGACAATATCTATACTCAAATAAATCCTCATCACATTTATTGATACATTAATTTACAAAAATGGTGAGGACTACTAAACAATCCTTTCTAAAACCTTCATTCCATACCCCAGGCTAAATCGCTCATATATTCTAGCCTCACGAGAAAAATGGAACAAAAAGGAAAAGGGTGAGCTCAACTAGCTCGATAAAGAATATTATGACTAAGATAATATACAACAAATTATCGTTAGTCTTCAATGAGGGAAAAAAATATAATAGAATCTGATAGACAACAAATTTTAAATCGATATTCATGTGAAATAATAATTCATTAGAAGAGTTAAGTAGAGAATGCAAACTACTATCTTACATGTATGAATTTAAAAGTTCATCGTCTATCTTTTATCCCTGTAACATCAATCAATATACATACGGAATCAAATATTCATCTTTGCACTCTGAGGCCAAAGATATTCATCGATTAAGTCGTATTCATTTAAAACACTGTTCATCTTTTGCACTGAGGGCCAAAGATATTCTTGAGAAATCATTCATCTTTTACTACTACGGGCCAAAGATATTCTTAAGAAATCATTCATCTTTGCACTACTGGGCAAAAGATATTCCATAATATCATCATTTAAGGCGAGGATGATGAAAAATTTTTTTTAAAGAAAGCGAATCGGTGAAACAAAATGACAAGGATTAAGGATTAAGGATTCGTACTTGGTTTTATCACGTCCAAAAATACCTCAAAAATAATCATAGTGGTGTAAAATTGAGAATAATCAAAACATGGATCTGATCGAGTTAGTATCCGAATAGATATTTTGGACAAAAAGAAGAAATTTTATTTTTAAATTGAATAGTGCAAGTATCGTGAATATAGTCTTAGTATCGTGAATAGTCTTGATATATCGTGAATAGTAACTCAGACACCAAAAGATAGAAATTCCACAAAAAACATCTTCACGCTTCATGAATAGTACTCGTGAATAGTAACTTCGTGAATAGTAACTCATGAATAGTAACTTCGTGAATAGTAACTCATGAATAGTAACTTTCGTGAATAGTAACCCGACATGAAAAAAGTTCCAAATTTGATAAAAACTTGGATCAACATTTCAATTATAATGATATTGAAGAAATAATATCATTCTGAAAAAAATAATATCCCTTACCTCAAAGAGAAGCGATTACTTACATTTGGAATAACTTATTTGAATGAACTTGCAAGTATATCAATACTCAAAGTATACTCAAAATACTCACAAGAATCGCTCAAAATATCGAGAGAGAAATAGAGAGAAAACTTGGTTTACGGTGTGATTTTCGATTCTAACCTAAGCACCTATTTATAGGAAAATTGCTTAGAACACAAAGCGAGAAAATTTAATATAATATTAATATAATTATACAAATTTTCCTTAGCCCACCTTTTGGTCAAAACACCAGCCACACATGTTAATGATGTCCAAAAAAATACAAAAACGTTTTTCTTAACAAAAATAATTTAAACTCCCAAAAATCAATTATTTGAGACTTGAACTTCAATAATTCATAATAAATAGCCCTTTCATCAGAAAATTCGAATCTCGCGAGTTTTTATAGGAATTTCAATTCTCTACAACTTTGCAGAAGAAAGTTTTTCAAATTCCAAATAGAAATTGGTAAAGAAATCCACAAACGGGCGATTTTACAACGTTTATAATCAAATTTCGATCGATAAATGGGGTCCATGACATGTTTAACATGTTTTAAACATTTAATGCCACAAAATACTCTTCCTCCTCGTATACTCATATATCCCACATTCGTTGTAAAAATATCACCGTTAATATATTATCAAAATAATATATTTAAATGAATTATTTTATCGAGAAAAAGATAAAATATTAATTTTCAACAATTGTCATTTTAAAATTTTCTCCATCTATATCCACATAAAATCAATATTTTCCTCATCATATAAATCAATAATTAATTATTCACAAATAATATTACTGAGAATCACTGATATTGATGACGAGGCGGTTCGAGGAAAGGGGCTTTCGATAAGAATTTCTTCTTCTTGGCCTGATTAGATGACCAAACCTCTCCTTAGAAGCGAACTTTCTAGACATTGCCCATAATGTTATCTAATAATATTATTAGGATAATATGAATTATTGCCGATAATGAAAAATACGTGTAATGTGATTATTGAAACAGCAACAATATAAAATATCAATATGACAATTATTAACTCGATAAAATCTTTGAGCAGTAATTTCTGTAATCATTATTGAGTAGTGCCTTCTTACGTAAGAATCAATAATTGGTGCAATCTGGTAAATTTGCTTCAACAACGCCAGCGTATTAGTGTATTTTAACCACGGGTATTCAGCGATATTACTTGGTAACAACTACTGCCGTTATTTAAAAACAACTTATATTTGTCGTTTTCTTCATCCAATCGCTTTCAGTTATGGGGCCCACACATTTGCTTGTGCGTAAATACGAATATTCCCAAACGATCTGAATATTCCACGACCAAACGAATATTCCCAAGCGATAATGAATATTTTATAACCACTTGCTTATTTTGAAATATTTGCGTATTTAACCCTTAACTATCCACATTAATCAAATCAACCCTTACTATTTCAAAATAATAAATAAAGGAAATTCCTTTTTATTTAAAAATTTGAGGTCTTCTGACCTCCCTCCTTATGAAATTTCGTCCTCGAAATTGACTTACGTACACAGTGTTTGAAAAGGTGAGGATACCTCGCTTTCATTTTCGTTTCAATTCCGGGTCATTTCCTCTATAGCATGATTCCTCCACAAAACTTTAACTTGTGGTATGACCTTTCTTGGCGTAGGACATGCTCCTTCTATCAAGATCTTGGCGGTACCTCCTCATACGTTAAGTCTTCTATTTATCTCGTCCGGTTCTAACTTTCAATAGCGTGGTTCGGGTCTTTCACATATTTGAAATACGGATATATGAAACACATTATGAACACGAGACATACTCGGAGAATGTAATGCAAGTCATAGGCTACATTTCTACTCGGTCGAGAATTTGAAATGGACCGATAAATCGTGGATTGAGCTTTCCTCTCTTCCCAAATCTTGTAACTCCCTTCCATGGAGCAACTCATGACAATCATGATCCCTACATTAAATTCCACGTCCTTTCGATGAAGATCCGCATAACTCTTTTGTCGATCTTGTCTTGGTTTGTATCGTTGTCGAATCATTTGGATCTTTTCGGTGAGTCATACGTCTTAACTTCGGGTCCCAACAATGTTGCTTCACCCACCTCATCCCAACATATTGGAGAAACGACATTTTCGTTCATATAATGCTTGAATGGAGCCACACCTATACTTGCACGATAAGCTGTTGTTGTAGGAGAATTCCACCGATGGTAAATACTTATCCCAACTACCCTTGAAGTCAGGACACGAGTCTTAATAAATCTTGAGAGTTTGAATAGTCCTCTCGATTGTCCGTCCAGTTTGGGGATGGTATTAGAACTAAATCGCAAATCCGTGCCCATAGCTTTTTGCAAGCTAACCCAAAATCTTGAAGTGAATCTTGGGTCACGATCCAAAGAAACTATGGATCTGAGCATGCCATCTGACCTCACAATCTCATTCACGTCACATACTAGCAAGGCGTTCGAGGGAATAAGTCTCCGTATCGGCAAGAAATGAAAGCGAGACTTGGTTAATCTATCAACAATAACCCAAATAGCATTGATGCCTTGAGAAACCGTAGGAAGACCCAAATGTGAAATCCATAGTAATGTGTTCCCACTTCCATTCAGGAATCTCAAGTGGTTCTGACGGACCCTTAGGTACAAGATGCTCGCCTTTACGCGTGGTGAGTTAAACACATCGAGATAAACTTTGCAATCTCTCTCTTCGTATTGTTCCACCAAAATGTATGTAGAAGATCACGATACATTTAGTACTTCGAGGATGGATTGCAAATGGCGTATTGTGTGCCTCCATCGTAATCTTGTACTTCAAATCAGTCGTTAGGAACCACAAAGTGCAGAGTGGACTCAAGTATTCCTTCTTCATCAATTCTCGCTTAGGAATAGCTCCTTCTTGTACTTTCTTCTTCACACGCATCGGTTAA
The DNA here is from genome assembly GCA_020205615.1 of Panax quinquefolius. Taxonomy (NCBI): domain Eukaryota; kingdom Viridiplantae; phylum Streptophyta; class Magnoliopsida; order Apiales; family Araliaceae; genus Panax; species Panax quinquefolius. The sequence goes on along the minus strand of CM035154.1, from coordinate 7,587,007 downwards.
GATTCGGTGGCTTGAGCAACCTTAACTTTTTCTATTAAAGTTGGCTCTGTCGTATACTTGACATCATCGCTTTTCGTTCCCACATATGATCTTCTACTCGATGCGTCACTACCACGTTAAACTTTACCGGGATGGTATTGAATAGTGTGGTCGTAGTCTTTCAATAGCTCGAGCCAGCGTCATTTGCCGCGTGTTGAGTTCTTTTTGAGTGAAGAAATATTTAAGGCTTTTATGGTGCGAATATATCTCCACTTTCTCCCCATATAGATAGTGCCTCCATATTTTTAGCGAGCAGCATTGCGCTGACTCTAGATCATGAGTAGGATAATTCCTCTCATACTCTTTAAGTTGTCATGAGGCATAAGCTATGACTTTCCCACGTTGCATGAGAACACATCTAACCCTTTGCACGAAGCATCATTTGTAGATAACAAATCCATCCGAACGGATGGTATTGTTAGAACAGTCTTAGAAATAAGTCTCCTCTTAAGCTCTTGGAAGCTTTTCTCGCATTCTTCGCTCCAAGCAATTTTGTATCCTTCCGAGTTAAATTTGAGTTAATGGAGTAGCGATTAGAAAACCCTTCCACGAATCTCCGATAATAACCGGCTAAGCCCAAAAACTACGTCTTACATCACCGACTTGGTTGCTCCCAACTTTGTATTGCTTGATCTTCACGGATCAGCGGATACTCCATGTTTCGACACCGCGTGCCCAAGGAATGCTACTTCCTCAAGCGAACTCACATTTCTTCAATTTGGCATATAGTTGGTTTTCACGAAGCCTTTGGAGTACCCGAACTTCAAATGGTGCTCATGATCTTCACGGCTTTTGGAATATATGAGGATGTCATGATAAAGACAACAACGAATTGATCAAATATTCCTTGAATACTCGGTTCATCATATCCATGAAAGCCGCGAGGAGCATTAGTTAGTCAGAAAGACATGACTAAGAATTCATAATGCCCATCTGGGGAGTTACGAAGGCGGTCTTTGGAATATCCTCGATTTTAATCTTGGTGATGATATCGAGCGAAGATCGATTTTGAAAAGAATTGTGCCCCTTTGTTGGTCAAACAAGTCATCAATACGAGGTGAGGATACCTATTCTTGATGGTGACATGGTTCAATTCCGATAGTCGATACAAAGTCGCATACTCCGTCTTTCTTCTTTACAAATAAAGCAGGGAGCACCCCGAGGAGATGTCTTGGGGCCGATGAAGCAGATGTCCAACAATTCACGTAGTTGGACCTTTAACTCTGAAGTTCAATAGGAGCCATTCGATATGGGGTTTTAGAAATGGGCTTTGTGCGGGTTCAAGATCAATAAAGAATTCAACTTCACGTTACGGGGTAGCAGGGGAAGTTCTTGAAATCGTCGGGAAAGTCGATAACAACGGGAATATTATTCAAATTTGGCGTGTCTTTATTCAAATCCATAACATGGGCTAGGAAAGCTTGACATCCGTTTTTAATAAGCGAATAGCTTTATGATTAGATATATGCGGTGATTGATTTTAATGGTTTTAGTTGCTTGAATTGCGTACAACGGGTTGGTTAGGAATATGAAAACTAATGACCTTACGAAAACAATCAATTTTGGCATGATGAGTAGTTAACCAATCAATCCTAAAATCACATCAAAAGCAAGTATCTTTAAAGAGATAAGGTCAACGAGTAAGGTAATGGTGCCAACTTGAATCAAACAAGATTTATAAGCGATTGGATGTGATGAAAGTTTCTCTAACGGAGTTTCCACGAGATAGGTCAAAGTCTAATTTCTCGGTCAAGTTTAAGCGTTGAGCACACGCAGGAGAGATAAATGAATGGGTATGCCGGTATCAAGTAAGGTATAAACTTCGCAAGAATTTATAAATAGCTTACCGTGATCACCTCGTTTGGGTTCTCGCATTATGACCGATCACAACAAACGCTCTTCCGGAATCGTTGACTTTGACTTTTACGGGACGATCTTTTGAGTCGCCGTCCCCATTGAACTAGGTTTTATTCTCTGCGTCTGATCTCGGCGATATGTCCTTCCTTTCCACAACTATAGCATACCTTGAAGCTGTTGTGGGCGGTTTGGTGATATGTCCCTCTTTTTCGCATTTGTAGCATATAATGGGTGGTCGTTCTCCTCCTTAGAAACCGATTCTTTGCTTAAACCTTTGTCGTCTTCATATGGTCGTTGTTAAATCTCCTCTTTTAAAATCTCCTCTGACTCGCTTCTTACATTTTTCATGGCCATGATTACCACGGAGTGGTTACCATTTCTCGTCGTCTGTTTTTTTTTCTCATGAGTTATCATTATTACATTGATGCTATCTACGATCACGATCTGGTTGTGGTCCCTCGGTTGGCCGTACTCGTTATCTCGCTCTAATAATTGAGCCACATTTACAACATACGAATAGAGAAAGTTTTGAGAAATGAGATCTTGGCGTATCTTAGGGTTTCAAACCTCTAAGAAACATCCGCGTCATCGTTCCTCATTCTCCACCAAATGAGGTCTGAACACGGATAACTCTGCAAACTTTGCCTCGTCTTGAGACACCGTCGTATTGTTTTGTTCAATCGATGAACTCCACTTCCTTCATATAGCGAACACTTTCGGAAAGTATTTGTCATTAAATAATTCTGAAATGTCTCCCACGACATCTTTGAGTAATGGTGGATGGAGTGCGCTTCACGGAGACTCCCACCGGTGATATCGCTTTCGCCACGGAACATAAAGGTGGCGAATGGAACCTTCTGTTCCTCCGTGCATCCCAAAGACATCGAATATCTTGGTAATTTGCTTAACCCATGTTTCCGCCATGATCGGATCGGCTTTCCCTTGAATTCGGTGGTCCTGACTCTTTGAAGCGCTTGTTTGTGACAACTCGTGAATTGCTATCATTTCCTCTGTATTTTGAACACGAGTCTCCTAAATGCGATTTTGCATGAAGCTGCAAAAAACTTCTAAACATCCCTCGTTCATCATACGCTCCATGGTGTTGTTCACGGGAGGTACATTGCCGACTGTTACGTTCTTCTCCCTCGTTGGTAAATCTGAGCATCTCCACGGTCTCATTTACTCCTTTGTTAATATTCTCGATCGACATTCTCAAATCTTGTCATAAAACAAGGGTTAATTAAGAAATCAATATATCACATAATATCCTATATCTTGACCGACTAATGAATAAGCTTAGGTAGGACACTTAGCGAAGGATTTACTCGTCTCTCCCTCCTAGTTACATTCCCGATCTCTTGAGAGATCATATCCCTAAGCTACGATACCAATTGTGGCGCCCCCAAAATAGGTATACATCACACATTACGAGTTGTCAATACATAGTGCGAAACAACTACAACTTTATTATTACAACGATAAAAGCGTGAGTTTGAATACAAATATTATCTTACAGACAATATCTATACTCAAATAAATCCTCATCACATTTATTGATACATTAATTTACAAAATGGTGAGGACTACTAAACAATCCTTTCTAAAACCTTCATTCCATACCCCAGGCTTCGTACTCATTATATTCTAGCCTCACGAGAAAAATGGAACAAAAAAGGAAAAGGGTGAGCTCAATTAGCTCGATAAAGAATATTATGACTAAGATAATATCTGACAAATTATCGTTAGTCTTCAACGAGGGAAAAAATATAATAGAATCTGATAGACAACAAATTTTAAATCAATATTATGGCGTGAAATAATAATTCATTAGAAGAGTTAAGTAGAGAATGCAAACTACTATCTTACATGTATGAATTTAAAAGTTCATCGTCTATCTTTTATCCTGTAACATCAATCAATATACATACGGAATCAAATATTCATCTTTTGCACTCTGAGCCAAAGATATTCATCGATTAGTCGTATTCATTTAAACACTGTTCATCTTTGCACTACTGAGGCCAAAGATATTCTTCGAAATCATTCATCTTTTTACTACTGGGCAAAGATATTCTTAAGAAATCATTCATCTTTGCACTACTGGGCGAAGATATTCCATAATATCATCATTTAAGGCGAGGATGATGAAAATATTTTTTTAAAAAGCGAATCCGGTGAAACAAAATGACAAGGATTAAGGATTAAGGATTCGTACTTGGTTTTATCCACGTCAAAAATACCTCAAAAATAATCGTAGTGGTGTAAAATTGAGAATGATCAAAACATGGATACAATCGAGTTAGTATCCGAATAGATATTTTGGACAAAAAGAAGAAATTTTATTTTTGAATAGTGAATCGTGAATAGTCAGAGTATCGTGAATAGTCTTAGTATCGTGAATAAGTAACTCAGACACCAAAAGATAGAAATTCCACAAAAAACATCTTCACGCTTCATGAATAGTACTGCGTGAATAGTAACTTCGTGAATAAGTAACTTCATGAATAGTAACTTCGTGAATAGTAACTCATGAATAGTAACTTCGTGAATAGTAACCAGAGCATGAAAAAATTCCAAATTTGATAAAAACTTCAGATCAACATTTCAAAGATAATGATATTGAAGAAATAATATCATTCTGAAAAAAATAATATCCCTTACCTCGAGAGAGCGAGTACTTACATTTGGAATAACTTATTTGAATGAACTTGCAAGTATATCAATACTCAAAGTATACTCAAAATACTCACAAGAATACGCTCAAAATATCGAGAGAAATAGAGAAAACTTGAGTTTACGGTGTGATTTTCAATTCTAACCTAAGCACCTATTTATAGGAAATTGCTTAGAAACACCAAAGCGAAAATTTAATATAATATTAATATAATTATACAAATTTTCCTTAGCCCACCTTTTGGTCAAAACACCAGCCACACATGTTAATGATGTCCAAAAAATACAAAAAACGTTTTTCTTAACAAAAATAATTTAAACTCCCAAAAATCAATTATTTGAACTTGAACTTCAATAATTCATAATAAATAGCCCTTTCATCAGAAAATTTGAATCTCATGAGTTTTTATAGGAATTTCAATTCTCTACAACTTTGCAGAAGAAAGTTTTTCAAATTCCAAATAGAAATTGACCGAAATCCACAAGCGGCGATTTTATGTTTATAATCAAATTTCGAATCGATAAATGGGGTCCACCGACATGTTTAACATGTTTTAAACATTTAATGCCACAAAATACTCTTCCTCCTCGTATACTCATATATCCCACATTCGTTGTAAAAATATCACCGTTAATATATTATCAAAATAATATATTTAAATGAATTATTTTATCGAGAAAAAGATAAAATATTAATTTTCAACAATTGTCATTTTAAAAATTTTCTCCATCTATATCCACATAAAATCAATATTTTCCTCATCATATAAATCAATAATTAATTATTCACAAATAATATTACGAGAATCACAATATTGACAACGAGGCGGTTCCAGGAAGAGGGGCTTTCCAATAAGAATTTCTTCTTCTTTGGCGCAATTATTAGAATCAAACCTCTCCTTGAGCGAACTTTCTAGACATTGCCCATAATGTTATCTAATAATATTATTAGGATAATATGAATTATTTGCTTCGATAATGAAAAATCTTGTGTAATGACAATTATTGAAACAAATGACAATATAAAATATCAATATGACAATTATTAACTCGATAAAATCTTTGAGCGGTAATTCATTCGTAATCATTATTGAGTAGTGCCTTCTTACGTAGTAAATCAATAATTGGTGCAATACTGCAATTAATCGCATTCAACAACGCGTGACAAGGTATTTTAACCACCGGGTATTCCAACAAGATTAATCAATAACATAACTACGCCTGTTATTTAAAAACAACTTATATTTCATCGTTTTCTTCATCCAATCGCTTCACATGGGCCCACACATGGTCGGTCACATGGGGTCAATATTTAATATTCCCCACAAGAGCATTTAATATTCCACCACCAAACTAATATTCCCCACGATAATGAATATTTTATAACCACTGCTTATTTTGAAATATTTCATGTATTTAACCCTTAACTATCCACATTAATCAAATCAACCCTTACTATTTCAAAATAATAAATAAAGGAAATTCCTTTTATTTAAAAAATTTTGGTCTTCATATATAGCGATGAGTGATGAAGCTTGTCTTCTGGATGTCATCTCGCACATCGAGATTGGTGGTATCCCGAGAAAGCGTCCATGAAACTTAACATTCCATACCCAAGTGGCATCAATCACCGGTCTATGTTTGGTAGAGGATAAAAATCTTTTGGGCATGCTTTATTCAGATCCGTGTAGTCAATGCACAACCTCCATTTCTCATTTTGCTTCTGAACCAAAAGCACATTCGCTAGCCATTCGGGATAGTCGATCTCGAAGATGAATCCCGTCTCCAGCTTTAGTAATCTCTTCATCTATGATCCTCCGCTCCTTCTTTTCTCAGACACCGGTTTCTCTCCCGGTTCAGATGTAGCCCATGTAGCACTACCGATTCGCCATCTGCATATCATCAGTTCCACGCCAAGATATCAGATACATCCGCAAGTCCACAGACTGCTCGCGGCTCGGCTTAACCCCGCCTCGATTTTGATCAATTTTTCCGGATTCCAGATCTACTCCATATCTTCTCGCTCTTTCGCCGACGACGTTGCCATGGGTTCAAGATCGCTTCTCAAGAATGGCTCTATCTTCGATAGTCATCAGTTCTGCTTTTACTCACGATCCCCGACTTCGAGGAAATCAAAGTATTCCGATAACACCTTCTGCAATGTCCAGATCACCTTTACCTCCTCGATCCCGCTCTGAGGTCGTAAAACTTGATTTTGAAGTGAGGTATAGATGTCAACGTCTTAATGTTACTAATGTCGGCCTCCCCCAAAATTGCGGCACAGAGTCGTAATCCACTCAGACAACAAAAAATTTCACCATTATTTCGCTTGTCGAGGGGTCAGAACAACCGATCTGGTAGCTCTATCGTTCCTAACACATGCACCGGGTCACCACTGAAACCGTATAACGGACCCTCTCCTCTCAAATCTATCTTCTTTCCTTCTAGATCCATCCTCTGATAGGCATGTGTGTAGAGTATATCGACCGAGGACCCGTTGTCGATCATCATCCTTTTCATGTCTACTGGCCCAACCTGTGTAGTTATTACCAGTGCCCCATCATGTGGTTCAATATGGTCGGTAGGGTATTCTTCATCCGAGAAAGAGATGGATACTTCTGAATATGTCTTATCTTTTCAGGGCGATATACCACCACCACAACAACACTACCGAGGTGCTTCATTCCTCTTCCCATCGGCTACACGCCCACCGACCGCCCAATATCACATCAATAACTCCTCGGGGCTTTGTGGGTACGGCCATGCGGCCAGGCTTCCTGTCGGTTCTCTGCTCTTCTCCCGGGGGCTTCAACTTTCTCGACCGACACACATATCGCACTCAAACCGCCCATTCTGGACGTTCTTTTCTATTAGATCTTTCAGATTATTGCATTCCTCCGTCGTATGTCCCCAACACTGATGATATGCGCAATATTTGTCCCGACCCCTCTTCCCAGGTTTCGGGATCGCTTGGCATGGTTCGAAAAAGGGCTTGTTTATCCTCGGGATTTTCATTCTCGGGATTTATATCCTCGAGATTTATATCCTCGGAATTTATATCCTCGAGATTTATATCCTCGGGATTTTTATCCTCGGAATTTTTATCCTCGGAATTTATATCCATGGATTTATATCCTCGTGGATTATATATACTGGATTTTTATTCTCGAATTTTATATCCATGGATTTATATCCTGGATTTTTATTCTCGGATTTTTATCCTCAAATTTTTATCCTCGAAATTTAGATCCGTAGAATGTTCATCCTTTCGGAGATCAAAGCTTCTCAAGGACGCTTCATCCGACCTTATAACCCTCCAACCTTATGCCGCCATATTATTTGTCCCGACTTCTGGGAGGCTTCGATCGACTTTATATCCGCCAAAGTAAATAAACCAAGATATGATGAAACCGGCAGGGTTCAAGAGGAATCACCAAAGAGATTGTCAAGTGGTCCGAACCTAACTTCATCTGCTCCTACGTGGTGGCAGATGTTGATAGTGACAAAGGACAACGAAGCCTTTTATTTAATATGTGGAGGTGATCGCTCGCTCCCCTCCATTTGTGAAAATTAAGAGCCACGATATTCTATCCGAGGCTTGTTATTCTCCGACGCATCGCTGTCGATTCTAGGTGCTAGTTTTATTTTCATCAAGTCGATGGGCTTGGATTGCCTTGGTTGGCTTCGAGAAACATATGTAAGATGTTGTTGTTGACTCATGACATGATAGGCCCACACTTAATTATCGTCACATTTATAAACGATGTAACGTGTAGAGTAATAAATACTTACACAATCACGCTTCAATTGCTATTAGCAGTACATCTCAAATTTTTAAATAAAAAGGAATTTCTTTATTTATTATTTTGAAATAGTAAGGTGATGATTTGATTAATTGGATATGTGATATGGGTTAGGGTTAATACGCAAATATTTCAAAATAAGCAAGTGGTTATAAAATATTCATTATCGTTTAGAATATTCGTTGGTCGCGGGAATATTCAGATCGCTTTGGGAATATTCGCACGACGGCGCAGCAGCCCATGTGTGGGCCCCATAACTGAAAAAAGTGATTGGATGAAGAAAACGACAAATATAAGTTGTTTTTAAATAACTACAGAAGTTGTTACCAAGTATCATCATTGAATACCCGTGGTTAAAAACACACTAATACGCCATTGTCGAACAAGAAGATACCAGATTGCACCAATTATCGATTCTTACGTAGAAGGCACTACTCAATAATGGTTACAAAGAATTATCGCTCAAAGATTTTATCGAAGTTAATAATTGTCATATTGATATTTTATATTGTCGTTGTTTCAATAATTGTCATTACACAAAGATTTTCATTATCGAAGCAATAATTCATATTATCTAATAATATTATTAGATAACATTATTGGCAATGTCTAGAAAGTTCTCGCCTCAAGGAGAGGTTTGGTCATCTAATCGCTACCAAGAAGAAGAAATTTTATCGAAAGCCCTCTTCCTGAACCGCCTCGTCACAATATCAGGATTCTCGTAATATTATTTGTGAATAATTAATTATTGATTTATATGATGAGGAAAATATTGATTTTATGTGGATATAGATGGAGAAAATTTTTAAAATGACAATTGTTGAAAATTAATATTTTATCTTTTTCTCGATAAAATAATTCATTTAAATATATTATTTTAATAATATATTAACGGTGATATTTTTACAACGAATGTGGGATATATGAGTATACGAGGAGGAAGAGTATTTTTGTGGCATTAAATGTTTAAAACATGTTAAACATGTGTCATGGACCCCATTTATCGATCAAATTTGATTATAATTGTAAAATCGCCCGCTTCAGGATTTTTGGCCAATTTCTATTTGGAATTTGGAAAAACTTTCTTCGCAAAGTTGTAGAGAATTGAATTTCCTATAAAAACTCAAGTGAGATTCGAATTTTCTGATGAAAGGGCTATTTATTATGAATTATTGAAGTTCAAGTTCAAATAATTGATTTTTGGGAGTTTAAATTATTTTGTTAAGAAAACGTTTTTTGTATTTTTTTTGGACATCATTAATATGTGTGGCTGGTGTTTTGACCAAAAGGTGGCTAAGGAAAATTTGTATAATTATATTAATATTATATTAAATTTTTCGCTTTTTGTGTTCTAAGCATTTTCCTATAAAAAAAGGTGCTTTAGTTAGAATCGAAAATCACACCGTAAACCCAAGTTTTCTCTATTTCTCTCGATATTTTGAGCGATTCTTGTGAGTATTTTGAGTATACTTTGAGTATTGATATACTGCAAAGTTCATTCATCTTGTATTCCAAATGTAAGTACTCGCTTTCGAGGTAAGTGGATATATTTTTTTTCAGAATGATATTATTTCTTCAATATCATTATATCAAATGTTGATCCAAGTTTTATCAAATTTGGAACTTTTTCATGCCTGGGGGGTTATATTCATTCATGGGTTACTATTCATGAGTTACTATTCACGAAGTTACTATTCACGAGTTACTATTCACGAAAGTTACTATTCACGAAGTTACTATTCACTAGTACTATTCATGTAAGCGTGAAGATGTTTTTTTGTGGAATTTCTATCTTTTGGTGCTCTGAGTTACTATTCACGATATATTTAAGACTATTCACGATACTAAGACTATTCACGATACAAGACTATTCAACCTAAAAATAAAATTTCTTCTTTTGTCAAAATATCTATTCGGATACTAACCTCGATCAGATCCATGTTTTGATCATTCTCGAATTTTACACCACTATGATTATTTTTGAGGTATTTTGGACGGATAAAACCAAGTACTAATCCTTAATCCTTAATCCTTGTCATTTTGTTTCAATCGATTCGCTTTAAAAAAAAATATTTTTCATCATCCTCGCCTTAAATGATGATATTATGGAATATCTTCGGCCAGTAGCAAAAAAAGATGAATGATTTTAAGAATATCTTCGGGCCCAGAGTAAAAAGATGAATGATTTCAAGAATATCTTTCGCCCAGAAGAGTAAAAGATGAATGTGTGTTTAAACGAATACTTAATTAATCGATGAATATCTTCGCCCGTAGGCAAAGATGAATATTTGATTCCAGATGTATATCGATTGATGTTACAGGATAAAAGATAGACGATGAACTTTTAAATTCATACATGTAAGATAGTAGTTTGCATTCTCTACTTAACTCTTCTAATGAATTATTATTTCATCATGTAATATTGATTTAAAATTTGTTGCCTATCAGATTCTATTATATTTTTTCCTCGTCAAGACTAACGATAATTTGTCAGATATTATCTTAGTCATAATATTCTTTATCGAAGCTAATCGAGCTCACCCTTTTCCTTTTTGTTCCATTTTTTTTCTCGTGGAGGCTAGAATATAATGAAAGTATTTAGCCTAAAAATGGAATGAAGGTTTTAGAAAGGATTGTTTAGTAGTCCTCCTCACCATTTTGTAAAATAATGTATCAATAAATGTGATGAGGATTTATTTGAGTATAGATATTGTCTGTAAGATAATATTTGTATTCAAACTCACGCTTTATCCGTTGTAATAATAAAGTTGTAGTAAGCTTCGCATTCACGATCGACAACTCGTAATAAGTGTGATGTATACCTATTTTGGGGGCGCCACACTTGGTATCGTAGTTAGTAGGATATGATCTCCATGAGATCGGGAATGTAACCAGAGGGGAGAGACGAGTAAATCCTTCGCCAAGGTGTCCTACCTAAGCTTATTTGTTAGTTGGTCAAGATATAGGATATTATGTGATATATCGATTTTTTAATTAACCCTTGTTTTACGACAAGATTTCGAGAATGTCGAATCGAGAATATTAACAAAGGAGTAAATGAGACCGTGGAGATGCCTCAGATTTTACCAACGAGGAGAACGTGCAACAGCCGGGCAATGTACCTCCCGTGAACAACACCATCGGAGCGATGATGAACGAGGGATGTTTAGAAGTTTTTTTGCAGCTCATGCAAAATCGCATTTAGGAGACTCGTGTTCAAAATACAGGAGGAAATGATAGAATTCACAAGTTGTCACAGCCCAAGCAGCTCAAAGAGTCGGGACCACCGTAATTCAAGGGAAAGCCGATCCGATCACGGTGAAACACGGGTCAAGCAAATTACCAAGATATTCGATGTCTGGGATGCACGGAGGAACAGAAGGTTCCATTCGCCACCTTTATGTTCCCGGGCGAAGGCGTATCATCGGTGGGAGTCTCTGAAGTTGCACTCCATCCAAACAAGACTCAAAGATGTCGTCGGGAGACATTTCAGAATTATTTAATGACAAATACTTTCCCGAAAGTGTTCGCTATACGAAGGAAGTGGAGTTCATCGATTGAACAAAACAACACGACGATTTGTCTCAAAGACGAGGCAAAGTTTGCAGAGTTATCCGTGTTTCAGACCTCATTTGGTGGAGAATGAGGAACGATGACGCGGATGTTTCTTAGAGGTTTGAAACCCTAAGATACGCCAAGATCTCATTTCTCATAAACTTTCTCTATTCGAGATGTTGTAAACAGGCTCAATTATTGAGCGAGATAACGAAAGTATGGCCAACTCGAGGGACCACAACCAGATCGATCGTAGATAAAGTACCAATGTAATAATGATAACTCATGAGAAAGAAACAGACGGACAGTAAATGGTAACCACTCCGGTGGTAATCATGGCCATGAAAATGTAAGTAAGAAGCGAGTCAGAGGAGATTTTAAAAAGAGGAGATTTAATAACTAATTATATGAAGACGACAAAGGTTTAAGAAAGAATCGGTTCTAAGTGGAGGAGAACGACCACCCATTATATGCTACAAATGCGAAAAGAGGGACATATCACCAAACCGCCCACAACAGCTCAAGGTATGCTATAGTTCAGGAAAGGAAGGACATATCGCCGAGATCAGACGCAGAATAAACCTAGTTCAATGGGGACGGTGACTCAAAAGATCGTCTCCGTAAAAGTCAAAGTCAACGATTCCGGAAGAGCGCTTTTCAGGATCGGTCATAATGCGAGAACCCAAACGAGGTGATCACGGTAAGTTATTTATAAATTTCATCAAGTTTATACCTTACTGATAACGGCATACCCATTCATTTATCTCTCCCGCATGTGCTCAACGCTTAAACTCGACCGAGAAATTAGACTTTGACCTATCTCGTGGAAACTCCGCTAGAGAAACTTTCATCACATCCAATCGCTTATAAATCTTGTTTGATTCAAGTGGCACCATTACCTTACCCGTCAACCTTATCTCTTTAAAGATACTTGCTTTTGATGTGATTTGTGGATTGATTCGTTAACTACTCATCATGCCAAAATTGATTGTTTTCGTAAGGTTGTTAGTTTTCATATTCCTAACCAACCCGTTGTATTTAATTCAAGCAACTAAACCATTAAAATCAATCACCGCCATATCTAATCATAAAGCTATTCGCTTATTAAAAAAATCTGGATGTCAAGCTTTCTTAGCCCATGTTATGGATTTGAATAAAGACACGCCAAATTTGAATAATATTCCCGTCATATCGATTTTCCCGACGATTTCAAGAACTTCCTGGCCTACCCCGTAACGTGAAGTCAATTCTTTATCGATCTTGAAACCCGCACAAAGCCCATTTCTAAAACCCCATATCGAATGGCTCCTATTGAACTTCTTCAGAGTTAAAGGTCCAACTACGTGAATTGTTGGACATCTGCTTCATTCTGGCCCCAAGACATCTCCTCGGGGTGCCCTGCTTTATTCAGAAAGAAGAAAGACGGAGTATGCGATTTCAGTATCGACTATCGGAATCGAACCATGTCACCATCAAGAATAGGTATCCTCACCTCGATTGATGACTTGTTCGACCAACAGTAAGGGGCACAATTCTTTTCAAAATCGATCTTCGCTCGATATCATCACCAAGATTAAAATCGAGGATATTCCAAAGACCGCTTCGTAATCCCCAGATGGGCATTATGAATTTTAGTCATGTCTTTCTTGACTAACTAATGCTCCCGCGGCTTTCATGGATATGATGAACCGAGTATTCAAGGAATATTTCGATCAATTCGTTGTTGTTTTTATTGATGACATCCTCATATATTCCAAAAGTCGTGAAGATCATGAGCACCATTTGAAGTCGGTACTCCAAAGGCTTCGTGAAAACCAACTATATGCCAAATTGAAGAAATGTGAGTTCGCTTCGAGGAAGTAGCATTCCTGGGCACGCGGTGTCAAAAACATGGAGTATCCGCTGATCCCGGCCAAGATCAAGCAATACAAAGTGGGAGCAACCAAGCTTCATGATCAAGACGTAGTTTTTGGGCTTACCGGTTATTATCTGAGATTCGGAAGGGTTTTCTAATCGCTACTCCATTAACTCAAATTTAACTCTTAAGGATACAAAATTCGCTTCGAGCGAAGAACGCGAGAAAAGTTTCCAAGAGCTTAAGAGAGACTTATTTCTAAGACTGCGTTTCTAACAATACCATCCGTTCTTGATGGATTTGTTATCTACATGCCGATGCTTCGTGCAAAGGGTTAGGATGTGTTCTCATGCAACGTGGGAAAGTCATAGCCTACGCCTCATGACAACTTAAAGAGTATGAGAGGAATTATCCTACTCATGATCTAGAGTCAAGCAAAGCAAATGTTGCCGCTTAAAAATATGGAGGCACTATCTATACGGGGAGAAAGTGGAGATATATTCGCACCATAAAAGCCTTTAAATATTTCTTCACTCAAAAGAACTCAACACGCTAAGCAAATGACGCTGGCTCGAGCTATTGAAAGACTACGACCACACTATTCAATACCATCCCGTAAAGTTTAACGTGGTAAATGATTTATCGAGTAGAAGATCATATGCGGAACGAAAGCGATGATGTCAAGTATACGACAGAGCCAACTTTAATAGAAAAAGTTAAGGTCGCTTTCAAGCCCACCAACTTGAGCCGATGCGTATGAAGAAGAAAGTACAAGAAGGAGCTATTCCTAAGCTTAGAATCGATGAAGAAGGAATACTTCGAGTCCACTCTAGACTTTCAGGTTCCTAACGACTGATTTGAAGTACAAGATTACGATGGAGGCACACAACACGCCATTTGCAATCCATCCTCGAAGTACTAAATGTATCGTGATCTTCTACATACATTTTGGTGGAACAATACGAAGAGAGAGATTGCAAAGTTTATCTCGATGTGTTTAACTTGCCATTAACGGTAAAAGGCGAGCATCTTGTACCTAAGGGTCCGTCTGAACCACTGAGATTCCTGAATGGAAGTGGGAACACATTACTATGGATTTTCACGGTCTTCCTACGGTTTTTCAAGGCATCAATGCTATTTGGGTTATTGTTGATAGATTAACCAAGTTCCGCTTCATTTTCGCCGACACGGAGACTTATTCCTCGAACGCCTGCTAGTATGACGTGAATGAGATTGTGAGGTCAGTATGGCATGCCCAGATCCATAGTTTCGGATCGTGACCCAAGATTCACTTCAAGATTTTGGGTTAGCTTGCAAAAAGCTACGGGCACGGATTTGCGATTTAGTTTAAGATACCATCCCCAAACCGGACGGACAATCGAGAGGACTATTCAAACTCTCAAGATTTATTAAGACTCTGTGGTCCTAGACTTCAAAGGGTAGTTGGGATAAGTATTTACCATCGGTGGAATTCTCCTACAACAACAAAGCTTATCGTGCAAGTATAGTGTGGCTCCATTCAAGCATTATATGGATTTAAAATGTCGCTCTCCAATATGTTGGGATGAGGTGGGTGAAGAACATTGTTGGGACCCGAAAGTTAAGACGTATGATCACCGAAAAGATCCAAATGATTCGACAACGATACAAACCAAGACAAGATCGACAAAAGAGTTATGCGGATCTTCATCGAAAGGACGGAATTTAATGTAGGGGATCATGCGATTGTCATGAAGTTGCTTCCATGGAAGGGAGTTACAAGATTTGGGAAGAGAGGAAAGCTCAATCCACGCATTTATCGTCCATTTCAAATTCTCGACCGAGTAGGAAATGTAGCCTATAGACTTCACAAGCATTCTCCGAGTATGTCTCGTGTTCATAATGTGTTTCATATATCCAGCATTTCAGAAATATGTGAAAGACCCAACCACGTTATCGAAGTTAGAACCTGACGAGATAGCCAAGACTTAACGTATGAGGAGGTATTCGCCAAGATCTTGGATAGAAGGAGCATGTCCCACGCCAAGAAAGGTCATACCACAAGTTAAAGTTTTGTGGAGGAATCATGCTATAGAGGAAATGACCGGGAATTGAAACTAAATGAAAGCGAGGTATCCTCACCTTTTCAAACACCAGTACGTACGTCAATTTCGAGGACTTAAATTTCATAAGGAGGGAGGTCAGAAGACCCTAAATTTTTAAATAAAAAGGAATTTCCTTTATTTATTATTTTGAAATAGTAAGGGTTGATTTGATTAATGTGGATAGTTAGGGTTAAATACGCAAATATTTCAAAATAAGCAAGTGGTTATAAAATATTCATTATCGCTTGGGAATATTCGTTTGGTCGTGGAATATTCAGATCGCTTGGGAATATTCAGACGACTCACAAGCCCATGCATGGGGCCCCATAACGAAAAGCGATTGGATGAAGAAAAAACGATAAATATAAGTTGTTTTTAAATAACTACAGTAGTTGTTACTGCAAGTATATCATTGAATAATTATGGTTAAAACACACTAATACGCTGTTGTCGAAAAAGAAAGATACCAGATTGCACCAATTATTGATTCTTACGTAAGAAGGCACTACTCAATAATGGTTACAAAGAATTATCGCTCAAAGATTTTATCGAAAGTTAATAATTGTCATATTGATATTTTATATGTCATTGTTTCAATAATTGTCATTACACAAGATTTTCATTATCGAAGCAATAATTCATATTATCCTAATAATATTATTAGATAACATTATTGGCAATGTCTAGAAAGTTCGCCTAAGGAGAGGTTTGGTCATCTAATCGCTACCAAGAAGAAGAAATTTTTATCGAAAGCCCCTCTTCCCTGAACCGCCTCGTCGTCACAATATTGTGATTCTCGTAATATTATTTGTGAATAATTAATTATTGATTTATATGATGAGGAAAATATTGATTTTATGTGGATATAGATGGAGAAAATTTTAAAATGACAATTGTTGAAAATTAATATTTTATCTTTTTCTCGATAAAATAATTCATTTAAATATATTATTTTAATAATATATTAACTGGTGATATTTTTACAACGAATGTGGGATATATGAGTATACGAGGAGGAAGAGTATTTTTGTGGCATTAAATGTTTAAAACATGTTAAACATGTTGGTGGACCCCATTTATCGATCAAATTTGATTATACTGTAAAATCACCCGCTTCAGGATTTGGCCAATTTCTATTTGGAATTTGGAAAAACTTTCTTCTCGCAAAGTTGTAGAGAATTGAATTTCCTATAAAAACTCGCGAGATTCGAATTTTCTGATGAAAGGGCTATTTATTATGAATTATTGAAGTTCAAGTTCAAATAATCGATTTTTGGGAGTTTAAATTATTTTATTAAGAGAAAACGTTTTTGTACTTTTTTTTTTTGGACATCATTAACATGTGTGGCTGGTGTTTTGACCAAAAGGTGGGCTAAGGAAAATTTGTATAATTATATTAATATTATATTAAATTTTCGCTTTTGTGTGTTCTAAGCATTTTCCTATAAATAGGTGCTTAAGTTAGAATTGAAAATCACACCGTAAATCAAGTTTTCTCTCTATTTCTCTCGATATTTTGAGCGATTCTTGTGAGTATTTTGAGTATACTTTGAGTATTGATATATACTGCAAGTTCATTCAAAGACTATATTCCAGATTCCAAATGTAAGTACTAATCTTTCGAGGTAAGTGGATATTATTTTTTTCAGAATGATATTATTTCTTCAATATCATTATATCGAAATGTTGATCCAAGTTTTATCAAATTTGGAACTTTTTCATGCTCTGGGGTTACTATTCATGGGTTACTATTCATGAGTTACTATTCACGAAGTTACTATTCACGAAGTTACTATTCACGAAGTTACTATTCACGAAAGTACTATTCACGTAAGCGTGAAGATGTTTTTGTGGAATTTCTATCTTTTGGTGTCTGAGTTACTATTCACGATATAGTTAAGACTATTCACGATACTAAGACTATTCACGATACTCAAGACTATTCAATTTAAAAATAAAATTTCTTCTTTTGTCCAAAATATCTATTCTCGGATACTAACTCGATCAGATCCATGTTTTGATCATTCTCGAATTTTACACCACTATGATTATTTTTGAGGTATTTTGGACGGATAAAACCAAGTATTTAATCCTTAATCCTTAATCCTTGTCATTTTGTTTCACCGATTCGCTTTTAAAAAAAAAATATTTTCATCATCCTCGCCTTAAATGATGATATTATGGAATATCTTTGGCCTCAGAAAGCAAAAGATGAATGATTTTTAAGAATATCTTTTCCGCCAGAAAGCAAAAGATGAATGATTTTTCAAGAATATCTTCGGCCAGAGTGCAAAGATGAACAGTGTTTAAACGAATACTTAATTAATCGATGAATATCTTCGCCCAGAAAGCAAAGATGAATATTTGATTCCGTATGTATATCGATTGATGTTACAGGATAAAAGATAGACGATGAACTTTTAAATTCATACATGTAAGATAGTAGTTTGCATTCTCTACTTAACTCTTCTAATGAATTATTATTTCCATAATATTGATTTAAAATTTGTTGTCTATCAGATTCTATTATATTTTTTCCTCGTCAAGACTAACGATAATTTGTCAGATATTATCTTAGTCATAATATTCTTTATCGAAGCTAGTTGAGCTCACCCTTTTCCTTTTTGTTCCATTTTTCTCGTGGAGGCTAGTAATATAAATGAAGTACGTAGCCTGGGTATGGAATGGAATGAAGGTTTTAGAAAGGATTGTTTAGTAGTCCTCACCATTTTGTAAAATAATGTATCAATAAATGTGATGAGGATTTATTTGAGTATAGATATCATTCTGTAAGATAATATTTGTATTCAAACTCACAGAGCTTTTATCGTTGTAATAATAAAGTCAGAAGTTGCTTCGTCAGATATATCCATTCCTGCCCTAGGCTCTCTAAGAACTTGGCCTTGCTCAGCTTCTTTATTACCTCCCCTCCTGGATTCGCCACTAAAACCTACGTAGGAGAAATTAAGATTAACATTAACACAACTCATAAGTCATAACAATATTAACAATCAAAAAATAGTCAATCATGTTAGGCTTCACTAAAGCTCAACAATATTAACAATCAAAAAATGGTCAACCATCTTGTTTTGCAATTTGTACGTACGCATGAAATACACGACTACCAACTTTTTATTATTATTATTTACACTACATATTGGAGATTTTAAAAAATTATTTATACCTTGAGCCCTCTTCTGTCCGTGGTAGTTTTGATCTCTTCAAGCATGCTAATCCCGCTCGTGTCAATGTTACCAACAGCTGATCACAACATAAAAACATTAATTGTTTCATGCATATATGTTAGGAATTTATGTTTAATTATATATATAGGGGGTTTCTTTCCTGGAATTGGAAGTACAAACTTAACCACGATGAATTAATTAATTAATGTTTATCATCACTTACCTCCCATGTCGAGTATAACATATTGTAAGCTGGATTCTCCAGAAGATTTTAACTTGTCTTCCTCCTCATTAATCCACCTCAACATCCTAACCACATGCAGTTAACCATTGTGAGGATAAGTGGGGTGCACAAATTAGGTGTACAAAACATGTGTATGTACTACTAGAAAAATAAGAAAACAATCACAAAAATAATAATTTGTGATAAAACTTTTTGAGCATCACAAAATAGTAGTATATTAATTTTACCATCAATGTATTATAATTGTGATGACCATGTCAATCACCAAATTTTTCAAGCAAAATAAATTTTCTTTTGTGATACAATAAGTCATCGGTTATGTATATACCCTTTTCGTAATTATTGCATTTAAGTTATCACCAATATTTTAGTGAAAAAAAATAATCAAAACAATATTTTATTACGATCGTAATTACAATCATTAAAAAAGATAGATTTTTGTGACAGCTTTTATTTGCAATTACAAAAATAATGTATTTTGTGATGGAATTAATTTTCAAGTCATTACAAAACAATAAATTATATAATGACTCTCAGTGATGACTAATTTTACTATCATTATAAAGTATTTGTAATGGTCATTGCAATTGCCAAATCTTATGTGGGACTAATTTAATTTGTTTAGTAAGTCAACTCATATGTTTCTTTTTATATTTTGTTTTAAAATTATAATTATGATATGGCAATTGATATAGTGGTAATACTTGTTATTTAGTTTGCAAATGGGGGGAGTTTGGAATCCTACAAGTATCATGATTTGATACAGTTCATATAGTGTAAATGGTACTCTTTTTTTTTGTAGCAAGTACTGTTACAATAATTAATCTAGAGGCGAAGAGTTAATTTTACATGGTAGTAATTAATAAAAATTAGTAGTACGTACGTACCTTTCTCTCAAGTAGTTTGAATTAGCGAAGTAAATGGGAGCATCAATCTTAAGTATGAGAATTCCCGGAACATTATTTGCATTTGGGTATTGATCCACGCTTCTGTAGATCCTGGAATCTGGTATGTTACCAAGAACAAGTGTTTTTGGTCGTGCGACAAACAATAGTACCCTTAGGACAGACAATAGAACCTGCATGCATGCATTTCCACAAAATTAACCTAATTAGATAATAATAGTAGTATAATTTACTTGTGTGATTAATTGGCAATAATTAATTTTAATTAGCATTAAAAAAATAAAGACGTATATATATATATATATATATATATATATATATATATATATATACACACACATACCGCGATGATTAAACCTAACTCGACGCTGCCTAAAACAACACCAAGGTATGCACTGATGCAAACTAGAAAGTCGAATTTGTCGATGTTCCAAAGATGAAGTGCCGCATTGTAATCAATGAGGCCGACCATTGCCGAAATGATTATGGATGATAGAACAACAAGAGGGGTGTAATGGAACAGTGGTGTTAGGAACAACAGTGTCGACATCACGGCAACTGCCATTACAATGTTTGAAACTGCCGTCTTGCATCCTGCATTGAAGTTCACAGCTGTTCGCGAAAATGGCCCTGAAATGATTCCAATGCCGACGATGAGATTGCTTGCTTGCTTATGAATTACTCCAATAAACTCAATAAATAAATTACAGTATATATAGGCAATTAATGGCCGGAAGAGGAATTCAGGAAAGTCAAATATGGAACAAAATATATACAAATAAATAAATAAATTTAGGCTTAAATATATTTTAGTACCCTAAACTATTACCCATTTTCCACTTCAATGATTCACCTTTTAATTTTGTCAATTAAATGAGTAAACTATTAATTTTTTTCACTTTTGTCTAAATTCACTTGACACGTCAAAAATTGATGATATGTCATCCTGAGTAGAGTCGTAGAAAACTGATGTTTATTTAAATAATACTATTTCCATCATTTTATTAATTTAAATTATTTGTGCAAGGATAAATTTGGCAAAGCTTAACTGAAGATGAATCAATCTGTTCCGAATTTCCATATAAAAGAAGAGGACTCATTAATTCCCACATCTCCAGCTCTAAACAGATCAAAAAATAATCAATGTAAATGTGTTTTTTACTTATTGAAGGCTGAAATTTTGGCTCCCTGTTCAGTAATATTGCTGAACTATTTTCAATTTGAATGACTGATTAGGGCAAAATAAGAAGAGATCATGGGGCTACTTTGGCAAGCTTGTTGCTCATAGCCAAAGCTAAAGATCTCTAAAAAAATCTCATATCGGAGGAGCCCCGAAGCATAGAGAGATTCGATCGGAAGAAGAAAGCTGGGTGATTTCTGTGAGTAATTGGAGCATTTGATGAAGGTAAGGAGGATAAGTAGTTTTGTTCTTGTTGAAATTGGATCTGGGCTTAGATTTGAAAGATCTGAGATGAGGTAAGCTGGTTGAGCCCAATTGAACATGTTTGAGCAATACCCATTTGGTTAAAACTCAAAACCCCTTAAGAAACTTCGACGAAGTAGGTAACGACTCTTTTCGGCGAAGCCCCAAACGACAATGAGAATTCGGATATTTTCGGGAGGAGGTCACTGGTGTCCTCCAGGTTGTCGACAACAATGCACTCGGCGCATTGTAGCAAGAGGCACAAGACGCGATAAGGAAGGTGTCTTCCTCTACGTCGTGTTCCTCAGCAATCTTCTCGCTAGAGATGGAGGCGTCGACGGAATAGTTGCGGCGCTTGCGAGTGGAATCATCATCGTGATTGCCGGAGGATTCGACGACAGGGCATCGATGGAGGGGCGCTTGATTTTCATGGAGGTGGAGATTTTTGAAAGTTTTGTTTTGTTTTGTTTTATTGGAGATTTGTCTGAAATTTGTTTTGTTTTGATTTGTTTTAATGGAACACAGTGATTCATCTTCAGTTAAGTTTTGCCAAATTTACCCTTACACAAATAATTTAAATTAATAAAATGATAGAACTAGTATTATTTAACTACACATTAGCTTTCTACGACGACCTCACTCAGGATAACACGTCATCAATTTCTGACGTATCAAGTGAATTTGGACAAAAGAAGAAAAAAATTAATAATTTACTAATTTAATTAATAAAATTAAAAGGTGAATCATCGAAGTGAAAAATGGGTAATAGTTTAGAATAATAAAATATATTTAAGCCATAAATTTAAGAATATTTATTTATAGTACGTACGTACGTACCACTTGTGAGGTAACTAGAAGTGCAAGAACCAGCAATATTCATCATCCCAAAAGCAATCATCTCTTTGTTACCATCGATATGGTAATTCTTGAACATGGCAAAGCTTCTTCCAACTGCAATCCCTTCCTGTTTAAAACCATGCATCACCACCCCCACAAAGCACAGTGTGTATGTATGTTAGCAATGTCCATTAATTAACTACAGGATAAGCTATATATATATATATCCTTATAATTAAGTATTTGCTAACATGCACCTATATAAGCCCCTGTTAGCAAATTTCCCAAAAATCACCATGCATGTGTGCTGACTACTACAAATAAGAAAACTTTAGAGTTGCTTCTACGTACTAAATTCTTGACCAGATCGAATTCGCAGTTCGACAGATTGGAAAAAATAGTTTCAAAATGAATATAAACATCAACAAATCTATTATATATGTTTCTTCATTTATCTTATTTTGTAGTCTACTTACTATTTTCTAATACTTCAATTTAGTTTTGGTACAAAAATTCTATAGAATGATCCTATTTGTGAGGTATTAATTACTCTTCATAGTCACATATATGCATAGATATATGCTGTCAATTTTTTATATCCATGAAGATTAATGGACATCTCAATGATGTAGCGTCATTTTGAACCAACCACCTAGACAATTTGTATTGGGTCATGCAAAATTTTAATATTTGCATAAAATGTTAAAATAACTAATACTATTTATTTTAATTGTCAAATATAGGCACTGAATATCAAATTTAATCTGGGAAAAAGATCGCAAAAATTACAAACCGAGTCCCGTGCGTGAACAAACTAGGTAGCTAGTTAACTTGTTGTGCAAGTATGGTGGTGTACGTCTATGCAGCTCATTTACCTCAAACAAACAAAAAGGAAACAAGCACAAGAATGATTGGAGGAGCTCAAAATTAAATAAATAAATAAATATATATATATATATATATATATATATATAGTTGCAGGAAATTAATTGTATATCAATATATATACTTACAGCAAGAGCAATAGCACCCGTTATTATGCCAGTTTTAATGGCTGTTGACAGATATTGTGACCCAAATGCCAGATCCATTACCGACGGAGGATTTAACCCTTTCTTCAGCTGTCCAATCTGTTTTTTTTTTTTTGATAAATAATTTACAGATACACAATGACAAATTACACAGAATATATATATCAGAATATATACTAAAAATTTGAGACCATGATAATAATTAATTGTGCACTAATTATGTATCAGAAGTGATAAAAAATACTACGTATATATATATATGTGTGTGTTTTCAAATTTTGAATTGAATTTATGTATTATTTTCTCTCTATAATTAGTAGTGCACATAAAATTACGACACTCCCTCACATGCAAGTCACGTGAGAATGACTATCCCAACAAATAATTAATTATCGGTTATGATCACATGTAATATGGTTGTCCTAAGTATGAGACAGATGCTCACCACTTGAACACCGTGTTTTTCTGCGTGGGTGAAGTAAACAAGAAGACTTCCCAATATAACAGACGTCAAAGGAGCCATTGCTGATATCCAAAATAAATTTGCTCGTTTCTTGCTCTGCATGCATGCATGTCAAATTAATTAATTAATTAAACCCATTAATTAATACTAGTAATTAATTTTATGTAGGGGTAGTATAAATCATTAATTAGCTTAAATACCTAACAAATTAGGCATGTCAATCTTCGACTAATCAAGATCAAGAAAATGATCGACTCGAATAACTCAAAGATGGACTTACTTTAGTTTGAGACATACTAGTATATGAAAGTGGTTAGCATGAAATTTATTTTTAGATAAATTGGTCAATAAAATACTGACACGCAGACGAAACCTTAAGTGTGTCAATATTTTATTGATCAATCGACCAGCTTACTAAAAAATAAATTTTATGTTAACCGAATCCTTGTTATATATATAGTAATACTATTATTAACTTAAGAAAGTTCATTAGGTAAGTCCTACAATTTTTTATGGACCCTTTTTTGACTACTCGCTTGTTATCTTTATTGGGATCAATATGTAATGGGGTGACATATTAAAATATTTGTATTAACTTTAAAATCTGTACTAATCCTATATATAAATGGGTGGAATATAATTAATACGTACACAGTATCTAGCCACCATAAGGTAAAAAAGGAAAACGCATCCCAGCACTGCACTCTCCCATCTCCACTGCAATATCAATCATCATCATAAGAAAATAAAAAGAGTCAATTAATGTATATACAATATAGCCCATCCAGAAGCATAAATAAAACACAAATTACTCCAAAACTAGCAGCTAGGAATTTAGTTTTTATTTTTAGTTTTTCAATAATTTTTTCTTCAATCACAAATTTGAGTTAGGATCTAATATATATATATATATATATATATATATATGTACATTAAATCATGGAAAATTTTATGTTTACCTACATGTAATAACCTTAGCAAAAGTTAAGAAAATATTGTATGAATAAAACTTGAAATTATAGGAAAAGAAGTCCAAATTCATTGTGTTTCAAAAAAAAACAAAATAAGCTAGGAGATCTTCAAGTATATAATATTGTTGATTAGAATAATGAACATAGGTTTAAATGATAAAACACTACGAGTATTATTTTGTTCTTAACTAATTATGTGCATGCTAACAAGAGAATAAAATTTGGCAATGTCAGTTAGCGCGCGTGTGCCTGATTGTATATCGCTGCATGATATAATATATATATATATATATATATATATATATATATATATATATATATATTGTGTGTGTGTTTGTGTGAGTGAGAGAGAGAGAAAGAGACGTAGGACCTTGTGTGTTTGGGTGAAGACTGAACGCATGACAGAAACAAGGTCAGTGCCATGAGTGAAATGCTCGAGGCCCAGAATCCCTTTAAGCTGTTGCAGGCACACCACTGTGGCTGCTCCTCCCATGAATCCTACTATCGCTGCATGCGACAGAAAATCTACTATAAACCCTAGCCTGCAACAAATCACTTACCAATTACACAAAATTCAACCATCACTGCTATAATAGATATATCCCTATTCAAAATTTGTGTCTTTCTATAAGAATATTCATTATACTTATTAATTGTCCCTCCAAAAATTAGAATCATATTAATTTTTTCTTAGCATATTAAGGTTTGTGGTTGCGTGAGAAAAACGGACTTAAAAGAAATTATGTTCAAGTATATATATATGTCGTCTTAGGCAAAACTTTAGTTATTATATAGGTATGAAAAAATTCTTTTGGATGGAGTTGGCCGGCTAAACCATTTGCCACTCGCGACATTAAACTAAATTAAGATCACTATTGCAACTCACACCGTACGTACTATTATTTTATTACGTAAATACCGACCTTAATTAAGATGCGACGGCTTAACCATTTGCCACAATGAAAATCTAACAAATTAAGAATTAATAAACAATTTTTTGTTTTGTTTTATAATTATGTAAAAACCAAATTAAGTACCTTAAGATGCCGAGAGATGCTTGTACAACGCCGGCGAAGAATGTAGCCGTGAAAGCAAGGTGAATATAAAGAGCTGGGTTCTCCTTTGCATCAACTACATTTCCCAACATAGAAGAGGTAAGAAGTGATCCCACCGCAACCGTCCCAACTGCCAAATCTCTCGAACTTCCTAACATCGCATACACCAAGGGCGGAACAAAGCTTGAATCTGCAGCAAGTACAAATCCATGAAATATATTAATTAATTGTCACCTTAAGTATATATATATATATATATATATATATATATATATATATTTATATTTATGTTTTGTAACTTAATTTCAAGTTTTAAAATTGGAATTAAAAGCATGTACGTAGAAATTAACAATTTTTTTAAAATTAATTTTAATTTAATACGTGGAGTTGAGTTGCCAAACATAACTGTAACTTGTGGGAAAAAATGTTTAGATAGGTAACACTCACATAAGCCAATAATAGGAGGTAAGTTGGCTAGTTTTGCGTAGCTAATCCCCTGTGGAATTGCAAGGCTGGCAATGGTGATGCCGGCAATAAGGTCAGATTTCAAGAAACCCCAGCTGTAACGGGGACCCCATTCGAATATCGGAATCATATACTGCAGGCCTAATATAAATTTCTTAGACCTTGGCTGGTTCTTGAATTGGCGAAGAGGGTCATCGGGAAAGAAGGTTTCTTTCAGATTATTCTTTAGTGACTTCAAAAATGGTTGCGGTGGTGGGACTGCCACGCGGTGAGAACACTCCACATTCTCCGATGGGTACACGTGGTCTATGTTACCCATATGTTTCAAATATAATCAACTTCACTAATCCAGACAGTAAAACTACAAATACTAATTGCAATGTCTGAAAAAAAGGTGAAGGTTTTAAAAAATATATATATATATATATAAATAAAGAATAGATGGTTTCACTATCACGTAAAATTTCACGATTATGGTGGTGGTGGAGGAGGTGATCAGGTGGAGGTGGAGGGATCGTTGAGGTGTAGCAAGAGTGAGGGTATTCTAAGGTGTTTATATAGTGGAAACAGTAGTGCAGGAGAGATCCATGTAAGATTATAGAAAGAGTTTTTCTAAGTGGACATAAAAATTGATATAAATATATTTGAATTTTATTTATTTATATTTTTAATACTATTGTGAGGTCAAAATATAAATAAATAAAATTCAAATATATTTATATTTAATTTTTATATTTAATTTTATGTCGGATTAGAATTTTGTTATAAAAATGGGTGTCTCGTACCTAGCTAGATTGTTCAAAGATTTACTGCTAATGCCCACCTTTTTTTTTTTTTGGGGTGTTGCACTAGCATTAACATTTAACAGGAAGGAAAGTGCTGATGGCTTACGTATTCTTCTCCCATGTTTTTGTTCGATTTTATGTCTCACACATGATATTATTGACAAACGTATTAATTAATTTTATTTTGGATTTAAAATTACATTTAAAAATAAATAAGAATAAGTTGTGATTGGATGGAACAAGAGTTGAGATACGAAATGGGACAAAAAATCAGAAATCATTTATAAAATGGCTATCCTAATTTTTATAAAAATAATGTTACTATCACATAAAAAAAGGTCACATAATATTCACATACACACACATGTATACTGCGGGCCCCATATTTCAAACGGGGTCCACAAGAGTGCATGCGTGTATAATGAAGATATGCGATATTTTTTATGTGATACAGAAGATATTGCTTCCATTAATCGATATTTTCTTATGACGTGACTGGTTTTATTCACAATTATTATTCAGTTATGCCACTGGTGCAACTAGGGGGCAGGGGGTCATATGACCCTCCAATCCTGAAATCTGAAGCATGTTAATATTAGTTAAATTTGATCTTTGTTAAAAGATGGTATTAATTCATTTGTTTTCTCATGTCCTTCCACCTATAATAAATTAACAATATTATTATAAGATAAAATAATGTTAAATAAATTTGATAATTAATTAATTAATATTGCACTCATTTGTCTTATTGATTTAATCATACATTGGTATCAATTTTTTGTAAATGAGAATATCTTAATTCATTTTCTTACTTTGAGTGACTCCTCTTAATTGTCTCCAAGGAAAATGATCAAAACTACAATATAAGGTTTTGAATATATAATATTATAATTTATAATTTATCCATAAAAGTAGCTAATCAGTTTATTTAAAACTTCAAAATCTGATTAATAGTCACATAATTCGGAGGAAATTAATATATATATATATATAAAGTCATTAGACTCATAACTCAAACGTTTGACAAGGGTAAGAATAAGATGTTGTGAAATATTATAATTGGACAATGAATTTGAAAGAAGCACTATACGCGTCAATAAATAAATTTTTTTTATTGATATATTTTAACTCTCTAAAAATATACTAGCTCCGTCACTGAAATACAGTTAGTTGTATGCCTTTAGGAAGGATGTATGCCTTTAGGAAGGAAGGAAGGACCTAACAATACTATCTACACCAAACTTTGCCGACCAGCTTTGGTGGGAGAATGTATGAACAATGTCAAATTAATGCCTTGCCAATTTATCCGTAACACACTTTTGTGCCGTTCCTTTTTCCGCTACATTTTAACCAACAAAAACGAAGTGGAAAAATTACTTTTGGCACGGGCTTGGGGCCCAAACCGCAGGTCTAGATCTAAAGGACCCAAAGCCGAAGTCTTTGTGGAGGCCCACATACGAGTCAAAGAATCGGGCCCCGAAGTCCACATACTATATTGATGGAATTTAATTAATGATGGTGTTATTTAATTAAGAGCATATATATAGTTTTATTGGGAAAACAAGTTACTATATACAATTAATGAAATTTCTTTTAGCAAAAAAAGAAAAAAAGAAGAAGAAGATTAATTTATATAGGTTTGACCAAAGAGAGATTTGTTTTGAATCAAATATGAAACACTTTGGAGAGTAAAACCTGCTTTTCTATTTTTAGCATGAGAAATTATTCTTCTTCCATCATGAGCGGCTACCTACACCAATGGATCAGCTGCACCCAGGTATCAATTCTCAAGTTTAAACCCACCACTTTCACTACCACACCCAACATCAGATTGTGACAATTAACTTTTGTTATTTAATCGGATATTTTTATGAGAATTGATATTTTCATTCACATTATCCTCTCTCACGTAAGGGTGGATCCCACTTACTATTCATGCGATGAGAAACTTATAAAATTATCAAATTTACTTGTGAAAATATCAATTCTCTATATAAACTTCTACTCATACCGATGTGCATCTTAATAGCCAGCCAAGGTACTAATTCAAGCCCAAATTCCATATATAACCACAGTACGTACCTGGCCTAATTCTATCTGATAATGGAGTAATTATTCCTTCCACTTTGTTTTACAAGTAAACACATGGATACTTAGCTTTTTGTAAATTAATTAGAAATATAAATTACAAAGTTAAAGACATCAAGACAAACAAACGTTCAGTTTAGAGTGGGCTGGCTGATCGATCGAAAACTATGAGACTGAATCTTAATTGCTTTTTGAGTATTCGATATGGAGATCGATCTTTATAAACAAATCTAATACGGCAAAATTAATAATGTTGAAGATATTAACGTCTTACATGCCGATTATTGTCTTGCTACATCTCTTAGCTACAAAATTGTGTCTCAAAAATTACAACAACAAAAAAACAACAAATTAATTAATGGCTTAAATATGAATTAGTACCTAAACTATAGGCCATATTTCACTTTGATGATCCACCTTTTAATTTTGTCAATTAGGTGATTAAACTATCAATTTTTTTCAATTACAACAATCAATGTTTCACGCCGTAAATCACGATATTTACTTAATACATGCGGCCTTAAGAACTTATGTGGTAAAAAAAACTATTTTTTATTCATTACATAAACAAATCTATTTAAATAAAGGGCAAAATTGTCAAAACCTAACTTAAAATCCCTAATTAAAATAAAACAAACATATCAGTAGAAGAATCAACAGATACCACGAGTAGAATCGAGGTATTGCTAGACGAGATGGCGGCACTTCTGGAGGTGGTTAACGCCTTCGATCCGGTAGCACCACATGAGCTTCTCCCTGAGAATCTTGGCTGTCTCTATGTCGATCCATTTCTCTCTCACCAGGTGCTCCCTCATCTCCAGCATCGCTACCGGGTCCTTGCACGGGCTGGAGCTCCTTCATCGAACTCTACTCCCTTCTTCCTCCCCATCTCTCTATGATTAAACTGCTCACTGTTCTCAACTTCAGATTATTGGGTGTCGACGCCTAGAGAGAAAGATGATCCGAAGTCTTATAATCGGGTCGAATTCCACATTACCAACTCTCAAATCTAATTTTTACTTTTTTTAAACTTTTCTGTGACATTTTCTAAAACTTTTCATTTAAAAAAGTACTATAAATTAATATACAGCATCAAACTTGCATAATTAATTTAATAAAATTTTAATTTTAATTTATTTATGACATGCTCCAAAATTCCTCTATTTTAAAATATATAAAGTAAGTTTTAATTTTAATCATAGTTGATTCTAAGTAAATACCCTAGTAACATAAATAAAAATTTGAAAAAATACAATATTAAGTAAGCTAATAACATAAATAATTATAATTATAATTTCTTTGCACATGACTGATATAGTAAATTTTTGCTGTATATTTGTATTTTAACATTTTATACTCTAATTTTCATACTCATATCTGCAGATTTCAAGCTTTCATGGCGGTGGTGGTTTACTGTATACGCCTCCATTTTCATTCTCACCTTCACTTCTGAATCCACGCCATCATTATCATCAACAGCAGCCGCCTCTTCTTCCTCTTCTGATCCCCTATTCTTACCAAAAAATACCAGAAGAATCAACAACAGAAGTAGGCACCAATCTCTCTCCGTCAAAAAATCGAACCCTTCGACCGCAAGTCCCAAAAGAGAGAAATCGAAGCATGAATCTGTGAAAGTTTCTTCGGATTCTGTGATTATATTCTGTGATCTTCGAATTTGATTTTCGATATGTTTGTTTTATTTTAATTAGGGATTTTAAGTTAGGTTTTGAAGATTTTGCCCTTTATTTAAAAACTTTTGTTTATGTAACGAATAAAAAATAGTTTTTTTTCGCCACATGTTCGCCACCCTTATTTAATTAATACGCCAAGAATTTCGACGTGACGTTGCTCAATTATTGTAATTAAAAAAAATTGATAGTTTAATCACCTAATTGATAAAATTAAAAGGTGAATGACCGAAATAAAATATGGCCTATAATTTAGGATATTAATTCATATTTAAACCTTAATTAATTAATTATACGTACACATATATACTTGGTTTGCAATATGACAACTAACTTGTCTCGACCTTGCAACACAAATGTTACGTTCAAATTGAAGAAATAAAATTCTTTTTAAGTGTATTTAATTTTCCTCGTAATTTATTGTTATTTTTCTCCTTAATTAATTTATTAAATAAACTTATCGACACATGGGCCGCTGAAAGGAACTTGTGCATGCACATATACATACATACATGCACGCATGCGCAGTGCTAGTTTCTATTACATCCACTTATATATCCACTTTTACGATTCTTTAGTAGCAAGCATATGTAGATGAATATATATATATCATGTGATGCACATGTTTTATTAATTCTTGAGTTTTAATTTAATTTAGTCTCGTCACTAGCTTAGTCCAGATGATCAGCTCCCTAATCATCAAATGTTAATGTATTAATTAAATTAAAGTAAATGAATTAATAACCACCACCAACATAATCTACTTAATTTTTAGTTAGGCCTGAACTAACCAGGATTCGATACAATCAGCTTAATTTTATAATCATTTGATATTAGACTTTAAAACAAATATAATGAACCGAGTTTAGCTCAATTAAGCTTCGCATTAAGTATATATATATATATATATAAAGATGTGCCTTTTTATATATAGTAGTAGCTAGTATTGCAATTACTTTCCTAGGGTTTTATCTTCCAAAAAGCAGCTGGCTGGCTTGAAATGTATGGGAAAATACCTACTCCAGTTGGAAACCTTCCTAGAAAAAACTGATTTTTCCATTTGACTTGTATTTGTAACCACTAGTTGCCTTTAATTATATTATTATTCTTTTCATCATTAGGCAATATTATTTTCAACATTGGTTTAAGTAAAGTCTTCCACTTTAAATTACCCCCCAAGAATGGCATATTTTCTTATGGAAATGATAAAAACTCAAAAAAGTTGAACAATAATTGAGCTAATTATGTTAGCTTTTACTGTTTATTGAAGGGAAAATTCTTGGCATTTAGTAGTATGACAAATTCACCATATAATCTAAAACTATAAAAATAAGTTGTAGTGCAATCCACGGATCCACCATGCATGCTGAGATCGATACAGTGGCCATCAGTAAAAAAAAAATTAGTTGTTGACACTTGGAGTGCTTCTTTAGATTGTAAGACTGAAAGGAGATAAATGTATCATGCAAGTCTACATAGTTTGAAAACGTTTCAAAATTTATTCGTTTTCAATTGTTGAAAAAATATCCTTCTCAATATAAACTACAGACTGTCATTCATCCACTCGTCTCCCATTTTATTATATCATCAATATACCATCAGTATACTGTACATACCATTTCTCAAATTTATATTCAAATTCATTTTGCCCAATTATAGTATTACATAATAATTTCATCAATTTAAACATTTCATAATAATTTCATCATTCATCAATTCAAACATTTTATCAATCATCATAATTTCATCAACTAACCTAATTCAATTATTTCACAAATAATATATCATAAATATACAATATCAATTCAAATATTCAATAAAATAACACATAATCTCTAATTCATGACATAAAAAAACACTAAATCTCTAATTTAATGACAAAATTAAGCACAAAATTCCTTATTTGTAGACATATACAGAGAATAACATATATGAAAAAGGAACACGGAAGGGATGACCTCACTGACCTGGAGAGACAAAGGGAGAAGCAAAGGCATCAGCCATGAAGAAGAGAGAGCGAGCTGCGGATTGCGGTGGTCGGTGCGGCTGTCGTCTGATAGTAGAGACGGAACTCAGAAGGGAAAAAAAAGGGTTTTGTTGCCTGTTGGCCTTTTGCAAGAGTTTTTTTATTAAATGAAACAACATCGTTACATGTAAGTTTTTTAAAAAAAAAAAAAAAAAAAAACTGCTCTGTTGCAGTGCGATTGTGCGAAGAAGAAGACGAATCGACAGACTGCAAGGTCATGAACAGCGCCGAAGTACCATGGTCATATAACCCCCGACCCCTAATTCCGCCTTTGGATCGATATCTACCCATCTAGGTCTTTACGAAAGAACTGATGATGAAAATAAATAATTCTTTTTGTTAATTATTTACATGTCACGTTGCTTTGCTGGTGGAGACCCCCAAATTGAGACAGTGTGGTAAATATTATAAAACTTCTAAGGTTTTTCTATCACGCACGCAAAAATTGTCTTAGTTTGATTTTTACACTTAAATTTATTATTTTTGAAATTAAAATTTATATTTTTATTTTTGTTAATATAGGTGAAAAAACTATGTTTAATTTAATACCACCTCCAATTTTTATAAGTTTGAACAAACAAATAAATATGATTAATTATTAATTCTAAAATTGGGCAAATTGATCAAAAAGTCAAACTATGTCAATTTTTATGGTATGGAAGGAGCAAGTCATTGGGAAAATTGGTAGCACAAATATATTAGATTTATTTACATTTTTTGTCCTAAAAGTTATAGTTAATAGCATTTTGTATCCTCTAAGTTTATCCCATTTTATATATTGCACCATATACTTCAAAACGTCACACTTTACATCTTGCACTACTTTTAAACTCAAGAAATAACCTTAAAGTCGTATATTTTAAATCCTGACAAAATTACCTATCAAAAAGAAATGATCAATCTTGGTAGGAAGGTTGACCAAATTCATGGGAGACACCATTAGTGAGGACTCCATTCTTGGTAGGAAGGTTGATCAATCTTTGTTTAGTAAAGTGAACCTTCTTGCCTTTTAGTAGTAACAAATTGACACTATATATATTCTAAACTCTAAGCAAATAAGTTGTAGTGTAATCCACCGATCCACCATGTATGATATGAGATGGGCATTTGCGAAAGAATTAAACTGATGAAAATAATTGTTTTTGTTAAATTAAGTATGTGTCATTGGCCTCAAAAAATTGTGCGCAAATCCGGAGTTCTAAATCAAATCATACCTTAATAAGGCTCGATGTGTTGTTTTAATTATATTTTATTGTATCATTCTTAACTCATTGTAGAATACTCACCCAAAATAATTACTTGAATCCTTATATACACACATTTAAATATCCCACATATTACGATGTGAAATTGAGGTGTTAAGAGCATGAAACAACATTGCTTATATCATAGCTAAAAGTACTTCTAAAGGAATAAAGAAAATATTAGAAATCGTTGGGATAATTTGCAGCATAAATGTATTATGGGTTTATTTGCACTTTTGTGTCCAGTTAAGCCCCTCATTTTTCTGATTGCATGATAAAATTTGGTCGTTTAACTCGATCTCCTTTCATAAATTTGACTCGATTCCTTAAATTGATCAAAACATTAACCTATGCGGCTAATGCAACTTGACCTCTGGCATGAAAGAGAGATTGTTGTCGACTTAATACCTTTTTGTATTCCTTTATTATTCCTCATGCAAAGCTACATGACAACATATATCAGTGTTGTGCCTATTTCAGAAATTGGTCCACATTGCAAGTGAGAATAAAAAGTAAGGAATTAAATTAACACAATTAGAATACAAGAGTATACACGAGTAAGGATCAAAATCACTCCTCTAATCTAGCATTTCCCTTTAAATAGCACTCCTTTATTAAAATTACGTCATTTTGGAGATTCTTTTAAAAAATAAGTGGGGTTGTGGGTGGCTATATAGTTTGTTTTCTATGCGGGTGGTTCGCATGCAGACTATCTTTAGCGACGGACAAAACCGTTGTTAAACCCGTCGTCATAGGATATGAACCGGACTATAGCGACGGTTCTAGGCTATCGCAATGGTTCAGACCCTATAACGACGGGTTTGTAAAGAATCTATATATATATATATATATATATATATATATACAATTTAAAGGGATCAAAAGTGCACATAAATCAAATTAAAATTATCTTAGCAGAATTTTATATATGGAAAAATTACCTATCAAAAGAAATAATCATATCGATCTTGGTAGGAAGGTTGACAAAGTTCATGGGAGACACCATAAGTGAGGACTCCATTTCTAAAAGGAAAAGAAAAGGACTATTCATTCATGTGTTGGGTGGTTGTTATTAACAGCTACAAGAGCAGGGAAGGTATATGAATTGACAAATGCTCTGTTTGAAAGAAGAAAAGAAAAAGGTAGCAGTATATACCCAAATTAAAAATGTAGCTAGCTAGTTAACTTTGGTATGGATGTATGGATGTGTGAAACATGACCCCTCCATTTGAAACAACAATTATGAAAATAGATTCAGAAGGTAGCAGCACTGCAAATGAAGACAATAACATATCCCCTCTCGGATCCCACTTAGAACCAAACCATCCATCTTCTTCTATTCTATTCTAGGTTATGATAAATATTTATACATTGCCAAAGTTTTTGGCCGAATCAAGAACACTTCTACTTTGATTTATAAAATATTATCGCATACACTTTCATGTCTTGATCAAATATTTGTGTATATCATTTCCCTATAATAATTAAAAAAGACAAAATTTATATGATGTACTAGTATGGTGTATATGGCTGAACTTAAATGGGGTATGGAATTTCTTGGCCCGTCACTAGCTGTGAGCAATGTATTTATTTGGGGCTGCAAACAAACGCAATTTGAGCCCGGATGCTCTACTTTAATTTGAGCCCAATAAATATTTTGATCAAGTTGATTTTCAAGTATATATATATATATATATATATATATATATATATATATATAGAAATTGATATGAACTTTGCTGCTTTTAAGTTGAAACAAAGCATCAAAATAAATGAAAAATAACATGGTCAACTTAAATTGTATTCCCGTGACCCAGTAGGCTCATGTGACTTTATGTAGCAAGTATCTCATACAGGATTCAATTGCCCACTAGTCATTTCATGTATCAAATAGAATATATATATATATATATATATTCTATGGACGTCGTGTAATAAATTTCATCAATGATATATTTGTAATAAGTATGTAAGAATAATGCCATTAGCAGCCACTCTAAAATCTAAATATATCTTATATTGAATTTATTATATGTAATCCAAAAAGTATAAATAAACGTACATTGAAAAAAGTATGTTTATTAAATAAAACAAAAAAATAATAATAATAATTAAAATGAACTTATACTTTAAAATTAGGATAAGTAAAATTGGACAGATAGAGTAATATATAAAAAATTGTATTAATAGAACACAAACAAACCACATTAAATAAATTTTCATATTTTACAAAATAAACTTTTAAAGTTAAAATAATTTTTTTCTTGGAAAGGAGGGGAGTGTCGGTATAATTTGAATTCGTGCGGTTTAGAAGATGGGGCCCTGGGCAGTGGGGACTAATGTACGAAGAATAGCCTCACCGACAGTTTTAGGATAACGAACAACTAGCCGTAGGCCCTCATAATATGAAGGTTACAACGGCCCACCAATATCACTAAGATCCATAACCTTTTATTCATTTAAGCAAGGTCGTTGTTCACATTATCATTTTTATATTTATATTTAAACAAACAGTAATTTTTTATTATTTTTTTATTTCTCGTCTTATGTACTACTCCCTGTCCTTTTAGATGATTTTATTTTTTTTAATTATTTGTCATTTTATATTAATTATAATTTTTTAAAAATTACTCTTTATAAAAAATTGTTATAAATTACAGAGAGTATGAAATAAGTATGAAAAATTAAGGGTATTATAGATAATTAATATTATATTTAATATTATACAATCATTTCTTTAATTCTTTTACATAACTCTAAAACGACATATATTAAGATACGGAGGGAGTAATACTTCCGATCCGGTTAGCATGAAGTTTATTTTTTGGTAATTTAATCGATTGAATAAAATATCGACACACGTAGAAATTCTCACCGCGCTGTCAAGATTCTATCTACTTATCGACCAACTTATTCAAAAATGAACTGCATGCTAACCACTTCCCTTCCATTGCGTGTAAATCTTTTAACTCAATATAATATTGTGTGAATTTTTTAAATTATAATATGTTTTTCTTTAATAAACATATACATACTATAAAATATAAATATTTCATCAAAAAGGTTCAATGTCACTTCAATTAATTAACTTTATTCTTTTTTGAAAAGCTCAAACAATATTAAAAGTAATTTTTTTGAAAGAATAACAGTAAAAAATTTAATGCAATATCCTCAGTTGGTCTTATAACAAAAATACAAAATCCACAAACGACAATCAAATAATTTTTAGGCCCCAGTACCCAGTGTGACTTCTTTTTCATTTTTTTATTTATATTCTTTTCTTATTCTTAATTTGTTTCTTTTGATTTGTAGCATTGGGATTGGGCCTCAACTGTCACAAGGCAACAAATAATAGCCCGTTTTGGACACTCTTAATTTACTCGACCTGTTTGTAATTTGAGTATTTTTGTGTATAACAATTACTACACACAAACAGCTGTGTATAAAAAATAAAATAGACAATTATATATGAGTTTTATTATTTAAATTATTCATAAGATTTTAGCAATATTTTCTTATTTAATAGATGATTGTGGTTTTTTATTTATTTTATTATTTAATAAATAATACTTCATTAATTTTAAAATATAAATTAACACATTTTTAGACTTAAAATTAACATAAATTCATTTAATTTTAGTCAATACAATAACGAATATTGGAAGGGAGGGAGGATATGGTTTCACATTGTCTATTCAATTGCTATATATATAGAGGGAGAGAAAGGACGGATCTAAAGCACTCCTCTTAAATAACACTCATTTATTAAAACTACGTCGTTTTGAAGATTCTTTTAAAAAACAAAGAATTGTCATGGATGATATATTTTTATAAATAAAAAGAAAAGAAATTTTAATTAACTCTATTTTAATATTATTTTGTATTTTAAAAGAATTTTTAAAACGATATAATTTTAATAAAAAAAATGTTATTTAAAAAAGAGTGTTATTAAGGAGTATTTTAGATCAATTATATATATATATATATACACGTAGTAGTTCCGTACAACTCATTTTATTGAGTAGGGCACCATTTTGGTTGGTGTACCTTCCTTGATTGATCTTTCAAATTAGAAGAATAGTTATTTTTGAGTTCATATAAAATCGCTCATAATAATAAATAATATTTTTTAATATCAGATCAATTATTTAGGTGTTATTTAAATATATGTAAAAAATAAAGTTGCTCGGGGCTGAAGTTTTCCTCATGGTTCTCCTCCTAACCCTTTCCCAAACCCTCGATGTAATGGTAACCTAGTTGGATAGAGACTAGAGAGTGTAGATAGAACTAAGTAGAATTTGAAACTCATTTTTTGTCCTAACTGATATAACGAAAGTTCTTGCTGGTATTTTAAAAATAATTTTTTTAATTTATGTATTGTAATGTATCATGTATGTCTTAAATATAAAAATATTAAATTTTTTTTTGGGGTCAAGTATGGTTAAAACTTTCGTTTCTCTTATACGACTCGTAATTTTAGGAAATAAAAAAATATATCCAAAATAATGGAATAAAAGTCTTAAGTCATTAATATTAGTTCAAACACTCTTAAAATTAAAATTTTAAAACACATACTCTCAAAAAGATGTTTTTAAGTATATTTTTATATAAATTAATTAAAGCAAAGTAGAGAAAGAAAAATAAGTTTTAAATTTATTTTTAGTGATTTCATAATATTACATAAAATAATGAGTCTTTTTTCTTGTCCCGATAGACTCCACTAAATAATATATTTGTCATTTACTATATATAATGTATCTTAAAGTTTTAAACTATCCTTTTGAGTATAAAAATGCTTTATGTCATCTTTATGATATATATATATATATATATATATATATATATATATATGAAAAATGATCCATTAAATACGTTAGTTAGAGGACCGTTTAACTAACGATCATTTAGTCGTCCAAATTTAGAGTGAATGGTTGAGATGAGGCCCAACCACTACTCCTCTAATGGCCAAATTAAATTTTTTTCGTTGTTACATTTTTCTATAATACCAATAAAACGACCGATTTTGACCTACCATTAGAGTGAAAATAATCGCCATAAAAAAAAATTCATTTTAATTATCGATTATCCTCATACATACTACTTATTAATCAGTAAAATAAAATAATAAAAATTATAAGTATAATCACTAATTATCTCATGACGCCTCAAAATAGATACATCACCTATTAATACGAATAGCCAAATACACTAGCATGTAATACAAATACAATCTTAAATATACAATGACGAAATATGTAGTTTTAATACAAATATTATCTTCTGTACAAAGATTCAAACTCAAAATAAGTCCTCAATACATTTATTAACACACTATTTCATGTAATAGTGAGCGACTACTAATGTTATTATCCTGATCGTCACTCCGCTCCCTCGACTAAATCTCCCTCGCTACGCTCTCATTTCAAAGAATAAATGAAAGAAAAAGGGCGAATTTCAACTAAATTTTAAGAAGAAATATTATGACTCAAGATAATGCGTAAATAAATTATCGCTAAATTTCTTCAATAAATTAAACCGATACAATATAACAAACATCGTTTTAATCTTGTTGAATAAAGAATCCATTAAAAGAACAAGCCAGTAGAATAAAATCTAAGAATTTTTATACATGTCGGTGTTTTGGGTGTGATTTGGATGATATATGACAAAACATGTATGCAGACAAATCTGCATGTATATGTTTTGTCATACGTATCCAAATCACACCCAAAACATCGATTATATAAAAATTCAAGTTTATATCAGATGTATATGTGTTTTTATATATGATCCAAATCACGCTTAAAAACATCAGACATGTAAAAATTCAAGTCCATAAAATATTAAATATTTTTTTTTTATTTAAAAAAAAAAAAGTTCCGTATTTTAACAAAATACGAGAGTCCGGACTGAATCTGAACTTTATGTATATATATGTGTATGTAAGAGTATAGGGTCCTCCTAAAATTCATAGAGTACTTTATACCGTAGATTATTTTTTTAAAAGTCTAATCTTGGGAAGTAAAATTAGCACAATATTGTGTTATTCATCTACTGTCATTTAGAGATTTTAAACCCACTAAATGCAGTTAAGAATGTTCGCAAGTAATTTATTTTAAATATAATTTATTTAATTCACAAAAATGTTGTATTTGGAATTTAAACGCAAAGCTCCAAAAATGGTGCAGTACGTTTGGACAGTACCGTCCCTGGGCTAAAGCCCAAGGTGTCCGGGCTTTAGGCCCAAAAATTTTTAGGGCCCCCTTAAATATTCTTTTCCTTTTATTACTTAAATAGAATACTTAAATATTAAATCAAATAATCAATCTGTAATATTCTACATATTTAAAATATATAATTTGTACAAAATAATTTAATTATTATGTACCTGGGGATTCATCATCAGATTCAATTTTTTGGGTTTTTTTAATTGTTTGGGAGTAGTGTTAGACTCATAATAAAGGAAACCCTATTTGGTAATTATTTTTTTGACTTAGTGATAATGTGATATCTAAATAATGTTTTAGAAATATTGAAATAATCGGTTATTATATTTGATATTCTTTCATTATTGACGCTTTCTTTTGTTCGGGCGAAAATTCTTCTTTTTTACGCCTCGCCTTAATAAGAATTTGAAAAGCACTCCATTTTTTGTTGTCCGCTTTAAGTAC
This sequence comes from Panax quinquefolius, assembly GCA_020205615.1. Classification (NCBI taxonomy): domain Eukaryota; kingdom Viridiplantae; phylum Streptophyta; class Magnoliopsida; order Apiales; family Araliaceae; genus Panax; species Panax quinquefolius. The sequence goes on along the minus strand of CM035154.1, from coordinate 7,546,060 downwards.
TTCAAAACTCAGGGTCGGCCCTACGTTTGGACCCCCAAACGCTCTAAACACCGATAATTAAAGATACCTATTATTATTTTGTAAATATGATTAATGATCTAATTACAAGACCAATGGTGATAGTTCATTCATCAAGGTTCACCTAGGTCAATAGAATGTAATTTATCCCTAAAATTGAATACAAATTGTATAGATTTTAGAGTTTTAATATATATGACAATAAATTTATAATTAGGATAGATGGAATAAAAGCCTCACATATTATTAATTTATCTTTTGCGTTTAACATTTCACGATAGTTGAAATTCAAATTTATCATGAAATTATTCGACATATAATTAAATAATGGTCTTAGATTTTCTTAATATATAAAAAACAATGTAATCACATATTCAAAATTAAACCTGACAATTTGATTTATAAACTCCGTTAATTTCTCTCTCCCACTGTATTCTCACCCACCACTTCTTCTTATCCTTCTCAGATATATGGATATTTTACTGTTTGGTGTAATTATATATTTTATTTTTATTTAGGGTTTGGTGTAATTATAGATTTTATTTTTCTTTTAAGGTTAATTTTTTGAAAAATGATTAATTAGAGAATTTTATATTTTCTATTGTACTCCATTATTCATATCTTTGAGATATGAAAAAGAAAATAAAAATTGAGCTACAGGTTACTCTGTTCAATGCTCTATTCTCTCTCTAAAAGAATTCATTTTAAGATAAAGGCTTAAATATAATTTAGTACCTTAAATTATAGGCCATATTCCACTTCAGTGATCCACCTTTCAATTTTGTCAATTAGATGATTGAACTATTATTTTTTCAATCAGAATAATTGATGCTCGCTAGCGTCGAAATTACCGACGCTACTTATTTCAAATAATCATTATTCAAATTGAACAGAATTAAAAATAATATTTTATTTATTGATTAAAGAATTTTGAAATAATAAAGGGTAAAATGGTCACACCATCTTCTTTAATACATTTAGACTAACAAAAAAATATTGAAAGCTTCAAAACAAAATCGATCGAAAACCCCAAAATCGATTGAAAAAAGCAAGAGTCAAAAAGGGTTCCTTGATCTATTACTTCATCTTTTGGCATAAGTGAACATTAATGGATTCTGTTTTAATCAAAAAGGGTTAATAGATATGTTTTGAATTTATTATATTCTTTATCTATTACTTCATCTTCTTTCTCTGTTTTAATCGCCGGATTCTGGATTTGTTTTAACTGCTTCTTTTTGGTTTTGGGTTATATGTTTCCGGTGAATTGATTTTGGGTTCTGATCTTTTGGTCCGGTCGATGCATGATGTATCCCGATCGGTTTCTCTGTATATGTTTCGATTCGGCTGCTGCTTCTCATATTTTTAGTTTTAATTGTTCTAATCTTCTTTTGGATCTGAAAACTTGGGTTGTGTTCTAATCTGTTGCTTCCCATATTCTTTTGGATCTTATTTTGAAACAGGGATCAGAAGAAAGAGATTGGAAAAATAGATGGCTCCGGCTTTAATATTCTCGCCATGAAACAGCTCCGACTTCAAAATTAAGCCACCCAGTGGACTAATTAGAGCTTTCAAATTGTCGTTCTTCCTACTTCATCCTCGTCGACGATTTCAAAGAGGAAGAGACCGACGAAGCTCGATTGATTTGGTTGTGTCGTCGGCGACAAAGGAACAGATGAGGGAGATGGGTATATTCCGCCGTGAAATTTATTTAGTTTATGCTAATTGTATAATTTGTTTAATTTATATTATTTGTATATTTTGTTTAATTTATATTATTTGTTTGATTTGTTTGAGTTAAGTTAATTGTGTAATTAAGTTTAATTTTTATGTTATTTATTTAACTGATTTTTGCTAATTGTGTAAAATTTTCTATTTTATGTTAATTATGTAAATTATTTACTTTTTTTTTTATATTATGAAAAATATGTGTTTTTTCTTTTACATTATAGACAATGATTTGACATATATACTTTAAATGTTTAAAAAAATTAAAAATTATTTAAATTAAGGTTTTTATTTACACATAAAGATTAGTTATCTCATTCATGTATTACGTCAAGATTTCGACGCAAGCAATTTCAATGAATAAATTAAAAAATTGATAGCTCAATCATTGATTGAAAAAAATTGATACTTTGATCCCCAAAGTTTAATACTACTTATAGTTTAGGGTAGTTATGACGCTTCCAAAATAGATATCATCATTCCATTCGAAGTCACAATATACTAAGATGTAAACAACTACAACTTTATTATTACAACAAGAAATCGTGAAGTTTAAATACAAATATTATCTTACAGATAATATCTATCTTCAAATAAATCATCATCACATTTATTGATACATTATTTTACAAAAATAGTGGCGACTACTAAACAACCATTTTTAAAACCTTCATTCCATACCCCGACTGCATTTCGCTTATATTCTCGCCTCCCCCGGAAAAATGGAACAACAAAGGAAAAAAGGAAATTAACTACTAATAAAGAATATTATGACCAAGATAATATACAACAAATTATCGTTAATCAATCAATGCGAAAATATAATGAATCACAATAGGCAACAAATTTTAAATCAATATTCGCACGTTAAATAATAATTCATTGTAGAAGAAGTTAAGAGAGAATCTAAACTACTATCTTCTATGTATTAATTTAAAAGTTTCATCGCTCATCTTTTATCCCTCAGTAACATCAATCAATATACATCCTGAATCAAATATTCATCTCAGACTACTTTACAAAAGATATTCATCAATTCGTATTCATTTAAACACTGCTCATCTGCAGACTACTACCAAAAAGATATTCTTCAGAAATCATTCATCTCAGACTACGTGCCAAAAAGATATTCTTAAGAAATCATTCATCTTGCACTATGCGCCAAAGATATTCCATAATATCATCATTTAAGACCGGGATGATGAAAAATTTTTTTTTGTTAAACGAATCCAAATAAACAAAACGACAAGGATTAAGGATTAAGGATTCAGACTTTGGCTTTTATCCGCGTCCAAAAAAATACCTCAAAAATAATCATAGTACAGTAAAATTCAAGAACGTTCAAAATACTGGATACAATCAGAAGCTAAGATCCGTATTAGATGCTTTGGACGAAAAGAAGAAATTTTATTTTTCTATTGAATAAGATCAGATATCGTGAATAATCAGATATCGTGAATAATAACAAGATATCGTGAATAAGAATCTCGAAACCAAAAGATAGAAATTCCACAAAAACATCTTCACGCTTCACTTAATAAGACTTTGAATAAGAACTTTGAATAAGAACTCGCTTAATAAGAACTCTTAATAAGAAGAATCTGCTTAATAAGAACTCCCGATACGTAAAAAAGCTCCAAATTTGATAAAAACTTCAGATCAATATTTCAAAGATAACGATATCAAGAAATAATATCATTACGAAAAAAATTAATATCCCTTACCTCAAAAAAGATTAAGACTTACAATTAAACACCTGACATAAAAGCTTATGACTTTGACTCAGACCAGATAAAGAATACTCAAAGATACTCAAAATACTCACAAGAATCATTCGATAATATATAGAGAAAACTTCGCTTCTACATGATTTTCAATTCTAACCCAAGACCCTATTTATGAAAATCTTTAACACCAAAAAAGTTAGTAAAATTTAATAAAATAATAATATAATTAAACAAATTCAAGCCCACCTGTAGACCAACTGAATTCAAAGACATTTATATCACATATGGGATCAAGAAAAAACGTTTTTCTTAAATAAAACAATTAAAACTTCCAAAAATTAATTATTTCCGAACTTCGTAGCCTTCAAAATTCATAATTAATAGCCGTTTCATCGAGAAAATTGAATCTCATGAAGTTTTTTTATAGAAATTCAATTCTCTACAACTTTTTGCGGTAAGAAAGTTTTTCCAAATTTCAAATGTAAATCGATCAAATCCACAAACGAAGCGATTTTATGCGCTATAATCAAATTTCACCAATAAACGTATTCAATTTGACATGTTTAACATGTTTTAAACATTTATCAAAAAAAAATACTCTTCCTCCTCAGATACTTCATATATCCCACATTCGTTGTAAAAATATCATCGTTAATATATTATTAAAATAATATATTTAAACGAATTAATTTATCGAAAAAAGATAAAATATTAATTTTCAACAATTGTCATTTTAAAAATTTTCTCCATCTATATCCACATAAAATCAATATTTTTCTCATCATATAAATCAATAATTAATTATTCACAAATAATATTACGTAATCACAATATCGACAACCTGCGTAGCTTCCTGCGAAAGAGTGCTTCCAATGTTAATTTCTTCTTACCTACAAGCAATTAAGGTGACCAAACCTCTCCTGTATGTAACTTTCAGACATCGCCAATAATGTTATCTAATAATATTATTCAGATAATATTAATTATTTTCGATAATGAAAAATATCGCAGAATGACAATTATCAAACAACAAAGAATATAAAATATCAACGCAAAGAATTATTAACTCAATAAAATATCGAATAAAGAATTATCGTAACCATTATCGAAGTAGTGCGCTTTCACGTAGTTAATCAATAATTGGTGCAATCGCCAAGGCCATCGCTCAACAACGCCAGACATTATTGTTTTAACCAATTAAGATTCCAAAAAGATAATCTGTGAATAACTACGCCGTTATTTAAAAACAACTTATATTTGTCGTTTTTTCTTCATCCAATCGCTCACATGGGTTCACACACTATCAATTTACCGTCAGCATTTAATATTCCCCGACAGCATTTAATATTCCACCACCAAAACTAATATTCCCAACGATAATAATGAATATTTTATAACCACTGCTTATTTTGAAATATTTTGATTTAACCCTTAACTATCCACATTAATCAAATCAACCCTTACTATTTCAAAATAATAAATAAAAGAAATTCCTTTTTATTTAAAAATTTCGGGGTCTTACAGTAGTAATTCATATTTAAGCCTAAGATAAAAGATAAAATTCATTAGTTATCTTATCCCTCTAAAAATTAAAAATAAATTGAGCCATAGGTTGCTTCAAAAAAATTTAGATTATAAAATTTTATAGAGTATAATTATAAAATTGTTAGAGAGAGTATAATTTTTACAGAGAAAAAGTGCAAAAAAAATGTGGGTATAAAGTTTTCTTTAAGAGTATATAAAAAATTAGAGAAGTTGAAAAAGATTAAAAAATTATTATATTAAGTAATATATTTTATCGGGTCATAATAATAGTAAATTTGAAAATTAAAAATGGGTTAACCTATATCGAACACATAATCATTTGGTTACAATTCACACAATTCATATTAAACATAGGTTATATGATTTTAATTTTTAATAGAATTATAACCATATTTTATAGGGTTCTTTACACTATTATACAACAATTAGAAAGTAATTACAAGATTAGTGCATCTACAAAATAATTACAAAAAGAGTGCAACACAATAATAATATTTCAAACTTTTTCCAGTCCTTTTGCTATAATTGATTGAACGAAATCACACACCATCATCACCTACTACTACTACTACTACTAATTCTCTATCACTCTCTTCTACCCTCTGTTTCTTTCTCTATAATTTATAGAGAACAATGACTTCACATACCATCATCACCTACTACTACTACTACTACTACTACTAATTCTTTATCATTCTCTTCTATATCTATTTCTCTCTCTACAATTTACAGAGCACCAACAACAATGACAATGGCGATTTCAGTGGACAATCGCTTTAGAGAGAAAGTACTCCTTCAATTTATCTCTCTTTATTCTATTCATAATATTCTTATTCTCTTTTATTTTCTTCTTCGATTCCCAATCCTCCTCTCATTTTTACCTCTGATCTCACTACTACACAACCACCCATCTCTTTATCTTCTCCGTCGCTGCCTTCTGCCGATTGGTAACGCAATAAAACTGAATTGGTTACCTTTGTATGAATGTTTGGCTACCAACTGCACTATGAAAAAAAATGTACCGACGGCGACCAGAACCCAATAAAATTGTTTATGGTTGCGCATGTTTAATAAAATAAATTTAGGTAACACTTAGAAACTGTTCTTAACTTTTTTATAATTAATTGGTAACCCAATAAAATTGATTTGGTTACCTTTCTATGAAGATTTGGCTACTAATTGCACTATGGAAAAAAAATGTACCGACGACGACAATTACAGAACCCAATAAAACTGTTCATGGTTGCACATGTTGAAGAAAACAAATCCAGATAACACTTAAAAACTGTTCTTAACTTTTTTATAATTAATTGGTAACCCAATAAAACTGAATTGGTTACCTTTGTATGAAGGTTTGGTTACCAAGTGCACTATGACGAGATGGACAATGCAAGAATGGCAATTCGAGCGAAGTCTATGAAGAGACGAACAGACGACCAACTTAGCCTTGAAGGGATTTCATGGCTTGAATTGGAAGAAGGAAAGTGAGCACCAGTTGGGGGGTTTTGGAGGAGGAGTTCGCGAGGAGGAGGGACGTTTGTGAGGAGCCATGGAAGAATGGATAGCTGAGCTTGTGGGATTTGAATTGAGATAAAAGGTGTTACAACAGAGGTGAGGTGAGAGACATTTGTGTTGGATGGATAAGAGATGTGACGCCCCCAAAATAGGTCCACACGACCCATTCTGAGTCGCCAGATATCACACTATAAAAATTATTTACAAACTTCATTTATACAACTGCTGAATCTGTCGTGTAGAATCGACCTACGCTTAAACTGTGAGTTTTAATACAAATGTATGTAACTCTCATGGTTCCTCGACCACAACCTTACAATGGTACTTTACATAAATAAACAAATAAAAAACCTATTTTAGAAATTAAAATCTTTGGGAAGTGCTCAAGAAAACCTTCATACATGGGAGGCCATGCGTCAAGGTTATGATATATATCATATGTCCACGTAATTATCCTTGGTCAATCTAATAGAATTCTAAAGAAAAATGAGAAGATTACTATCATGTATTTCTTTCCAATGGTGAGTCTTCTCTTAACATATAACTATCTCCACTTTGTTTGCAATTGAAAATTATATTTTAACCAAACTCCAAGATCATATAGGTAGTGCTCGTAGATATACTCAAAGAAGTGGATATTCACAACCACATCTTTATAATAACACGAGGTTGTATGTCATTAGATATCTTGTATGATAAGCAAGAAACACCCTTCCAAAGTTGGGTTCACCTCACCCTATTCGGTTCACCAAAATTAAATATTAAATGACTTATACAATACGCGACACACTTATTTAAAGTTCTCAATAAAATTATTTCCATACTATTTAAGGAGAACCTCAATAGCTATAAACCACCGTTCTATTCTCCTGTTACCCCCGCTCGACCCAGCATACACTCTTATTACCCGAAAGAAATTGTGAAGCAAAAAGGGTGAAAGACAACTAGCCCAAAGAAAGAATATCATGACTAAAGATAATTTACATCATCAATAGCCTTCATCAAGTAATAAATCGTAGATTTAGAACATATGGTAGATGATAAAACTTTTTAACCATAGTTGCAAATGAACTAGCAATCCATTGAAGAGTAAAATAGACCATCGGATCTATTATCTTATCCATGTTAAAAGTCCACCAATAATGTTTTATCCTCAGTAACATCAATTAACAATTTCATCCACAATCATATGAATAACTCATAATCATAATTGTGATTCTAAATTCTCTTCGCACCTGTGAATGGAGATAATTTTCATCACCTATCTTCACCGAAATATCAAAAATCATGGTTATACCAAATCACAATTCTCGCCATAATCATATTAATAAATTCATCTTTGCACTACTACCAAAGATATTCATTAACAATTCATCTTTGCACTACAGCCAAAGACATACAACTATATTTTAGAAGAGTCAAGAGAAAGCATGATATCTACTATCTTTTACTTAATTAAAAGTGTATAATCAATATTTTATCTCTGAGACTCAGCTTAATAAATAATCCACATCATCGAATCATCCCTGCACTACGGCCAAGGATATTCATGTAATCATCAATTAATGGTCATGATTATACCTAATAATCCATGGTTATAATCATACCAATAACTGTCCATCAATGCACTGTGAGACCCCAGATTTTATCAATAAAGATTTAAATTTTGTCGAAATAATTTTTAATATTATAGTGTGAATTTGAGATAATATTATAGTTGTGGGTAGTATTTATAAATTTTACAAAGTATGCAAGTGGTTATATTATATTCGATTGGTCTGGGAATATTCTTGGTTTAGCGAGGAATATTCGCATACACTACTCAATCATTGGTGGACCCTCATAATGTAATTATCATTCGGATTGAGAAAACGACAAAAATATTTTATTGAAATAACGGCGGAAGTTTTACCGTTGACATCGTTGAACTACTCAGTAGTAAAAGTACGATGAATACGTGTGGTTGCAGTAAGAAGACACTGCAGATTGATTATCGATGCTTATGTGAGAAGTCACTCGGTTTGATTCCATTATCACGATTAATAATATGAATTATTATAGCGATAATGACGTTTTGTTTTATTCGTATTATTAACGTAATAAAATGTAAACATCTTTTTATATAAAACATAATACTTTATTAAAGTTATTCTATAAATAGAATATATTATATTTTATTATGATAGTGGTGATAAGTGTTTTGCATAGTGTTGCATAGTGTTTGTATAGTAAAATGTTTTTATATAAATAGAATATATGATATTTTATTTAAAAGATTTTGCTTTAAATATGGACCGTCCGATTAAAGTAAATCAATCTCGGACCGTTCATGAATTAATTACTATGCATTCTATTTTCCTATAAATAAGCTCATTCCTTCATTATTTTCTTACTTAATTCTTTGAAACTCTAGAGAGAGAAATTATATAGAGAAGTTTATAGAGAGAAAATCTATGTAGAGAAAGAAGAAGAGTATTCGGTACTTCACTACTTTGATATCCAAAGTGTCTTTTTACGGTAAGGGTATTATTTGTTGTACGTAAGGGATATTATTCGTTTCAGTATTCATGAAGAGAACTTGATTTATTCCATTCTTTATTATTCATTGGAATAACTTCGTATCTGCAGATACCCTATACTTGGTGAAATCCTCTGTTATTCCATTCATTATTATTCTGTTGAATAACTCAGAAAAGTGGTATACCCTATACATAACTCAGATATACGCCAGATACCCTATACTTGGTGAAATCCTTATGTTATTCCATCCTTATTTATTCTCATTGAATAACTCAGATACGCTGAATCCCCTATACTTGGTGATCTTCTTCGTTATTCCATTCTTTATTATTCTCGTTGGAATATCTCATGCGTGTGTTTTTACACCGGATTCGGGTTCTATTGTTTATTATTCGCATTTATTATTACGGTTGGAATATTACATGCGTGTGTTTTACACCTGCACTGGTTCCATTGTTTATTATTCAAAGATTTATTATTCATTGGATCATCCCGCTTGGTGTGAATTTCACCCGACCGGTTCCGTTATTATTATTACATTGAATAACCCGTCATGCCAAGCACCGCATTTACGGTGATTTCTTTTGTTATTCCATTCTTTATTATACCCGGTTGGTTAAAACTTTGACTTTATACTCCATGAAATTAGTAGAATATCCTCGATATTTGCGTTTCATCCAAAGATCTTTCATGGAAATATTCTTCCGATCATTCTTGAATTTTACTCTACAAAACAAAGATTCTTGTTGACAATTTGGACGTTATTAATTCTGGATAAAATAATTCTTGAACTTGTTTTATTGAATTATTATGTCATTGTCATCATCCTCATGATATATTATGTTATCTTTCGCTTACGTGCATAGATGAACTTAGTATGATTATGACCGAGGATCATTCGGTATAATCACGACTTGTTATAAATGATGTGATAAAAGTCCTCAAATATCTGTAATGCGTTGATGGATAGTTTTTGGCATGATTATGACTGGGGTGATTCTAAGATAGTCATGACCATCGATAATTTGATGAAAATCCTCGACCGTGGTACGTGGATGATTAGATGTGGTGGTTTATTTATTGTCGAGTCTCAATGATAAAAATTGATGAAAACCTTTAAAACCTAAAAGATAGTAGATTTTATTCTCTACTTGACTCTTTTAATGGATCAGATATTCATCGCAGATTAAACCGTTATCTATTGTATTTTATCGGCTTAACATCGTTGAAGGCTAATGATAATTTATTCGCATTACCTTAGTCATAATATTTCTTCTTCGGGCTAGTTGAGCTCACCTTTCTTTCATCGTTTTCTTCGTGAAATGAGAACATACCGGGACTTAGCCTGGGGAACGGAGTAATGGTCCAGAGGATAAAGCATTAGTAGTCCTCACTATTCTCGTGAAATAGTGTGATAATAGTTGTAATGAGGACTCCTTTTGAGTTTGTATAATATCTAGTAGACAATATTTGTATTCAAACTCACGCTTTATGTCGTATTGTATACGCATACGCTTATATTAGTAAGTCAGTATTTGAATTTATGTACCATGTAAGTGGCGACCCAAGATGGGTGGGTGACGATACCTAATTTTGGGGCGCCACACGCACTACTGATCCAATGAGGACTTTTACCACATCATCTATAACATTACGGGTCATGATTATACCGAATGATCCCTGGTCATAATCATACCAATAAACAGTTCATCTATGCACATAAGCCAAAGATACTCATCAATTAATAGTTCATCTTTGCACGTAAGCCAAAGATATACAACTGTAAAACCAATAATCAACAGTCCATCTTTGCACGTAAGCCAAAGATATACAACTGTAAAACCAATAATCAACAGTCCATCTGTGAGACCCCAGATTTTATGAATAAAGATTTAAATTTCTCAAAATTTTTTGGAGTAAATTTGATATAATGTTATAGTTGTGGGTAATATTTATAAATTTTGCAAAGTACGCAAGTTGTTATATAATATTTTATTGGTCGGGGAATATTCGTTTTAACATGGAATATTCGTATGACGGCACAATCATTGGTGGACCCCACAACTGAATTATTATCGGATTAAGAAAATGACAAAAATATTTTTATGAAAATAACGACGGAAGTTTTACCGTTAAAATTGTTGAACTACCTTCCAGTAGTAAAGTACAAAGAATAATGCTGTGGTTGCATAAGAAGACACCTGTATTGATTATTGATGCTTACGTGAGAAGTCACTCAATTTTGTTCAATTATCGCTTCAAAGAATTGTTGCATAAGTAGATCTCACGTTATTTGATTCAATTATTATCGATATTTTATATATTATTAAATCAATAATTGAGATGATGAGTTATTAATATTATTATTCGCAATATTAACGATGTTCAGAAGTTACGCGAGGAGAGGTTTCGTCACCTAATCAATTGCGCCTAATAAGGAGAAATCCTTATTGGAAAGCCCCTCTTTGGGGGAACGATTCGGCCGATTAATATTGTGAATTATAATAATGATGATAAATGTTGTTAGATATATTGAGGTGTCTTTTTATGAAGGTCTTAAAGTTTATATATATATATATATTATATATATAAATTTTGTTTTATTAGTATTATTAATGTAATAAAATAGAAAAACTTTTTATATATATAAAATGTAATACTTTTATAAAGTTATTTATTTTATTAGACAATAATTAGAATATATTATATTTTATTATGCATAGTATTTTTCATAGTAAAATCTTTTTATATAAAACATAATACTTTTATAAAGTTATTTGTTTTATTGTATATAATTAGAATATATTATATTTTTTTTTATAGTGTTCGCATAGTATTTTGCATAGTAAAATCTTTTTATATAAAATAGAATACTTTTATAAAGTTATTTATTTTATTAGATAATAATTAGAATATATTATATTTTATTATTTATATTACTGCATAGTGTTTCAGATAGTAAAATCTTTTATATAAAAAATGTAATACTTTTATAAAGTTATTTGTTTTATTAGACTATAAATAGAATATATTATATTTTATTTAAATATTTTGTTTTATTAGAATATTTTATTAATCTTTGCATAGTAAATCAATATGGACCATCCGGTTTAAAAAGTAAATCAATCCGACTAGTTTCATGAATTAGTTACTTATTCACCCATTCTCCTATAAATAGAAGTTTATTCCTTCATTATTTCATTTAATTCCTTTAAACTCTGTAGAGAAACTATAGAGAAAGAAGAAAATTCTGCTACCTCACTTTTCCAATATCCGGTTTTCTAAGGTAAGTGGGTATTATTTCTTTCAGATTCATGAAGAGAACTTCATTATTCCATTCTTTATTATTATGTTGGAATAACCTGTATACGTGGGCTACCCTATACTTGGTGAAATTCTTCTGTTATTCCATTCTTTATCATTATGTTGGAATAACCTGTCTATGCGAAATACCGCATACATGGTAAAATTCTTCTGTTATTCTATTATTTATCATTATGTTGGAATAACTTGTCTATGCCAAGTACCACATACATGATGAAATTCTTCGTTATTCCATTCTTTATTATTACGTTGAACATTCATGTCATGCGTTTACGCATGACCGTTCCGATTATTTATTATTCTCGTTAGAATATCCGCGGTCGTATTACCGACTCGGTTCCATTAATTATTATTACATTGGAATAACCTATCTCATCATGCGGCCTATCGCATGCATGGTGATTTGTTGTTATTTTATTCTTTATTATTTTGTTGGAATATCCGCTTCTGGTTTGAATTTCGCTTTGACACGGTTTCGTTATTTATTATTCATTGGAATAACTCGTCTGTAATGCGATCTATCGCATGCCCGGTGATTTCTTTTGTTATTCCATTCTTTATTATATTCATTGGTTAAAGTTTGACTTCTATACTCCATGAAATTAGTGGAATATCCTCGATATTTGTGCTTCATCTAGTATCTTTTCATGAAAATATTCTTTTGAACATTCTTGAATTTTACTCTACAAAGAAGTATCATGTTGACAATTTGGACGTTATTAGTTCTGGATAAATTAATTCTTGAACTTATTTTATTGAATTCTTATATCATTGTCATCATCCTCATGTTTATATTATGTTGAAAGTAAATACGTATTCAGAAGTGCGTAGATGGACTTGGTATGATTATGACGTGGATTAATCGGTATAATCATAACCGTAATGTTACAAATGATGTGGTAAAAGTCCTCATTGGCCCATAAAGTGCATTGATGGACGATTGTTGGCATGGTCATGACCATTGATGAATACACGAATATCCTCGCCCGTAGTGCATGGATAATTTATGGTTCTTATACTAATGAATATCCTCGTCAGTAGTGCGGGGATGATGTGGATTATTTATTGTCGAGTCCCAAATGATAAAAGTGATGAAAAACCTTTTAAATTATAAAAGATAGTAGATTTTATTCTCTACTTGACTCTTTTAATGGATTGCTTGTTCCGCTGTAGTTAAAATTGATGTTTGTTATATTGTATCAGTTTAACACTGTTGAAGGCTAACGATAATTTATTCTGCATTATCTTAGTCATAATATATCTTACTTGTGAGACCCCAGATTTTATCAATAAAGTTTTAAATTTTATCGAAATAATTTTTAATATTATGGTGTGAATTTGAGATAATATTATAGTTGTGGGTAGTATTTATAAACTTTGTAAAGTACGTAAGTGGTTATATTATATTCGATTGGTCTGGGAATATTCGGTTTAGCGCGAATAATCGTACAACGGCTCAATCATTGGTGGACCCCACAAATGTAAATTATTGTCGGATTGAGAAAATGAAAAAATATTTTATTGAAATAACGGCGGAAGTTTTACCGTTGACATTGTTGAACTACCGGTAGTAAAAAGTACAAGAATGTACGTGTGGTTGCATAGATAGTTACACTGCGGTATTGATTATTGATGTTTATGTGAGAAGTCACTCGGTTTGATTACATTATTGTCGATTAATAATATGAATTATTATAAGTAATAATGACGTTTTGTTTTATTCAGTATTATTAACGTAATAAAATGAAACATCTTTTTATATAAAATGTAATACTTTATTAAAGTTATTCTATAAATAGAATATATTATATTTTATTTTGCATAGTGTTGCATAGTGTTTTCAGATAGTAAAATGTTTTTATATAAATAGAATATATTATATTTTATTTAAAAGATTTTGCTTTAAATATGGACCGTTAGATTAAAGTAAATCAATAATGGACCGTTCATGGATTAATTACTATGCATTCTATTTTCCTATAAATAAGCTCATTCCTTCATTATTTTCTTACTTAATTCATAATTGAAACTCTGTAGAGAGAGAAACTATAGAGAGAAAGAAGAAAAGTATTCTGCTACTTCACTTTTCCAATATTCAGTTCTTTTAAGGTAAGGGATATTATTTTGTTGTACTGTAAAGTGGGTATTATTCTTTCTTATTCATGAAGAGAACTTCGTTATTCCATTCATTATTATTTTGTTGGAATAACTTCGTAAAAAAAGTGGCATACCCTATACACATAACTCGTATATGAGATACCCTATACTTGGTGAAATCTTTATATTATTCCATTCTTATTTATTCATTGGAATAAACTTGTATCGTGGAATCCCTATACTTGGTGATCTTCTTTCGTTATTCCATTCTTTATTATTACATTGGAATATCTTTGTCATGTGTTTTTGGGACCGGTTCCATTGTTTATTATTCTGCATTTATTATTCATTGGAATATCACGTCTGTGTGTTTTACAGGACCGGTTCCATTGTTTATTATTCAAAGCATTTATTATTCTCATTTGATCATCCGCTTGCATTGTGAATTTCACGACCTAGTTCCGTTATTATTATTCTATTGGAATAACCGCCATCGGCAAGTACCGCATGCATGGTGATTTCTTTTGTTATTCCATTCTTTATTATACCCGGTTGGTTAAAACTTTGACTTCTATACTCCATGAAATTAGTAGAATATCCTTGATATTTTCGTTTCATTCAAAGATCTTTTCATGGAAATATTCTTCCGATCATTCTTGAATTTTACTCTACAAAACAAAGATCATGTTGACAATTTGGACGTTAATAATTCTCGGATTAAATAATTCTTGAACTTGTTTTATTGAATTATTATGTCATTGTCATCATCCTCATGTTATATTATGTTATCTTTTGGCTTACGTGCATAGATGAACTTAGTATGATTATGACCGAGGATCATTCGGTATAATCATGGCTTGATATAAATGATGTGACAAAAGTCCTCGATTATTTGTAATGCACGTTGATGGATAGTTTTGGTATGATTATGACTGGGGGTGATTCGGTATAGTCATGACCATTGATAATTTGATGAAAATCCTTGACCGTGGTAATACGTGGATGATTAGATATTGTGGTTTATTCATTAAACCGAGTCTTAGTGATAAAAATTGATGAAAACCTTTTAAAACCTAAAAGATAGTAGACTTTTATTTTCTATTTGACTCTTTTAATGGATGCGTAGATATTCACCAGCATTAAACTGGTTGTTCTATTGTATTTTATCGGTTTAACATTTTTCAAGACTATTGATAATTTATTCTGCATTATCTTAGTCATAATATTTTTTATTGGGCTAGTTGAGCTCACCCTTTCTTTCACCGTTTCTCTTGTGAAATGAGAATATAAATGGGATGAAGCCTGGGAAAAGAGTGATGGTCCAGAAGATAGCATTAGTAGTCCTCACTATTCTCATTAAATAGTGTAACAATAAATATAATGAGGACTCTTGAGTATGGATATTGTCTAAATGACAATATTCCTATTAGAACTCTCGGTTTATGTATTGTCGTATATTATACCTACGGATGTATAATTAAGTTTGTATTTGAATTTATGTACCATGTAAGTGGCGACCCAAGATGGGTGACGTATACCTAATTATGGGGGGCCACGGTTGGTATCGAGCTTAGGATATGATCCCAGCTAAGATGTGAGATAAGAACTAGGAGGGGGAGGCGGGAAATTCCTTCGCTAAGTATTGAAAGTAGTATGCACAAAGCCAATCATGTTTGATGATAAAGCATATACTTCAGTAACAATCTTATTCATTTATTAATAAAAAGTATTAATTTATTAAAGGCTTTAATTATCTACATGATGTTGTTTTATAATATGTGATAAACCCATAGTTTTAAGCAATGCTTTTAGAATAATGATGATGATCATTCTAATGAGATCTAAATTCTTAGAAAGCTTAAAACTAAAATAGTTCCCAATCATTGGATTACTAAATTGGGGATTAGTGAATCAGATAGATTGGTACATACGTTTGCTTGCTTCATGGATGAGGATGATTGATCTCATGATCATTTTGTGGAGACACTAAAGCAAGTATGTAGGTGCTTATTAGAGAATAAGTTCACCGAACGTGGCTCATTAAGGAATACCTAATGGAGTTTTATTTTGCTGTCAATAGGAATTCTGTAGTGATAGTATCAAGTAATCCTTGGACTTGAGATCATCATAGTATCTTGTGTATGATGAGTTATACTTTGACTTATTCCTTAAGACCCTTAGGGTATATCAAAAGGTATGCTTGGGTATAATAAGTTATGCATGGAGATAATGTATGATCAATAAAGAATCTACCACTTCTAATAAAAGAAGAGAAATGTCCTATGTGATTGAAAAATGACAACCCAAAGAGTCCTTGGTTTAAAGAGAATGAAATTAGAAAGGAGTTTCTAATTTGCATTATTTGAGTTGTGCAGGTATTTAAGAATCGAAATACATATAATTAAATAAAATAAGACTTGATGAGAATTACATGTCTTATATTTAATTGGGACATTGTATGGTGGAAGGATTGAATCATGCAGTAACTATTTACTCAAAGGTTCTTTAATGATTAATGTTGAAATCTATATTATCCGAAAAAGTCGTTGATCGCTAGGGAGGCTTATCCCTATGTAGAATAAATATTATTTATTTAAATAAATTAATTGTTTAATTTATTTATTTAAATAAGATTAGAATTGTTCTAATTGATTTATTCACAATTAGGTTTAATTTGGAGAAACCAAAGGGTCACACCATAAAAGGAAGAATAATTATTTAAGAAGTTAATGGCATAATCGTAATAATATAGTTAAGTATATTTAATTTAATCTATGGTGATAGAATAAATTAAATAGCTTAATATTTATTATTTAATATTTTAGAAATATTAAATATAAATTAATAAGAGAGTCTTATTAATATTATTACAATTATTATTATTTTAATTTCTAAAAGAGTTTAGGAATTAATTTAATATAAGTACTTTCATTTATTCCTAATTGGATTAGGAGGTTAAATTAATTAAAGAGTTTAATTAATTATCCCTAATAAGATTAGGGAGCTTAATTAATTAAAATAATTTAATTAATTAAATAAAACCCAATTCTTAATTGTTAAGGTGGGTTGCCCACATCTACATTAATAAGAGGAGTCTTATTATGGGTGGGGTGGGTTGTTGATTTTTCAACATACCTACATAATTCCAATTTGTTGGAGAAGACGCGCTTTTTCTATGTAGATAGAAAAACTAGGGTTTAGCCAAATAACCTCTTCTTCTTGAATTTTCTTCTTCCTTGGTGGATCACCTCAGAGGCCAAACATTTGGGTGGCTAACGTTGATCGAAGGAAGGAACCAAACCGGTGGATTCAAGATTGAACGCGAAAGGATTTGGAGTTGAACTTGTACTTGAGGAAGGCTCGATCTTCAAGGGTATGATTTATTCTTTATCTTTTCGTTTTAATTAATAATTGTGCATAAAGGGTGATCCTAAGTATATGGTTTGTAAAATTTTAAACTCGATTTTTTACATCGCCGCACTTTTATGCAATTTGATTCATGGCATAATAATATTACTAAACCTAATGATTGGATCGTGAGCCCAAACCTTTATCGCGAATTATTAATTGTTTTAATTTGATATGTATATTGATATATGTTTAGAAACAATTTAATTAGGATAATTTTATCATATAAAAATTAAAAAAAAAAAAAAAATACGTTGCAATTTTTTTTTTGAAAACCGAAAATCTTGTTGCTTGGTTTTTTTTTGCTTATCACGTGGGTACAAGGAATTCATATAAAAAAAAAAAAAAAAAAATTGGCAGCGCACTAAGGCAATGCACGGAATTTTGGGCATTATATATATATATATGATATATATATATATATATGTACGGATTACATGAGATCAATCACAAATTGGAATTATATATATGATATATATATATATATATATATATATATAATTTGACAATTACGTGAAAAATATGGTACGGTTTTTGTATATATATATATATATATATATATATATATATATATATATATATATTATTCTTAATAATTTTATAATTAAAATAAAATTTATTTTAATTTTAAATAAAAGTTTATTTTAATATTAAAATAAAAGGTTTATTTTAATTTTAAAATTAAATTTCATGCTAACTAATTAGAGTTGGAATTGGATTCCATGCTAACTAATTGGAGTTGAAATTGGATTTATTTTTCCTTAAATAAAGGAGTTTATTTAGATATGAAATAGGATTTCATATTATTCAAAATAAAAGAGTTTATTTGTGAATAGGAAAATAAATCCATGTTTCCTTAAATAAAGGAGTTTATTTAGATATGAAATAGATTTCATATTATTCAAAATAAAAGAGTTTATTTGTGAATAGGAAAGAAGAATCCTAATTTCCTTAAATAAAGGAGTTTATTTAAATATGAAATAAGATTTCATATTATTCAAAATAAAGGAGTTTATTTGTGAATAGGAAAGATAATCAAGTGTTTCCTTTAATAATTTTTTTTTATATGGAATTGGATTCCATAATTAATTAAAATAAAGGAGTTTATTTTGATTAAAATTTTGATTAAAATAAAATAGTTTATTTTATTCAAAATTGGATAAATTAAAATAAAATATTTTTATTTTGATTTAAATTTGGATTAAAATAAAGGAGTTTATTTTGATTCAAAAATAGATTTTATACTAACTAAATTTGCCCATTAAATGATATCAATATATATATTAAATGTTTATTATTCATGAGATGAATGTTATTTATTGATGATATGGTGATGTGTATGATAATAAATGGGATTGATTAAGGACTATTGACCAACGCGATTGGATTTTATTTTAGTTGGATGCATTGAATGTATGGGTTTTATTAAATGGGGTCTGTACAGACTCGCCTTTTCTAATTTTTCTTAATATAAATTCTAACTCCTCCTATGTACTTCCCTCGATCACGATCAAGGTTTCTATTTATTTTAAATAGTTTTTGTAATAGGAATATTTAGAATTAATTTTTGAAGAATTAGAGATCAAAGGACAAGAAGTTTGAAGACCCCGTTTGTAATAGAGCCCTAAGTTTAAATGTAATAGTTATATTTAAATATTATTTCTTGCACCCTAGGGTTTGACCTTTTGGTTCACTTGGTGGCTCTAGTGAACCAAACTAGAATAAAAGTCCATAATCAATCCGTAGAATATAGTATTCTATATAATGCGTGCTTATACTATATATATTATATATTATGCAAACATGCTTCGCATGTTCATTAATATAATGCGTATTTTATATATATATATAATAAATGCGCTTAAACAAGATGAGACAAATTAATAACAAACCCCTCAATTTTTATATTAAGTCCTAGCGTTCAAAGATATTTGGAATATCGAACGTCATTTTAAGCATTTAGCATGATAAAATTAATAGAGTATTAAATATTTAATATGAGTTTGTTGTGTCACCACAAGGCAAGTATTAAGTATTTAAGATGTTAATTTATCACATTTGATGCTTATAAAGAAAATTGAACAATATTGTTTTGTTGTGTCACCACAAGGATGATATTTTTCTTTTTGAATATATGGAGTGCTAGGTCGGACTTAACTTGGATAATTTTGATTCGGATGTGCCACCACTGATCAAAATAATCTAAGAGGCAAAAGAAAAGGAGTTGCATAGTTGATGTAATTGACAAAAAGTTGTTCTACCTATTTATTTATATATAGTTTGTTGTGTCACCACAAGGCTATATACATTTGAAATGGGATCCTTATTCTCACTAAAGAAATCTTTAATTAGATTTTTGCCGAACTATATAAGTGAGGTAATATAGTTTGAAGAAAATAGTGGGAGATACCAATTTAAAACAAGACCTAAATTATTTGGTAATTAATAATAGAATGTATGTTAAAATGTTGTTAATTACAAATTCATTTACAAAATTTTACAATGTCTAAAATTACTATCACTGCGAAGCATATTAGATGCTAAATTAACGTAATCAATTAAATGGATTGGTTAAGGAATTTGAGAATAGTTCTCATGGTGAAAAGCTATCTTATGTCATAATACGCCTATCCTCGCAATGGTTGCGCATAAAGCCTCGAGGAAGAGATTGCTACTTTTAGAAAGTGGCAAGATGATGCACATTGGCTCAATGCATCATACTCACATCCATGAGTAACGAGCTTTGGCCGTCAAGATGAAACTATGGATGCTCTACTATATTCCCGCAAATCAAGTAGTTGATGGTGAGGAAAGTAGGACCGATAGATATCGATATCTAAGGAGCTCTTCCGATCTAGAACGGCCAATGGCACTATAAGATGCAGAAAAAGTTCTTAACATAATCAATTTGATTGATCAATTAGACAACTGGTTTTGTCATGGATGGAGAGTTGAGCCAAGATTTGATCTTGCACTCACCCAGGACTCCTTTCACAATTGTTGTGAATTTTCATATGAAACAAGCTAGATATAAACTTCATTGATTTGCTTAACATGTTGAAAAATGTTGAGAGTCACTTTCCAAACCAAGAAAGATCAAGTCTTACCGGTAGGGAAAAAAAGGATCTTCTGAAATAAAGAACGATTCAAAGAAGGTAAATAGAAAGGCATAAACAAAGGATAATAAGAACAAAACTGATATGGATAGCAAAGGAGTTTGCTTCCACTGCAATAAGCCTGGACACTGGAAAGAAACTGCGAGAAGCATCTTGCAGAGGCTAACCAAAGAAGCTTAGTGAAGTTTCGGTTAAAATACAGTTTTTGTTCATGATTGAAATAAATTTTTCTTTAAGTCAAGGTTCTACTTGGGTATTGGATATCGACTTTGGTTATCATAAATATAGATTTATGAAGGGACCAAGCAGAAGTAGAAAGCTAAACAAATATAAGTAATCCTATGTATGGAAATGTAGCAAAGGTTCTTTGCATTAGCTATAGAAACTTATAGTTTAGCAATGCCTACGGAAAATCTATTAAGTCAATAAGTTGTTATTGTATTCCAGTTCTTGTTAAAAATATTATTTCCATTTTATTGTTGGACAATGAAATCTTTGTTATTATAATTAAGAACAATTGTTGTTCTATTTATAATAATAATGTTTTGTATAGATGGAATATCACTTAATGGATTTTGTATACTGACTTACGTGAAAAATATTTTTGCAAATTGAACAAACTAGTATAAGAAAAGGAGATGATCATTCAAAGAGTTGAATGTGTGTATTTGTTGAATATCTGTGAATTATTTGAAAGGTTCAAAGAATTCGTAAATGAAACAAATTGACAAAGTATTAAGATTCTTTGATTAGATTAAGGAATAAATACTTGTGCAATAAGTTTCTAGATCGTCTCAAATGGTTTTCTCATAATGGACACCTCGATACATAATAATTGATTGATGTATCCGAAAGGAAAAATCGTACCTTGTTGGACATGGTGTGGTCCATAATGATTTTACCGACATTCCAAAGATCTCTCAGGTCAATGTCCTAAAATGGTCAGATATCTACGAAAAGGTAACCTCAAAATCCAAATTTCAAGACTCCATAAAAGTTATGGATGTGGAGGATTCCTAATCTTAAGTTTGTTAAGATAAGGGGTTCCAACTTATGTGAAAAGGTTTCAAAAGGATAAGCTTGGGATAAGATTTGACAAGTACAATTTGTGGGACATCCTAAAGTAAGTTTAGGGTATATGTTCTATAATTATACTTAGCAAAAGGTGTTTATTCTGAACACACCGCGCTTCTAAGATAAATGTGTTTATCATTCAAGGGCTAGTGGGAGGATAATAGATCTTCAAGAGTTCAAGAACCACAAAACACTATAAGTCAAATAAGAGGAACTCAGAGATGTACCTATTGTACCTCACAAAGAATCGTGAAGTCCGGAATAGTAAGAGAAGATACCTAGGAGGTATGGATTCATCATGGATGATGATGATGAGGTACGATCATGTAAGATGATGATCTAGAGTTACATACGATGAGGTAAGAGTTCTAAGTGTGTACAAAAGGGTCGATGGGAGCGTCGTGAAATTTCTAGTATTATATGTTGATATACTACGGATGAGGAATTACATACCAATGCTACAATCAAGAAAGATAAAGTTGTTCTAAACAATCCTCCATGAATGATTTGGAAGAGTATCTTAATTGGGGATATAAATCTATATAGATAGATTTAAAAGGATGCTCAACTTAACCCAAGGAACGTATATTCATTTGATGCTAAAGTCGTTTAGCATGGCAAACCCAAGAGATGTCTCATGTCGATGAGCTATGGAGTGTATCTCTTAATAGTCCCCATGACTCACGAAAAGAGAGGTCGCATGAGTGACTATCATTTATGCAATGAAATATACGAGACCGATATTGATCACCATATTCGGAGAAGTTAACTATGAGTCGCTGAAAACATCTTAAAGTTCTTAACCCAAGCACTAAAGATGTGAGCATACATGGTGGGTCCGAATTAAAACTAGAGGGCTTAATGAGACTCAAGTTTTTCAGAGCACTCAAGATGACATGAAAATCTACTTTAAGGTAAAGCGTTATCTTGAATAAAGTGGTGCGTTGAATCGAAAGGTTCTAAACAAAGAAAAGAGTTCTTTGGTTTAGTGATAAAGACAAAGTATATAGCTATAAATGAAGTCGCAAGTTAATTGTTTGGATTAAAAGTTCATTACGTAACTAGGAATAGTTCCCAAGTCTCATCTTGGATCTAAACATGTGTTGTGGCACTTTCATTTGATTATTAGAATCATTGAAAGATGGGAAATCACTATAGAGATAGTGGACTCTCAAGAACAACATTGCATATCCATTAACTAAAGCTTATCCAACAAAACAGGATAATCGCCACTTAGAGAAGAAGAGTATAAGATACCATGACGATTGGCTTTAGTGCAAGTGGGAGATTGAAAGTAGATGCACATAAGCCAATCATGTTTGATGATAAAGCATATACTTTGTAACAATCTTATTCATTTATTAATAAAAAGTATTAATTTATTAAAGGCTTTTAATTATCTACATGATGTCTTCTTTTTTATAATATGTGATAAACCCATAGTTTTAAGCAATGCTTTTAGAATAATGATGATGATCATTCTAATGAGATCTAAATTCTTAGAAAGCTTAAAACTAAAATAGTTCCCAATCATTGGATTACTAAATTGGGGATTAGTGAATCCGGATAGATTGGTACATACGTTGCTTGCTTTCATTGGATGAGGATGATTGATCTCATGATCATTTGTGTGGAGACACTAAAGCAAGTATGTAGGTGCTTATTAGAGAATAAGTTCACCGAACGTGGCTCGCTAAGGAATACCTAATGGAGTTTTATTTTACTGTCCAATAGGAATTTCAGTAGTGATAGTAGTACAAGTAATCCTTGGACTTGAGATCATCATAGATCTTGTGTATGATGAGTTATACTTTGACTTATTCCTTAAGACCCTTAGGGTATATCAAAAGGTATGCTTGGGTATAATAAGTTGTACATGGAGATAATGTATGATCAATAAAGAATCTACCACTTCTAATAAAAGAAGAGAATGTCTATGTGATTCGATAAATGACAACCCAAGTAGTCCTTGGCAGCAGTAATGAAATTAGAAAGGAGTTTCTAATTTGCATTATTTGGAGTCATGCATTTAAGAATCGAAATACATATAATTAAATAAAATAAGACTTGACAAAGAATTCCATGTCTTATATTTAATTGGGACATCAGTATGGTGGAAGGATTGAATTATGCAGTAACTATTTACTCAAAGGTTCTTTAATGATTAATGTTAAAATCTATATTATCCGGAAAATCGTTGATCATTAGGAGGCTTATCCCTATTGTAGAATAAATATTATTTATTTAAATAAATTAATTGTTTAATTTATTTATTTAAATAAGATTAGAATTGTTCTAATTGATTTATTCACAACCTAGGTTTAATATGGAAAACCTAAAGGGTCACACCATAAAAGGAAGAATAATTATTTAAGAAGTTAATGGCATAATCGTAATAATATGTTAAGTATATTTAATTTAATCTATGGTGATAGAATAAATTAAATAGCTTAATATTTATTATTTAATATTTTAGAAATATTAAATATAAATTAATAAGAGAGTCTTATTAATATTATTACAATTATTATTATTTTAATTTCTAAAAGAGTTTAGGAATTAATTTAATATAAGTACTCTCATTTATTCCTAATAGGATTAGGAGGTTAAATTAATTAAAAGAGTTTAATTAATTATCCCTAATAAGATTAGGGAGCTTAATTAATTAAAATAATTTAATTAATTAAATAAAACCCAATTCCTTAATTGTTAAGGTGGGTTGCCCACATCTATTAATAAGAGGAGTCTTATTATGGGTGGGGTGGGTTGTTGACTTTTTCAACATACGACATAATTCCAATTTGTTGGAGAGTACGCCCTTTTTCTATAGAGATAGAAAAACTAGGGTTTAGCCAAATACCCCTTCTTCTTGAATTTTCTTCTTCCTTGGTGGATCACTTCTAGAGGCCAAACATTTGGGTGGCTAACGTTGATCAAAGGAAGGAACCAAACCCGGTGGATTCAAGATTGAACGCGAAAGGATTTGGAGGTGAACTTGTACCTGAGGAAGCTCGATCTTCAAGGGTATGATTTATTCTTTATCTTTTCGTTTAATTAATAATTGTGCATAAAGGGTGATCCGTATATGGTTTGTAAAATTTTAAACTCGATTTTTACACGCTCAAGCACTTTTTTATGCAATTTGATTCATGCATATGAATATTACAAACCTAACAAGTATGACCTACCTAAGTTTATTTGGTATTTAATTGGTGGGTCGATTGTATAGGGATAATATGTGATATGTTAATTAACCCTTGTTTTGTGGCGATTTGAAAATGGCATCCAAAAATGTTGAGATAAACAATGGAGCACAGGAGACCGTTGAGTCTCCACAGATCAATAATCAGGATAATGTGTGACAGGATGGCGATAATCCTCCTGTAAACAACAACACTGATCAAATGATTTAACGAGTATGCGTTTAGGAGTTTTTAGAATTCATGCAACATCGACGGAAGGCGACTCCTGCTCATAAAGCGGTGAAAATATTGGCAACCCATGGTGGCCACCGCTAAGCGATTCAAGGAGCCGGGACCACCGGAGTTTTTGGGAAAGCCGAGAACCACTTAAGGCGAGACGTGTTAAAGCAGATCACCAAGATATTTGATGTCTTGGGATGCTCAGAGAGCAAAAGGTTCCATTTGCCACCTTTATGTGCGTGAAGAGGCAGATTCTTTGGTGGGACGTCAAAACGTACCTGCATCGACATACTCAAGATGTCTTGGGAGAAGTTCCAAGAGTTGTTCAACGACAAGTACTTTCCGAAAGTATTCGTCACATGAAGGAGGTGGAGTTTATTAAGTTGGAACAAAACAATATGGCCAGTGTCGCAATACGAGGCAAAATTTCATGAGTTATCACGGTCAACGCCCACTTGGTGGATAATGAAGAGAGAATGGGCGAATGTTTTAAGAGGTTTCAAGTCGGAGATACATCAACATCTTATTTCTCATAAATTGTGTTTGTATTCGAGATGTTGTAAATAGGCTCGATTAGTGGAGCGCGATAACGAGACAACGAACTAAAAGAGAGCGGTGAACGACAAAATTATAATACCAATGAGTAGTCATCGGCGGTGACAAC
This sequence comes from Panax quinquefolius, assembly GCA_020205615.1. Classification (NCBI taxonomy): domain Eukaryota; kingdom Viridiplantae; phylum Streptophyta; class Magnoliopsida; order Apiales; family Araliaceae; genus Panax; species Panax quinquefolius. The sequence continues at coordinate 7,519,905 of CM035154.1, read as the reverse complement.
AAGCGTGAGGAATCAACAGCCGATATGGTAACCACTTGGTGGTAATCGGGACCAAAACAATAAGAATTGACATTTCAAGAAGAGGAAATTCAACAATGATGGAAAAAAGACCCATTGTTAAGGAAGAGAAGCGACCACCTATCGTATGTTTCAAATGCGGAGGGAGGGACATATCACCACCGCAAGCGCGATGTCATCTAAAGCATGTTATAATTGTGGAAAGAAGTCACTTAGCCCAAACCGCACGATTCATCTAAAGCATGTTATAACTAGGATGGAAAAGAAGGTCACTTCCCGAAAAGTCGAAAATCAAGACAAGTGTAGGATGGAGGCACCAAAGACGCTCAAAAAGTCAAAATTCCAGAGCGAAGTGGAGACTGTTGCGATTTCAAAAGTTTAATTATAAACGGTTAGCACGAAGTTAGTTAATTATAAATACTAAGTCTATACCTTTATAAGATACCTGCTCTACTCATTATTTTATCTCGTTCGATGCTCAACATTTAAATTTGAGGAGAAGTTAGACTTTGACTTATTGGTTTGAAACTTCGTTAGTAGAGCCTTTGTTACCTCTATTGTTTTTAAATCTTGTTTGATTCAAATAAACACTTTCACGTTACTTGTCGATCTTATTTTTTAAAAAATCTTGGCCTTTGATGTGATTTTAGGAATCAATTGGTTAACTAATCATCATGCTTTTCGTAAGGTTGTTAGCTTTTATATTCATAACCAACCTATCCTGTATGTAATTCAAGTAACCAAACCCTAAAGTTAATCACCGTTATATCAAGCCATAAGTAAAGAGCCCCGATCCTTTCGTTGTTGATTTTTTGTGGAATGCGCCGAGGCCAGACTTTCTCTGGCGACATCATGAAAGAAGATGGCGAGTTGATAGGCATCATTATGAGGTGCTATCTAGGTTAAAGGATAGAAGTCGCAGTTGGTATCAATGTGACGATTATCCAAGTTTTGGATGAGAATCACAGTTTTTGAATGATATTTCTATCATTAATAAATTTCTTGGACGATTCTTGAAGACTTTCTAGCCTACCCTAGAGCGTGAGATCGAATTTTGTATTGACCCCAAAGACAAAAACCCATTTCTTAAACCCTCAAATATTTCTTCAACTAAAAGGATCTGTTTACGTGGATTATGATGAAAGTCATAATAAAAGCATTGGACTAATGAAAATCATGGGTATACGTGGTATTAGTTATAATGAGTTATGTTGGTTATTATGAGAAAACATGAAAGTTTCTTAGAAATCACAAAGAGTTGAAAATTAGATTTTGTGAAAAACGTAACATGAAATTCAATTGATCATATCTCCTAATATATTTTGAATTTTTGAGTGTGGTCAAGTCCTAGAGTTAGATCTATGAGTTACCTAACTAATCCAAGTGGAATTACTGGAAAAGGTGTGTAGAGATTTGTGTGGACTGATTTTAGCAAAGGAGTGCAAAGCTACAAAACCGAAAAAATTCGCTGCCATGATTTTAGACAGGCTGTTTCGGCCACTAAATTTATGTGAAAAATTCTGGCCTTTTGGGACATGAAAATATATGTTATAAAGTACCTCCTGTCCAAAAATGAGCTCATTTCGACTTAAAATGAGCAAGTTATGACCATTTCAATATTTAGGTTTTTCCCATTTAAAAGCGATATAACTTGGAGTTCTACAACTCCGATGACCATGAAATTTAAAGCTGAGGCTCACATTAACATGTGTAAGGTCCTGACAAGATTTGGGAATTTCTGGAGTTAACCTTGAGGTAGCTAATTTCTTAAGGAATTAATTAGAAATTGATTTTGAAAAATAGTAAATGAATTTTAAAATTCCAAGAAAAATGTATGTTCATTATGGGACTATATTATGCTAAATCACGAAAAGAAATATATTTGGGACTGATTTGGTATTTTTCATGAAAATAGTTTAGTTACTGAACATATGAGTTAAATATGTTATGTGAAGTAAAAAAGTTGAAAATAGGATTTTATGGCTAGAGAATCCTATATAGAGTATATGCATATTTTTTTTTGATGAGAGATTTGATAATTGGTGATGATATCTTATGAGTATGGCATTTTTTGAATGATTAAATGCATTATATGGTAAAGCGTAAACAATTGAAATAAATTTTTATAAATTTAAGAAGTGATTAAAAATTATTATAATATTAATGATATTAGATTATAAGATTATTAAGTGATTGATAACATGGGGATATTCTTGAATCTCGGATAAATTATATTATAAATGTTTAATATTTATCCTTTATCTCATTTGATTGATTCTTTATATCATTGACATGATCCTCATGCTTATATTATGTTGAAAGTCATCCATGGGTCACGTGCATAGATGGACTTGGTATGATTATGACTGTGGATTGTTGGTGATAATCATGATAGTAATTGAAAACACGATTATCTTTGCACGTAGGTGCATGGATAATTGTGGTCGCGATACGATAATGAATACACGATTATCTTTGGCACGTGATGTATGGATAATTGTGGTCGTGATACTAATGAATACACGATTATCTTTGGCCGTAGTAGTCGATACTAATGAATACACGATTATCTTTTGGGCGTAGTGCATGGATAATTTGTGGTCGTGATAATAATGAATACACGATTATCTTTTCGTCAGAAGTGTATGGATAATTCGTGGTCGTGATCTTAATGAATATCCTTGGCCCGTAGTGCGTGGATGATTCGATGATATGGATTAATTATTGAAATGAGTCTCAAAGAATGAAATATTAATTCATGGATATGGTAAAAGTCATCTTCGTCAGTAGTGCATTGATAGACTTGGTATGATTATGATTACGGATTATTATTCTAAGATAATCATGATCAGTAATTGAAAACACGAATATCCTCGGCGAGAAAGTGCATAGATAATTCGTGGTCGTGATACTATTAAGTTGCGTCTCAAAGATTATTGGTTTCTGAGTTGTATATCTTTGCTTTGAAGTGCAAAGATGAATTGTTAATAAATATCTTTGGCCAGTAAAAAAGATGAATTGTTAATGAATATCTTTGGTAGGATTGCAAAGATGAATTTAATGTTTTCAACGATAAAGGTATTCAAGGTATCCTCACCTCTTTATCATACCCAGTACGTTGTAAGACCCTCAAATTATTATAAATAAAGATGAATTTTCTATAAATATTATTTTGAATATTATGGAATAAATTTGATATAATGTTATAGTTGTGGGTAATATTTATAAATTTTGGTAAAAGTATGCAAGTTGTTATAAAATATTCGCTTTGGTGGGAATATTCTTTTTTGTTAGGAATATTCGCATAACTACTCAATCATTGGTGGACCCTATAATGTAATTATCATTTGATTGAGAAAACGACAAAAAATATTTTATAAAAATAACGGCGGAGGTGTTACCGTTAAAACTTGAACTACCCGGTGGTAAAAGTACGAAGAATACGCTGTGGTTGCGTAGTAGCACACCAGATTGATTATTGATGCTTACATGAGAAGTCACTCAACTATGTTCAATTATCACTGAAGAATTCTTTGCATCATATCTCTTATATTATTGATTCAATTATCATCACAAGATCATCTCGTATAATATGTTATATTATTAATTGAGACGACAAGTTATAAATAATTAATAATTGTTGAAAGATTAAAAATGTGTTGATTAAAAATAAAATGATTTGTGGTAATATTTATTCAATCCTTAATGTATATAAAGAGTCTGTTATGAGACGCGTTTGTGGTAAGTTTGATTATTTTATGGGGGCCCATATGTCATCATCTAAGAGTCTCTTCACAATAGTAATTACCTTTGTGAATAGTAATTACCATCGTCAATAGTATTTACCTTCGTCTAATAGTATTTACCTTCAAATCAATAGTAATTACCTTCGCGTCAATAGTAATTACCCTTGTGAATAGTAATTACCTTCGTCAATAGTAATTACCTTTACCAGACGCCAAACCACTTGCCGCTTCACATTACTGGTGTCAAACCACTTGTCGTTTCACATTACAAAGGCCGAACCACTTGTCGCTTCACATTAAAGCGTCGAACTACTTTTCTTTTCACATCACCATCGCAAGCCACTTGCCTTTTCACATGGTAGGTGCTTAAGCTTGAAATCTTCTATAAATAGAGGCCTAGTGCTTCATTATTTTCACTTAATTCATTCAAGCTTTTAGAGAGAAAGTATAGAGAATATGAGAGAAAGAAGAAGAGTATTTTGTTACTACACTACTGCAAAAAGATTCGGTCTCCTACCAAAAGTAAGGGGTGTTATTCTTTCTTATTCATGAAGAGAATCGTTGTTATTCCATTGCTTATTATTCTTTGGAATAACTCAGAGTATGATTAATTCCTATACTTGGTGACATTCTTCTATTATTCGCTGGAACATCCCGTCTGTGTATTTTACAGGACCGGTTCCGCTTTTTATTATTATTCTATGGAACATCACATGCGTGTGTTTTACACCGGACTGGTTAAAATTTTTATTATTATTCTTGGAACATCCTGCATGTGTGTTTTACACATAGGACCTGGGTCTTTATTATTATTTTTGGAACATATACATGTGTTTTACGCAGGACCGGGTTCTATTCTTTATTATTCATTGGAATATCCTCGTGCGCGGCGCTTTCCGGACCGTTCCGTTATTTATTATTCGTTTGAATAACTCCGCTCGCAAGGATCTATCGAATGCATGGTGATTTCTTTTGTTATTCCATTCTTTATTATACCCAGTTTGGTTAAAACTTTGACTTCTATACTCCATGAAATTAGTGGAATATCCTCGATATTTTGCGCTTCATCCAAAGATCCTTTCATGGAAATATTCTTCTCAAGATTATTGAATTTTACTCTACAAAGAAGATCATGTTGATGAGTTTAGATGTTATTGGTTCTCGGATAAATTAATTCTTGAACTTGTTTTATTGAATTCTTATATCATTGTCATCATCCTCATATTTATATTTTTGAAAGTCATCTGTGGCAGAAAGTGTATAGATGGACTTGGTATAATTATGAATTGAGACTATTGCTTGTAATCATTACCGTAATGTTACAAAAATGATGGTAAAAATCCTCGGTGTCCGTAGTGCATTGATGGACGAGTTGTTGGCATGATCATGACCATTAATGAATACACAACTATTCTCGGCCCGTAGTGCATGAATAATTGTGGTCGTGATACTAAAGAATATCCTCGTCAGTGAGAAAAGTGGGGTGATTCGATGATGTGGATTATTTATTAAAGTCGAGTCTCACTATAACAAATGATGAAAACCTTTTAAATCATAAAAGATAGTAGATTTTATTTTCTACTGACTCTTTTAATGGATCGCTTGTTCACTTGCAGCTTAAACTTGATGTTTATTATATTTTATCGGTTTAACATTCTGTCAAGGCTATTGATAATTTATTCTCGCATTATCTTAGTCATAATATTTCTTCTTGGGCTAGTTGAGCTCACTCTTCTTTCTTTTGTTCTCTTCGTGAAATGAGAACATATTTGGGACGAGTCTGGGAACGGAGTAATGGTCCAGAGGATAAGATTAATAGTCCTCACTATTCGTGAAATAGTGTGATAATAATTGTAATGAGGACTCCTTTTGAGTTTGTATAATATCTAGTAGACAATATTTGTATTCAAACTCACGCTTTATGTCGTATTATATACACGCTTATATTAGTAAGTTGTATTTAAATTCGCACCATGTATCTCCGACTACCCAAGATGGGTGATGTATACCTAATTTTGGGGCTTCACGGTTAGTATCGAGCTTAGGCATATGATCCCCGGCTAAGATGTGAGAATAGTACTAGGAGGGAGAGAGATGGGAATACCTTCGCTAGTATGACTTACCTAAGTTATGTGTGTTATTTTATTGGTTGGTCGAAGATAGGGATAATTTGTTACATGTCAATTAACCTTTTGTTTTGTGGTGATGATCTGAAAATGACATCCGAGAATGTTGAGAATAAGAATGGAGCGCATGACGATCGTTGATTCACCACATATCAATAATCAAAGTTAATGTGCATCATGAAGGCGATAAATCCTCATGCAAACAACAACACCGACCAAATGATGAATGATCAAATGTTAAGAGGCTTTATGCAATTTATGCAACAAAGAAAGTAGAGCGACTCGCCCAAAACGTAGGTGGAAACACGGAAAACTCTCAAGGTCACCGCTAAACAATTCAAGGAGCTGGGACCACGGAGTTTAAGGAGAGCCAAAACCACTTCCGGTGAAAGCATGGATAAAGCAGATTACAAGATATTTGATGTCTTGGGATGCTCCAGAGCAAAAGGTTCCCTTTCGCTTTTTTATGTTGCTTTTGAGAAGCAGACATCGGTGGGAATCGGTAGAAACGTACTCAACTCTTCAGATCAAGATATCTTGGGAGAAGTTCTGGAGTCGTTTCAACGACAAATACTTTCCCGAAAGTATTCGCCATAATGAAGGAGGTGGAGTTTATCAAGTTGGAACAAAACAATATGGTATCGTGTCGCAATACGAGGCAAAATTTGCGGAGTTATCACTATTTCGGCCCCCACTTGGTGGATAATGAAGAGAGAATGGGCGCGAATGTTTTTAAGAGGTTTGAAGCTCAAGATACGCCAACATCTTATTTCTCATAAACCGTGTTTGTATTCGAGATGTTATAAATAGGGCTCGAGTTAAGAGAGCGATAATGAGTCAACGCAACTAAAAGAGAGCGGTAAGCAAAAATTATAATATCAATGGAGAGTAGTCATCGGAGCGGTGACAACAAGCATGGAGGAATCAATAAAGCCGATATGGTAACCACTTGGTGGTAATCAGGCCCAAACAATAAGAATGGACATTTCAAGAAAAGGAGATTCAACAATGATGGAAAGACGTCAGCACCAGCACCCGTTGTTAAGGAAGGAGAAAGACCACCTATCATATGCTTCAAATGCGGAGGAGAGGGACACATCAGTCCAAACTGCGCCATGCCGTCCAAAGCATGTTATAATTGTGGAAGAGAAGGTCACTTAGCTCGATTTTGTCATTTACCGAAGACAAATTCAGCTAGGATGGAGGCACCAAAGGCCGTCCCAGAAAAGTCAAAACCCAGAAGTCAAGGGAGAGCGTTTGTTGTGACCTCTCAAAGAGCAAGGAATCCGAATGAGGTCATCACGCGTAAGCTTATCATAAACTCTAATGAAGTCTATACTTTATTTGTGACGCCCCCAAAATTAGGTATACGTCACCCATCTTGGGTCGCAACTTACATGGTACATAAATTCAAATACAACTTACTAATATAATCTGGGTGGTATAATACGACATAAACCGTGAGTTTGAATACAAATATTGTCTACTAGATATTATACAAACTCAAAAGGAGTCCTCATTACAACTATTATCACACTATTTCACGTAATAGTGAGGACTACTAATGCTATCCTCCGGACCATTACTTCATTCCCCGACTCGTCTCAAATTTATGTTCTCATTTCCTAAAGAGAATAAAGAAAAGAAAAGGTGAGCTCAACTAGCCCAATAAGAAATATTATGACTAAGATAATGCGTAATAAATTATCATTAGCCTTCAACAATGTTAAACCGATAAAATACAATAGATAAACCGGTTTAATCTGCAATGAATAAGTAATCCATTAAAAGAGTCAAGTAGAGAATAAAGTCTACTATCTTTTAGGTTTTAAAAGGTTTTCATCAATTTTATCACGAGACTCAAATTTTAATAAATAAACCACCACATCTAATCATCCCCGCACTACTGGCCAAGGATTTTCATCAAATTATCAATGGTCATGACTATACCGAATCACCCCCGGTCATAATCATACCAAAACTATCCATTACCGCATTACATGTGCCATCGAGGACTTTTGTCACATCATTTATATCAAGTCATGATTATACCGAATGATCCTCGGTCATAATCATACTAAGTTCATCTATGCACGTAAGCCAAAGATAACATAATATAACATGAGGATGATGACAATGACATAATAATTCAATAAAACAAGTTCAAGAATTATTTAATCCATGAATTATTAACGCCCAAATTGTCAACACGATATTGTTTAGAGAGTAAAATTCAAGAATGATCGTAAGAATATTTCCATGAAAAGATATGGATGAAACGCAAATATCAAGGATATTCTACTAATTTCATGGAGTATAGAAGTCAAAGTTTTAACCAACCTGGGTATAATAAAGAATGGAATAACAAAAGAAATCACCATGACATGCAGATTGCAGATGACAAAGTTATTCCAATGTAATAATAATAACGGAACTGTGTCGTGAAATTCACACCGGCTGTGATGTTCCAAATGTAATAATAAAGATGGAACCAGATCCTGTAAAACACATGTGATAGGATATTCCAATGAATGATAAAGACGGAACCAGTCCGGTAAAACACATGCATGTGATGTTCAAATGTAATAATAAAGACGGAACTGTGTCCTGTAAAAAACACACGCATGTGATGTTCCAAATGTAATAATAGAAGAATGTCACCAAGTATAGGTAAATCGCAGATACAAAGTTATTCCAATGTAATAAATAAGAATTGAATAACATAAGGATTTCACCAAGTATAGGATACGTACATATACAAAAGTTATGTATAGGGTATACCACTTTTACAAAAGTTATTCCAAATGTAATAATAGTGAATGGAATAATGTAAGTTCTCTTCAAGAAGAAAGAATAACACCCTTACTGTAGTAAAAGAACTGAATATAGAAGAAGTGAAGTAAAGCGAGAATACTCTTCTTCTTTCTATAATTTTCTCTCTATAACTTCTCTCTATAATTTCTCTCTCAGAGTTTCAATGAATTGTAAGAAAATAATGAAGGAATGAGCTTCTATTTATAGGAAAATGGAATGCATAAGAATTAATCCATGAACTATCCGTATTGATTTACTTTAATCTGACGGTCCATATTTAAAGAAAAATCTTTTAAATAAAATATAATATATTCTATTTATATAAAAACATTTTACTATGCAAACACTATGCAATACTATACAAAACACTATGCAAAACACTATGCAACACTATGCATAATAAAATATAATATATTCTATTTATGTAATAACTTTAATAAAGTATTCTATTTTATATAAAAGATGTTTCGCTTTTATTACGTTAATAATACGAATAAAACAAAACGTCATTATCGCTATAATAATTCATATTATTAATCGACTAATAATGGAATCAAATTTAGTGACTTCTCACATAAATATCAATAATCAATACCGTGTTGCTACTATGCAACCACACGTGACATCGCTTTTACTACCGAGTAGTTCAACAAAGATCAACCAGTAAAACTTTCATAGCAGTTATTTCAATAAAATATTTTTGTCGTTTTCTCAATCCGATAATAATTTCATTGTAGGGTCCACCAATGATTGAGTAGTTGAACTAATATTCCCTCGCTAAACCGAATATTCCCACCAATCGAATATAATATAACCACTTGCATACTTTGCAAAATTTATAAATACTACCCACAACTATAATATTATCTCAAATTCACACCATAATATTAAAAATTATTTCGACAAAATTTAAATCTTTATTGATAAAACTGGGTCTCACAATCTCCCTCCTTATGGAATTTCGCCCTCAAAATTAGGGTACGTGACTGGTATGATAAGAGATGAGGATACCTTGAATACCTTTATCGTTGAAAACATTAAATTCATTTTGCAATCCTACCAAAGATATTCATTAACAATTCATCTTTGCACTACAGCCAAAGATATATAATCAGTAAAACCAATAATACCGAGACTCAAATTTTAATAAGATCACAACCATGAATTATTCATGCACTCATCGCTAAGGATATTCGTGTTTTCAATTACTATCATGATTATACCGAATAATCCGTGGTCATAATCATACCAAGTCTATCAATGCACTACTACTAAAGAAGACTTTTACCACATCCATGAATTAATATTTCATTCTTTGAGACTCAAATTTCAATAATTAATCCATATCATCGAATCATCCCCGCACTACGTGCCAAGGATATTCATTAAGATTACGACCACTTAATTATCCATGCACTACTACCAAAGATAATCGTGTATTCATTAAGATCACGACCACAAATTATCCATGCACTACTACCAAAGATAATTGTGTATTCATTAGTATCACGACCACAAATTATCCATGCACTACTACCAAAGATAATTGTGTATTCATTAATATCACGACCACAAATTATCCATGCACTACTACCAAAGATAATCGTGTATTCATTTAGTATCACGACCACAAATTATCCATGCACTACTACTACCAAAGATAATTGTGTATTCATTAGTATCACGACCACAAATTATCCATGCACTACTACCAAAGATAATTGTGTATTCATTAAGATTATCACGACCACAAATTATCCATGCACTACTACCAAAGATAATTGTGTATTCATTAAGATTATCACGACCACAAATTATCCATGCACTACTACCAAAGATAATTGTGTATTCATTAATATCACAACCACAAATTATCCATGACTACTACCAAAGATAATTGTGTATTCATTAGTATCACAACCACAAATTATCCATGCACTACTACCAAAGATAATTGTGTTTTCAATTACTGTTATGATTATACCTAACAATCCTCGGTCATAATCATACCAAGTCCATCTATGCACCAAAAGCCATGTATGACTTTCAACATAATATAAAACATGAGGATAATGATATAAAGAATCAATCAAATGAGATAAAGGATAAATATTAAACATTTATAATATAATTTATCCAGATTCAAGAATATCCCCATGTTATCAATCACTTAATAATCTCATAATCTAACATCATTAATATTATAACAATATTTTAATCACTTCTTAAATTTATAAACAATTTACCTCAATTGTTTACGCTTTTACCATATAATGCATTTAATCATTCAAAATGCCACACTCATAAGATATCATCACCAATTATCAATTCCTCATAAAAAAAATATGCATATACTCTATATAGGATTCTCTAGCCATAAAATCCTATTTTCAACTTTGTTACTTCACATAACATATTTAACTCATATGTTCAGAATTAAACTATTTTCATGAAAATACCAAATCAATCCCAAAATATTTCTTTTCTGGGATTTAGCATAATATAGTCCCATAATGAAAATATATTTTTCTCGGAATTTTAAAATTCATTTACTATTTTTCAAAAATCAATTTCTAATTAATTCCTTAAGAAATTAGCTACCTCAAGCTTAACTCCAAAAATTCCCAAATCTTGGCAGGACCTTACACATGCTAACGTGAGCTTCTAGTTTAAATTTCATGGTCACCTGAGTTATAGAACTCCAAGTTATAGCGTTTCAAATCGGAAAAACCTAAATATTGAAATAGTCATAACTTGCTCATTTTAAGTCGAGAATGAACTCATTTTTGGACAGGAGGTACTTTATACCATATACCTTCATGTCCCAAAAGCCCAGAATTTTTCTCAGAATTTAAGTGGCTGAAATAGTCCCTTAAAGTTTCTCAAGCAAGATAGCATTTTCGAAATTTACAGCTTTGGCCTCCTTTGCTAAAATCAGTCCCCACAAAAATCTACAACACCTTTTCCAGTAATTCCACTTGGATTAGTTAGGTAACTCATAGATCTAACTCTAGGACTTGACCACATTCAAAAATTCAAAATATAATAAGAGATATAGTCAATTGAATTTCATGTTACGTTTTTCACCAAAATCGATTTTCAACTCTTTGTGATTTCTAAGAAACTTTCATGTTTTCACATACTAACCAACATAACTCATCATAAAACTTATTAATACTTCATATACCCATGATTTTCATTATTCCAATGCTTTTATTATGACTTTCATCATAAACCAATAAACCTGCTCATTTTAGTTGAAGAAATATTTGAGGGTTTAAGAAATGGGTTTTCAGATCGGGGTCAATACAAAATTTGATTTTACGCTCTAGGGTAGGCTAGAAGTCTTCAAGAATACGCCAAGAAATTTATTAATGATAGAAATATCATTCAAAATCTGCATATCTCTCGTCCAAGACTTGGATAAGACGTCACATTGATACCAACTCGTGACTTCTATCCTTAACCTAGATAAGATCTCACAATGATACCTATAAACTTGCCATCTTCATTCACGATGTCGCCTATGAAAGTTGGCTTGGTGCATTCCACACAAGGAAGTCGACAACGAAAGGTTCGGGGCTCTTTACTTATGGCTTGATATAACGGTGATTAACTTTAGTGGTTTGGTTACTTTGAATTCAGATAACAAAGTTGGTTATGAATATAAAAGCTAACAACCTTACGAAAAGCATGATGAGTAGTTAACCAATTGATTCCTAAAATCACATCAAAGGCAAGTATTTTCAAAAGATAAGATCGACAGTAACGTGAAAGTGTTTATTTGCATCAAACAAGATTTAAAAATAGTAGCGGTAACGAAGGCTCCTACTAACTAAGTTTCAACCAATAAGTCAAAGTTTAACTTCTCTTGAGTCAAATTTAAACGTTGAACGCAAGCAAGAGAGATAAAAGAATGGGTAGAACCCAGATCTTATAAGGTATAGACTTCATGAATTTATAATTAACTAACCCGTGCTAACTTAACTTCGTTGGTTTACTCGCTTTTTGAGAAGTCATGAAAATGCACTTCCTAAAACCAACGACTTTGTTTTGTCCATATCCACCTTTTGTGCCACCGTCCCCAGCCTAGACTTGACTTTGGTGCACAACAAATTTGAGCTAAATGACCTTTCTTCTTGCAATTTCCACATCTATTATCTTTGCCATGATTACCACCCCAAGTGGTTACCATTCTTAGCATGATAATTTCCCCACGATGGTTATCATTGTTCGATAGCCGTTGCCACCGAGATGATTATTATCGTGTTGTTGGTCGTTACCTTTTGTTCGAGTTGAATCAACACTCTCATGTGCTTCATTGCTTATCTCAGCATTTTCAAAAGTCATTCACAAACACTGTCACAAAACAAGGGTTAATTAACATATCACATATTATCCCTATACTCTGACCGACCAATTAAATACCAAATAAATTTAGGTAGGTCATACTAGCGAAGGAATTCCCCGTCTCTCCCCTCCTAGTACTATTCTCACATCTTAGCCAGGATCATATCCTAAGCTCGATACCAACTCTGTAACTCTGGACACCAACTTGTGTCAAGACCTCACATTGATACTATCGGTTTGCCCGCAGAATCGGCGGCCCCTACGGAGAGTCGGCTTCTTGCATCCCCATCAACAGAAGTCACCAACGAGAGGCTGGGGCTCTTTACTTATAGCTCGATACCAAATGTAACTCGACGGACACCAACTTGTGTCAAGACCTCACGATGGTACTATCGGTTTGCCACCATGCATGAGCAGCAAGGCCCTCTACGGAGAGAGTCGGCTTTTGCATTCCCCATCAACAGAAGTCACCGGCCGAGAGGCTAGGGGCTCTTTACTTATAGCTTTGATACCAGTATAACGCCCCAAAAATTAGGTATATCGTCACCCATCTTGGGTCGCCACTTATATGGTACATAAATTCAAATACGACTTACTAATATAATCAGAAAGGTATAATACGACATAAATCATGTGAGTTTGAATACAAATATTGTTCTACTAGATATTATACAAACTCAAAAGGAGTCCTCATTACAACTATTATCACACTATTTCACGTAATAGTGAGGACTACTAATGCTATCCTCTGGACTATTACTTCGTTCCCCGACTCATCCCAGCTATGTTCTCATTTCCTGAAGAGAAGAGTAAAAGAAAGGGTGAGCTCAACTAGCCCAGTAAGAAATATTATGACTAAGATAATGCGTAATAAATTATCATTAGCCTTCAAACAATGTTAAACCGATAAAATACAATAGACAACCGGTTTAAGCTGCGCAATGAATAAGCAATCCATTATCGTGAGTCAAGTAGAGAATAAAGTCTACTATCTTTTAGGTTTTAAAAGGTTTTCATCAATTTTTATCATTTGAGACTCATTTTAATAAATAAACCACCACATTTAATCATCCTCGCACTACGGCCAAGGATTTTCATCAAATTATCAATGGTCATGACTATACCGAATCACCCCCGGTCATAATCATACCAAAAACTATCCATTACTACATTTACAGCCATCGAGGACTTTTGTCACATCATTTATATCAAGTCATGATTATACCGAATGATCCTCGGTCATAATCATACTAAGTTCATCTATGCACGTAAGCCCAAAGATAACATAATATAACATGAGGATGATGACAATGACATAATAATTCAATAAAACAAGTTCAAGAATTATTTAATCCATGAATTATTAACGTCCAAATTGTCAACATGATACTGTTTCGTAGAGTAAAATTCAAGAATGATCAGAAGAATATTTTCATGAAAAGATACTGGATGAAACGCAAATATCAAGGATATTCTACTAATTTCATGGAGTATAGAAGTCAAAGTTTTAACCAACTGGGTATAATAAAGAATGGAATAACAAAAGAAATCACCATGCATGCGATTCAGACAGTAGGCAAAGTTATTCCAACGAGAATAATAATAACGGAACCAGTCGGGTGAAATTACACCAAGCGGGATGTTCTAACAGAATAATAAAGATGGAACCAGATCGGTGTAAAAACACATGAGATAGGATATTCCAATGAATAATGATAAAGACGGAACCAGTTAGGTGTAAAACACATGCATGAGGATGTTCCAAATGAATAATAAAGATTTTAACCAGTCAGGTGTAAAACACACATGCATGAGGATGTTCCAATGTAATAATAATAGAAGAATGTCACCAAGTATAGGGGTAAATGGCGTATACAAAAGTTATTCCAACAGAATAAATAAGAATGGAATAACATAAGGATTTCACCAAGTATAGGATACGCTTTATATACAAAAGTTATGTATAGGGTATACCACTTTTACAAAAGTTATTCCAATGTAATAATAGTGAATGGAATAATGTAAGTTCTCTTCAAGAAGAAAGAATAACACACCTCACCGTGAAAAAGAACCTGAATATAGAAGTAGTGAAGTAGCAGTAATACTCTTCTTCTTTCTATAATTTTCTCTATAACTTCTCTCTATAATTTTCTCTCTGTAGTTTCAATGAATTGTAAGAAAATAATGAAGGAATGAGCTTCTATTTATAGGAAAATGGAATGCATAAGAATTAATCCATGAACGGGTCAGATTGATTTACTTTAATCGGCGGTCCATATTTAAAGAAAAATCTTTTAAATAAAATATAATATATTCTATTTATATAAAAACATTTTACTATGCAAACACTATGCAATACTATGCAAAACATTATGCAAAAACACTATGCAACACTATGCATAATAAAATATAATATATTCTATTTATAGAATAACTTTAATAAAGTATTCTATTTTATATAAAAGATGTTTCGCTTTTATTACGTTAATAATACGAATAAAACAAAACGTCATTATCTTATAATAATTCATATTATTAATCGACAATAATGGAATCAAATTGAGTGACTTCTCACATAAATATCAATAATCAATACCGGTGTGCTACTATGCAACCACACGACATCGTATTTTTTACTACCGAGTAGTTCAACAAGATCAACAGTAAAACTTTCGCCATTATTTCAATAAAATATTTTTGTCGTTTTTTCAATCCGACAATAATTACATTTCATTAGGGTCCACCAATGATTGAGTAGTTGAAGCTAATATTCCCTCGCTAAACCGAATATTCCACCAATCGAATATAATATAACCACTTGCATACATTGCAAAATTTATAAATACTACCCACAACTATAATATTATCTCAAATTCACACCATAATATTAAAAATTATTTCGACAAAATTTAAATCTTTATTGATAAAATCTGGGTCTCACATTATTTGATACCATGGACGCCCCAAAATTAGGTATACGCCACCCATCTTGGGTCGCCACTTACATGGTACATAAATTCAAATACAACCTATTAATATAAGCGCCAGTGTATGCAATACGACATAAACTATGAAGTTTGAATACAAATTTTGTCTACTAGATATTATACAAACTCAAAAGGAGTCCTCATTACAACTATTATCACACTATTTCACGTAATAGTGAGGACTACTAATGCTATCCTCCGGACCATTACTTCGCTCCCCGACTTCGTCCAAATATGTTCTCATTTCACGAAGAGAATAAAGTGAAAGAAAGGGTGAGCTCAACTAGCCCAAGAAGAAATATTATGACTAAGATAATGCAGAATAAATTATCATTAGCCTTCAACGTTGTTAAACCGATAAAATACAATAGACAACCGGTTTAAGCTGCGGTGGAATAAGAATCCATTAAAAAAGTCAAGTAGAGAATAAAGTCTACTATCTTTAGGTTTTAAAAGGTTTTCATCAATTTTTTATCACGAGACTCGATTTTAATAAATAAACCACCACATCTAATCATTCCTGCACTACGGCCAAGGATTTTCATCAAATTATCAATGGTCATGACTATACCGAATCACCCCCGGTCATAATCATACCAAAAATCGGCCCATCAATGTGCATTATGTGCCATCGAGGACTTTTGTCACATCATTTATATCAAGTCATGATTATACCGAATGATCCTCGGTCATAATCATACTAAGTTCATCTATGACGTAAGCCAAAGATAACATAATATAACATGAGGATGATGACAATGACATAATAATTCAATAAAACAAGTTCAAGAATTATTTAATCCATGAATTATTAACGCCCAAATTGTCAACATGATAATTGTTTTGTAGAGTAAAATTCAAGAATGATCGAAGAATATTTCCATGAAAAGATCTATGGATGAAACGCAAATATCAAGGATATTCCACTAATTTCATGGAGTATATAAGTCAAAGTTTTAACCATTTGGGTATAATAAAGAATGGAATAACAAAAGAAATCACCATGCATGCGTACTTGATGTAGAAAAAGTTATTCCAACAGAATAATAATAACGGAACCGTGTGTGGTGAAATTCACACCAAGCGGGATGTTCCAACAGAATAATAAAGATGGAACGGCATCAGGTGTAAAAACACACGATAGGATATTCCAATGAATGATAAAGAGCGGAACCAGTCCGGTGTAAAACACATGAACATGTGATGTTCCAAATGTAATAATAAAGAGGCGGAACCAGTCGGTGTAAAACACATGCATGAGGATATTCCAGCGAGAATAATAAAGATTTTAACTGTGTCCGCTGTAAAACATACGATGTGATATTCCAAATGAATAATAGAAGAATGTCACCAAGTATAGGGTAAATCAGCGATACAAAAGTTATTCCAATGTAATAATAAGAATGGAATAACATAAAGATTTCACCAGTATAGGTATCCAGCATGATATACAAAGTTATGTATAGGGTATGCCACTTTACAAAAGTTATTCCAATGAATAATAATGAATGGAATAATAAGTTCTCTTCAAGAAGAAAGAATAACACCCTCACCGTAAAAGAACCGAATATAGAAGTAGTGAAGAAGCAGAATACTCTTCTTCTTTCTATAATTTTCTCTCTATAGCTTCTCTATAATTTTTCTCTCAGAGTTTCAATGAATTCGTAAGAAAATAATGAAGGAATGAGCTTCTATTTATAGGAAAATGAAATGCATAAGAATTAATCCATGAACGGTCCAGATTGATTTACTTTAATCGACGGTCCATATTTAAAAAAAATCTTTTAAATAAAATATAATATATTCTATTTATATAAAAACATTTTACTATGCAAACACTATGCAATACTATGCAAAAACACTACGAAAAAAACACTACGCAACACTACGCATAATAAAATATAATATATTCTATTTATGTAATAACTTTAATAAAGTATTCTATTTTATATAAAAGATGTTTCGTTTTATTACGTTAATAATACGAATAAAACAAAACGTCATTATCGCTATAATAATTCATATTATTAATTGACAATAATGGAATCAAACCGAGTGACTTCTCACATAAGCATCAATAATCAATACCGTAAGTGCTTACTATACAACTACACGACATCGTATTTTTTACTACCGAGTAGTTCAACAAAGATCACCGGTAAAACTTCCGCCGTTATTTCAATAAAATATTTTTGTCGTTTTCTCAATCCGATAATAATTACATTGTAGGGTCCACCATGATTGAGTGAGTTGCCAGATTTAATATTCCCCGCTAAAGTGAATATTCCCCGACCAATCGAATATAATATAACCACTTGCATACTTTGCAAAATTTATAAAAACTACCCACAACTATAATATTATCTCAAATTCACACCATAATATTAAAAATTATTTCGACAAAATTTAAATCTTTATTGATAAAATCTGGGGTCTCACAATACCGGTTCTACCCATTCTTTTATTTCTCCTACTTGCACTCATTGATTAAATTTGACTCCGGAGAAATTAGACTTTGACTTATCTGTGGAAACTCCGTTGGGAGAAACCTTCATTTCATCCACTGCTTATAAGTCTTGTTTGGTTCAAATCGGTACCCTTCACATTACCCGTCGATCTTATTTCATTAAAATACTTGCATTTGACGTGATTCTAGGGATTGATTGGTTAACTACTTATCATGCAAAAATTGATTGTTTTCGTAAGGTTGTTAGCTTTCATATTCCTAATCAACCTATTATGCTAATTCAAACGACCAAACCATTAAAATCAATCACGGTCGCCATCTCAAGCCATAAAGCTATTCGTTTATTGAAAAACGGATGTCAAGCTTTCTTAGCTCATGTCACGATTTAAACAAAAATACGCCGGTTTTGAACGATATTTCTATTGTTAATAAATTTCGACGTATTCCCGAAGAACTTCCCTGCCTACCCCCCAGAGCGTGAAATTGAATTTTGTATCGACCTTGAACCCGGTGACAAAACCTATTTCCAAAGCCCCATATCGAATGGCTCTATTGAACTTCGGAGTTAAAGACCCAACTGCAGGAATTGTTAGACATTGGCTTTATTCGTCCTAGTACTTCTCCTGGGGTGCCCCATTCTATTCGTGAAGAAGAAAGATGGGAGTATTCGACTTTGTATTGATTATCGGGAGTTGAATCATGTCACCATCAAAAATAGGTATCCATTGCCACGTATTGATGACTGTTTGACCCAATTGCAAGGAGCCAAATTCTTTTCAAAGATTGATCTTCGTTAGGATATCACCAATTGAAGATTAGAATCACGACATTCCAAAGACGGCGCTTTGAACTCGGTAAGTGGCATTATGAATTCTAGTCATGTCCTTTGGATTGACTAATGCCCCGCCGCCTTCATGGATATGATGATCCGAGTATTCAAGGAATATTTAGATCACTTTGTGGTCGTCTTTATTGATGGCATCCTTATTTATTCCAAAAGCCGTGAAGATCATAAGCAACACTTGAGGTCGACACTCCAAAAGCTTCGTGAATATAAGCTTTATGCCAAGTTGAAGAAATGTGAGTTCGGCTTGAAAAGTAACATTCCTTGGGCACGTGGTATCAAGTCATGGAATATCTGTTGACCCAAGCAAAGATTGAAGCTATTCAAAGTCGGGAACAACCTAAATCGATTAATAGAAGACGTAGCTTTTCGGTTTAATTGGTTATTATCGGAGATTCGTGGAAGGATTTTCTCGAATCGCTACTCCGATGACTCGGTGACTCGGAAAGATACAAAGTTGGTTGGAGCGAAGAATGTGAGAGGAGTTTTCAAGAACTCAAGAGGAGACTTATTTCAAAGACTGCTCGACAATACCATCCGCTCGGAGGATTTGTCATCTACAAATGATGCTTCGGGCAAAAGGTTGGGATGTGTTCTCATGCAACATGGAAAAGTTATAGCTATGCCTCATGACAACTCAAAGAATATGAGAGGAATTATCCTACTCATGATCTAGAGTTGGCGGTGTTGTCTTTGCACTTAAAATTTGGAGGCATTACTTGTATGGGGAGAAAGTGGAGATCTTTACGGATCATAAAAGCCTCAAATATTTCTTCACTCAAAAGGAACTCAACACGCGACAACGACGTTGGCTTGAAGCTGTTGAAAGATTATGATCATACCATCCAATACCATCCACGGAAAAGCGAACGTGGTAGGTGACGATTGAAAGCGAAGATCGTATGCATGCAAGACGAGTGCGTTATTGTCAACACAAAGGCCCATTTTGTGTGACTTGCAAAGGATGGAGATAGAGTTAAAGACTCTAGGGGACGCGTGTGATGATAAGCGAGTATACGAAAGTAGAACCAGACTTTAATCGATAAAGTTAAAGTCACTTCAGCTACTGGACACGGAGGCGATGCGTATGAGGAAGAAAGTGCAAGAAGGTGCTATCTTAGGAAGCAAGAATCGATGAAGAAGGAATACTTCGAGTCAACTCCTCCAGACTTTGTGTTCTAACGACCATTCGATTTAAAGTATAATATCATGATGGAGTATACAACACACCATTTGCAATCCATCCCAGGAGTACCAAAATGTATCGTTGTAAGACCCCAAAATATTAATAAATGAAATTTATTTTTCTATTTATTATTTTGAAATAGTAAGGGTTGATTTGATTAATGTGGATAGTTAAGGGTTAAATACGCAAATATTTCAAAATAAAGCAAGTGGTTATAAAATATTCATTATCGTTTCGGAGAATATTCGTTTGGTCGTGGAATATTCAGATCTTTTCAGAATATTAAATGCGACCGGTAGCGACTATGTGTGGGCCCCATAACTGGAAAGCGATTGGATGAAGAAAACGACAAATATAAGTTGTTTTTAAATAATTGGCGTTGTTATTCTCAAGTAATATTGTTGGAATACCCGGTGGTTAAAAAACACACTAATGTCGCGTTGTTGAATAAGTAGCACCAGTATTGCACCAATTATTGATTCTTACGTGAGAAGGCACTACTCAATAATGGTTACGGTAATTTCGCTCAAAGTATTTTATCGAGTTAATAATTCTTTGCGTTGATATTTTATATTCTTTGTTGTTTCAATAATTATCATTACACGAGTATTTTTATTATCGAAGCAATAATTCATATTATCTGAATAATATTATTAGATAACATTATTGGCAATGTCTAGAAAGTTTACATCAAGGAGAGGTTTGGTCACCTAATTAATTTGGCAAGAAGAAGAAATTCTTATTGGAAAGCCCTCTTCTCCGGAAAGGCCACGGTTGCCAAAGATCTTGTGATTCTATAATATTATTTGTGAATAATTAATTATTGATTTATATGATGAGGAAAATATTGATTTTATGTGGATATAGATGGAAAATTTTAATGTGACAATTGTTGAAAATTAATATTTTATCTTTTACGATAAAATAATTCATTTAAATATATTATTTTAATAATATATTAACGGTGATATTTTTACAACGAATGTGGGATATATGAGTATCTGAGGAGGAAGAGTATTTTGTTGCAATAAATGTTTAAAACATGTTAAACATGTCGGTGGACCCATTTCTTGATCGAAATTTGATTATAGCTTTATAAAATTGTCCGTATGTGGATTTTGGCCAATTTACATTTTAGAATTTGGAAAACTTTCTTCCGCAAAGTTGTAGAGAATTGAATTTCCTATAAAAAGTCACGAGATTTGAATTTTCGATAAAATGGCTATTTATTATGAATTATTGAAGTTCAAGTTCAAATAATTGATTTTGGAAGTTTAAAATATTTTTAATTACAAAAAACGTTTTTTCATTTTTGAAACTCATTTAACATGTGATTAGAGGCTGAATTCAGATTGTTAGTGTGCGTGATGAAGTTGTGAAAAATTATAATATATTATATTAAATTTTCGCTTTGGTGTTCTAAGCAATTTCTATAAATAGGTGCTTAGGGTTAGAATTGAAAATCACACCGTAAACTGAAGTTTTCTCTCTATATTATCGAAGTTTATTCTTGTGAGTATTTTGAGTATACTTTGAGTATTGCTATACGGTCTGCAAGTTCAAGTCATAGCTTTATATCCTGTTTCAACTAGAAATCTTGTCTTTCGAGGTAAGGGATGTTATTTTCTTCTCAAATGATATTATTTCTTCAATATCATTATCTTTGAAATATTGGTTGGAACTTTTTATCAAATTTGAAACTTTTTCATGTCGGGGTTACTTATTCATGAGTTACTTATTCACGAGTTACTATTTTATGAGTTCTTATTCACGAAAGTTCTTATTCACGAGTTACTATTCACGAGTACTATTCATGAAGCGTGAAGATATTTTTTTGTAAAATTTCTATCTTTTGGTGTGAGTTCTTATTCACGTATACGACACTATTCACGATATCTGACCTTTATTCACGATACTATGACTATTCACCGAAAAATGAAATTTCTTCTTTTCGTCCAAAATATCTATTATGGATACTAGCTTTGATTGTATCCATGTTTTGATCATTCTTGAATTTTACTTCAGTATGATTATTTATTAAGTATTTTTGAACTCGGATTGTTTAAAGTACGAATCCATAATACTTGTTCTTTTGTTTCACTGGATTCGTTTTCTTTGAAATATTTTTCATCATCCTCAGTCTTAAATGATGATATTATTGAATATCTTTGGCCTGTAGTGCAAAGATGAATGATTTCTTGATGAATATCTTTGGCCCATAGTGCAAAGATGAACAGGTGTTGAGATGAACATGACCGACTGATGAATATCTTTGGCCCGTAGTGCAAAGATGAACAGGTGTTTAGATGAACATGATTAATCGATGAATATCTTTGGCACTGTAGTGCAAAGATGAATATTTGATTCAGATGTATATTGATTGATGTTACGAGGATAAAATATCGACGATGAACTTTTAAATTCATATATAGAAGATAGTAGTTTGCATTCTCTACTTAACTCTTCTAATGAATTATTATTTCCACTATGAATATTGGTTTAAAACTTGTTTTCTATTGTATTCTATTAGTTTTTTTCCTGTTGAAGACTAATGATAATTTGTTGTATATTATCTTAGTCATAATATTCTTTACTGGGCTAGTTGAGCTCACCCTTTTCCTTGTTGTTCCATTTTTCTTCTCAGGAGGCGAGAATGTAGCGAGTACGAGTCGGGGTATGGAATGAAGGTTCTAGAGAGAGTTGTTTAGTAGTCCTCACCATTTTTGTAAAATAATGTATCAATAAATGTGATGAGGATTTATTTGAGTATAGATATTGTCTAGAAGATAATATTTTTATTCAAACTCACAGTTTTACTGTTGTAATAATAAAGTTGTAGTTGTTTCTGTACCATGTATTTGGCGACTCAGAATGGGTTGGATGGAATGGACCTATTTTGGGGGCGTCACAGTTGGTATCAGAGCTTAGGGATATGATCTCTCAGCGGAGATCGGGGAATAGAACTAGGAGGGAGAGCGAGTAAATCCTTCGCTAGTGTGTCCTACCTAAGCTTATTTGTTGGTTAGTCATAATATAGGGGTATTATGTGATTTGTTAATTTATTTAATTAACCCTTGTTTTATGATAGTTTTTAAGAATGGTCTTTGAGAACGTTAACAATGGATTGAATGAGATCGTAGAGACACCTCTAATCGCCAACCGAGGATAATGTGATGTCAAAGTGAAGAAGGAATTAGAGATATCCATGTGTGGTGAGTGAAGAATGATGATAGTTGCACTTTTTAGAGATAGTCGCAGAGGTAACGGTGAGAGTGAGGAAGAAGAGGAAGAAGAGGTACCAAGAGAGTTTATTAGAAGTATTTTATGATCAAAATGTAGAATTGCAAAATCGTATTCATGAGTTAGTAGAAGAAATTTGAAGAATTGCAGCGATCGTGTGAGCAAAAGGATGCAACGATTCAAGCTTATGTTACCCGATATGTGATGCTTGAATGAAGCACTCTTTGGCGTAGTATAAGATGATAAAGTCGAATCTGAAAAGAAGAATTAATCGAACGAGTGAGAATGAGTGATGCATGGGTAAAAAGCCGACGACGCGTTGATATTATGGAAAGAGATGTCCAATCTAAAAGAGAAGATTTAACAATGACGGGAAGGCGTCGGCGAGCAAAGATCGACCAAAGAACAAATTCTGGGGAAGAGAACGATCGCCGGTTAGATGCTACTGATCACGGAGAGGAGGACATATAAGGTCAAACTGCTCAAAGCCTTCCAAGGTATGTTTTAGTTGTGGAAAAGATGGTCACATAGCTCGATTTTGTCTATAAGCGAAATCAAGTCCGATTGGGACGTTGGCATCGAGGCGGATACTGTAAAAGTCAAAGTCAACGACATTGGAAGAAGCGTTTTGCCGTGACTTCTCAAAAAGCGAGTAACCCGAACGAAGTTAGCACGGGTTAGTTAATTATAAATTCTTGCGAAGTTTATACCTTACTAGATCTGGGTTCTACCCATTCTTTTATCTCTCTTGCTTTGCGTTCAACGTTTGAACTTGACTCAGGAGAAATTAGACTTTGACTATCCGTGGAGACTCTATTAGAGAAACTTTCATTACATCCGTTGTTTAGAAATCTTGTTTGATCAAGTTGGCACCATCACATTACCGTGAACCTTATTTATTTAAAGATACTTGCTTTTGATGTGATTTTAGGGATTGATTGGTTAACTACTCATCATGCCAAATTGATTGCTTTTGTAAGGTTGTTAGTTTTCATATTCTAAGCAACTCTGTTATTCAATTCAAGCAATCAAACCATTGTAGTCAAATATTTTCATATCAAGCCATGAAGTCATTCGTTTATTACGGATGTTAAGTTTTCTTAGTCCATGTTATGGATTTGAATAAAGACACGCCGATTTGAATAATATTTCCTGTTATTATTTATTTTTCTGGACGTATTTCTGAAAAATTTCTTCGCTTACTCCCAAAGCTCGATATTAAATTTTGTATCGAATTTGAACCCCAGACAAAACTCATTTCTAAAATCTCATATCGAATGGCTCCAATTGAACTTGTGGAGTTAAAATTCAACTACTGAATTTGGTACCGAGCCTTTATCTGGTGACTTCCTTTGTGGAATGCACCGGCCGGACTCTCCGTAGGGGACACCATATTCGCATGCGATAGTAAACCGATAGGTGTCATTGTAACGTCTTATCCAAGGTTGGGATATGAGTCACGAGTTGAGAACAACCTAAGTCAGAATCGAAATACGTAGCTTTCTTTGGCTTAGTTGGTTATTATCGGAGATTCGTTGAAGGATATTCTCGAATCGCTATTCCATTAACACAGCTGACTCGTAGAGATACAAAATTCAAATGGAGTAAGGAATGTGGGAAGAGCTTCGAAGAACTCAAGAGGAGACTCATTTCAACACATGTTCTGACCATGCCATCCTGGAAAAGCGAACGTGGTAGCTGACGTGTTGAGTAGAAGATCGTATACAAGTACGAGTAAGATATTGTCAAAGACTCATTTCGTATAATTTACAAATAATAGAGATGGAGATGAAAACTCTAGGTACCCACGTGATGGTATACGAGTATAATCGACTTTAATCGATAAAGTTAAAGCTGTTCAAGCTACACACCGGAGCTGATGAATTTGAAGAAGGAGGTGCAAGAAGTTGTTATTTCAAAAGCAAGAATCGGAGGAAAGCTCAAACCTTCGATTTATTAATCCATTTGAAATTCTCGATCGAATAGGAATCGTGGCCTATAGACTCGCTTTTACCGCCAAGTATGACGACGCGTGTTCATATATCGATGTTACGTAAAAATGTGGGACTGACCGAACCACGTCATTGAGTTAGAACCGAAACGAGATAGCCAAGACTTAATATACGAGGAGGTACTGCCAAGATCTTGGATAGGAAAGAACATGTCCTATGTCATCGAGGTTATATCACAAGTTAAAATTTTGTGGAGAAACCATGCTATTGAGGAAATGACACGGGAGTTGGAAAGCGGAAATGAAAGCGAGGTATTCTCATCTTTTCGAAACACCAGTACGTCACGTCAATTTCGAGGACGAAATTTCATAAGGAGGGAGGTCAGAAGACCCCAAAATATTAATAAATGAAATTTATTTTTCTATTTATTATTTTGAAATAGTAAGGGTTGATTTGATTAATGTGGATAGTTAAGGGTTAAATACGCAAATATTTCAAAATAAGCAAGTGGTTATAAAATATTCATTATTATCGGGAATATTCGTTTTGGTCGTGGAATATTAAATCTTGTCGTGGGAATATTAAATGCGACCACGTAGCATGTAGCTATGTGTGGGCCCCATAACTGAAAGCGATTGGATGAAGAAAACGACAAATATAAGTTGTTTTTAAAAATAGCAGTAGTAGTTATTACCAATTATCTTTGTTGGAATACCCGGTGGTTAAAACACACTAATACGCGTTGTTGAGCAGTAGCACGGTATTGCACCAATTATTGATTCTTACGTGAAGAAGGCACTACTCAATAATGGTTACGTGTAATTATCGCTATTCAATTATTTTATTGAGTTAATAATTCTTTGCGTTGATATTTTATATTCTTCATTGTTTCAATAATTGTCATTACACAATTATTTTTATTATCGAAGCTAATAATTCATATTATCCGAATAATATTATTAGATAACATTATTGGCAATGTCTAGAAAGTTACGTCTAAGGAGAGGTTTGGTCACCTAATCATGCCAAGTGAAGAAGAAATTCTTATTGGAAAGCCCTCTTCTCGGAACTACCGGTTGCAAGATCGTGATTCTATAATATTATTTGTGAATAATTAATTATTGATTTATATGATGAGGAAAATATTGATTTTATGTGGATATAGATGGAGAAAATTTTAATGTGACAATTGTTGAAAATTAATATTTTATCTTTTACGATAAAATAATTCATTTAAATATATTATTTTAATAATATATTAGCGGTGATATTTTTACAACGAATGTGGGATATATGAGTATCTGAGGAGGAAGAGTATTTTTGTTGCAATAAATGTTTAAAACATGTTAAACATGTAAATTGGACCCCATTTCTTGATTGAAATTTGATTATACTTTTGTAAAATTGTCCGTATGTGATTTTTGGCCAATTTACATTTTAGAATTTGGAAAAACTTTCTTACGCAAAGTTGTAGAGAATTGAATTTCTATAAAAAGGCGCGAGATTGAATTTTACGATAAAATGGCTATTTATTATGAATTATTGAAGTTCAAGTTAGAAATAATTGATTTTTGGAAGTTTAAAATATTTTAATTACAAAACGTTTTTTCATTTTTTGAAACTCATTTAACATGTGATTAGGAGGCTGAATTCAGATTGTTGGTGTGCGTATGAAGTTGTGGAAAAATTATAATATATTATATTAAATTTTCCGCTTTGGTGTTCTAAGCAATTTCTATAAATAGGGTGTTTAGGTTAGAATTGAAAATCACACTTTAAATCAAGTTTTCTCTCTCTATATTATCGAGCGTATTCTTGTGAGTATTTTGAGTATACTTTGAGTATTGCTATCTCGATTGCAAGTTCAAGTCATAGCTTTATATCCAGGTGTTTCAATTTAAAATCTTGTCTTTCGAGGTAATGGATGTTATTTTCTTCTCAAATGATATTATTTCTTCAATATCATTATCTTTGAAATATTGGTTGGAACTTTTATCAAATTTGAAACTTTTTCATATCGGGTTCTTATTCATGAGTTCTTATTCACGAGTTCTATTTATGAGTTACTATTCACGATTCTTATTTAAAAGTACTATTAATGAAGCGTGAAGATGTTTTTTTTGTAAAATTTCTATCTTTTGGTGTTTGAGTTACTATTCACGATATCGACTATTTATTCACGATATCTGACTATTATTCACGAATACGGCACTATTCACCGAAAAATGAAATTTCTTCTTTTCGTCCAAAATATCTATTATGGATACTAGCTTTGATTGTATCCATGTTTTGATCATTCTTGAATTTTACTTCAGTATGATTATTTATTAAGTATTTTTGAACTCGGATTGTTTAAAGTACGAATCCATAATACTTGTTCTTTTGTTTCACTGGATTCATTTTCTTTGAAATATTTTTCATCATCCTCAGTCTTAAATGATGATATTATTGAATATCTTTGGCCTGTAGTGCAAAGATGAATGATTTCTTGATGAATATCTTTGGCCCATATGCAAAGATGAACAGGTGTTGAGATGAACATGACCGATCGATGAATATCTTTGGCCCGTAGTGCAAAGAAGATGAGCAGTGTTTAGATGAACATGACAGTGATGAATATCTTTGGCTGTGAGTGCAAAGATGAATATTTGATTCGGATGTATATTGATTGATGTTACTGAGGATAAAATATCGATGATGAACTTTTAAATTCATATATAGAAGATAGTAGTTTGCATTCTCTACTTAACTCTTCTAATGAATTATTATTTCCGCTGCGAATATTGGTTTAAAACTTGTTGTCTATTGTATTCTATTAGTTTTTTTCCTGTTGAAGACTAATGATAATTTGTTGTATATTATCTTAGTCATAATATTCTTTTATTGGGCTAGTTGAGCTCACCCTTTTCCTTGTTGTTCCATTTTTCTCCTCGGAGGCGAGAATGTAGCGATGCAATTAGTCGGGTATGGAATGAAGGTTAGAGAGAGTTGTTTAGTAGTCCTCACCATTTTGTAAAATAATGTATCAATAAATGTGATGAGGATTTATTTGAGTATAGATATTGTCTAGAAGATAATATTTTTATTCAAACTCACAGTTTTACTGTTGTAATAATAAAGTTGTAGTTGTTTCTGTACCATGTATTTGGCTACTCAGAATGGGTTGGATGGAATGGACCTATTTTGGGGGCGTCACAATCATGATATTCGTCATACATTTTGGTGGAGCAATATGAAGAGAGAGATAGCGCTGTTTATCTCAAGGTGTCTAACTTGTCAACGAGTTAAAGCGGAGCATCAAGTACCAAAAGGTCCATTGTAACCACTTGAAATTCTAGAATAGAAGTGGGAGCACATTACCATGGATTTCGTTACCGGTCTTCCTAAGGTTTCTCAAGGCATTGATGCGATTTGGGTCATTGTTGATAGATTGACCAAGTCTGCTCATTTCTACCGATATCGAGAAACTTATACACTTGAACGTCTTGCTCGTATGTACATAAACGAGATTGTAAGATCGCATGGTATGCCAGTATCCATAGTTTTCGATCGAGACCCAAGATTCACTTCACGATTTTGGGTTGGTTTGCAAAAAGCTATGGGCACAGACTTACGATTTAGCTTCGGCATATCATCCTCGGATGGACTGGACGATGAGAGGACTATTCAAACTCTTGAAGATCTATTAAGGCTCTGTGTCCTTGATTTCAAGGGAGTTGGGACAAGTTCTTACCATTGGTGGAGTTTTCTACAACAAAATTTATCAAGCAAGTATTGGCATGGCTCCATTCGAGCGTTGTATGGAAGAAAGTGTCGTTCTCGGTATCTTTGGGATGAGGTGGGTGAAGCAACGTTGTTGGGAATGGGAGTTTGATACGTATGACTACGGAAAAGATTCAAACGATCCGACAACGTATAAAAACCTCACAAAATCGACAAAAGAGTTATGCTGATCTTCATCGAAAGGACGTGGAATTCGATATAGGAGATCATGTGTTGTTAAGAGTTGCTCCATGGAAAGGAGTTACAAGATTTAGAAAGAGAGGAAAACTTAATCCTCGATTCATCGGTCCATTTTTAATCCTCGATCGAGTAGGAATCGTGGCTATAGACTCGCTTTCTACCGCCAAATATGTCTCGTGTTCATAACGCGTTTTCACATATCCATGTTACGTAAAATATGAAAGACCCGAACCATATTATTGAGTTAGAGCAGGGACGAAATAGCGGAAGATTTGACGTATGAAGAGGTTCTGTTCAAATTTTGGATAAGAAGGAACATATTCTACGCCCAAGGTTATACCTCAAGTCAAAGTTTTGTGGAGGAACCACGATGTTGAGGAAATGACTTGGGAGTTAGAATCAAATGAAATCAAGGTATCCTTACCTCTTTGACATACCAGTGTCGTACCCTAATTTTGAGGATGAAATTTCATAAGAAGGGAGGTTGTAAGAGACCCAAATTATTATAAATAAAGATGAATTTTCTATAAATATTATTTTGAATATTATGGAATAAATTTGATATAATGTTATAGTTGTGGGTAATATTTATAAATTTTGCAAAGTATGCAAGTTGTTATAAAATATTCGTTTGGTGGGGAATATTCTTTTGTTAGGGAATATTCGATACAACTACTCAATCATTGGTGGACCCTATAATGTAATTATTATCGGATTGAGAAAGCGACACAAAATATTTTATAAAAATAACGATTTTGAGGTGTTACCGTTAAAATTGTTGAAACCCGGTGGTAAAGAAATACGAAGAATCTGGCGTGGTTGCATAGTAGAAGACACGGTATTGATTATTGATACTTTACGTGAGAAGTCACTCACCTATGCTCAATTATTACTCTGATAATTTACGCATCATATCTCTTATATTATTGATTCAATTATTGTCACAAGATCATCATCGTATAATATGATATATTATTAATTGAGACGACAAGTTATAAATGATTAATAATTGTTGAAAGATTAAAATGTGTTGATTAAAAATAAAATGATTTGTGGTAATATTTATTCAATCCTTAATGTATATAAGAGTCATTATATGAGACGTTTGTGGTAAGTTTGATTATTTTATGGGGGCCCATATGTCATCATCTAAGAGTCTCTTCGTCAATAGTAATTACCTTTGTGAATAGTAATTACCTTCGTCAATAGTATTTACCTTCATTAATAGTAATTACCTTCTTGATAGTAATTACCTTTGTCAATAGTATTTACCTTCGTCAATAGTATTTACTTTCAATAATAGTAATTACCTTCGTCGATAGTAATTACCCTTGTGAATAGTAATTACCTTCGTCGATAGTAATTACCTTTACCGGACGTCAAACCACTTTGCGTTTCACATTACAGCGTCCAAACCACTTGTCGTTTCACATTACAAAAGGCCGAACCACTTGTCGTTTCACATTTAAAAGATGTCGAACCACTTTTCTTTTCACATCACCAAATTCGTCAAGCCACTTGCCTTTTCACATGGTAGATGCTAAGCTAGAAATCTTTTATAAATAGAGGCCTAGTGCTTCATTATTTTTCACATTTAATTCATTCAAGCTTTAGAGAGAGAGTATATAGAGAATAAGAGAGAAAGAAGAAGAGTATTTTGTTACTACACTACTGCAGTATTCAATCTCCTACCAAAAGTAAAGGGTGTTATTCTTTCTTATTCATGAAGAGAACTGTTGTTATTCCATTGCTTATTATTACATTGGAATAACTCAGATACGTCTGTGGTTTACCCTATACTTGGTGACATTCTTCTATTATTCTCATTGGAACATCCATGCTCGTGTATTTTACTTTGGACTGGTTCCGTCTTTATTATTATTCTATTAGAACATCACGTCTCGTGTGTTTTACAGGACACGGTTCCGCTTTTTATTATTATTACATTTGGAACATCCACATGCGTGTGTTTTTTACAGGACTGGTTAAAATCTTTTTATTATTATTTTGGAACATCCTTGCCTACATGTGTTTCTACGCCGGACCTGGTTCTATTCTTTATTATTCATTGGAATATCACGTGCATGCGCTTTTTATGGGACACGGATTCGTTATTTATTATTCGTTAGAATAACTTTTCGCCTCGTCTTGATTCCATCGAATGCATGGTGATTTCTTTTGTTATTCCATTCTTTATTATACCCAAATTGGTTAAAACTTTGACTTTATACTCCATGAAATTAGTGGAATATCCTTGATATTTGCACTTCATCCGATATCCTTTCATGGAAATATTCTTCTCAAGATTCTTGAATTTTACTCTACAAAGCGATATCATATTGACGATTTGGATGTTATTGGTTCTCGGATAAATTAATTCTTGAACTTGTTTTATTGAATTCTTATATCATTGTCATCATCCTCATATTTATATTTTTGAAAGTCATCGTGTCTCAGAAGTGCATAGATGGACTTGGTATGATTATGACGAGAGACTATTCTTGTAATCATGGATAGTAATGTTACAAATGATGTGGTAAAAATCCTCGGTGGCCCGTAGTGCATTGATGGACAGTTGTTGGCATGATCATGACCATTAATGAATACACAACTATTCTCGCCCAGAAGTGCATGAATAATTGTGGTCGTGATACTAAAGAATATCCTTGCAGTAGTGCGGGGTGATTCGATGATGTGGATTATTTATTAAAGTCGAGTCTCACTATTATAAGTGATGAAAAACCTTTTAAATCATAAAAGATAGTAGATTTTATTTTCTACTTGACTCTTTTAATGGATTCGCTTGTTCGCCGCAGATTAAACTTGATGTTTATTATATTTTATCGGTTTAACACTGTTGAAGGCTATTGATAATTTATTACGCATTATCTTAGTCATAATATTTCTTCTCGGGCTAGTTGAGCTCACCCTTTCTTTTCACTTTATTCTCTTGTGAAATGAGAACATATTTGGGACGACAGTCGGAGAACAGAGTAATGGTCCGAGGATAGCATTAGTAGTCCTCACTATTCGTGAAATAGTGTGATAATAATTGTAATGAGGACTCCTTTTGAGTTTGTATAATATCTAGTAGACAATATTTGTATTCAAACTCACGGTTTATGTCGTATTGCATACAGCAGGTTATATTAGTAAGTTGTATTTAAATTACATACCATGTATCGACTACCCAAGATGGGTGATGTATACCTAATTTTGGGGGCGTCACATACGTACCCTAATTTCGAGGGCGAAATTCCATAAGGAGGGGAGATTGTGAGACCCCAGATTTTATCAATAAAGATTTAAATTTTATCGAAATAATTTTTAATATTATGGTGTGAATTTGAAATAATATTATAGTTGTGGGTAGTATTTATAAATTTTGCAAAGTATGTAAGTGGTTATATTATATTCGATTGGTCGGGGAATATTCGGTTTAGCAGGGAATATTCGTACAATGGCTCAATCATTGGTGGACCCCACAATGTAAATTATTTTCGGATTGAGAAAACGACAAAAATATTTTATTGAAATAACCATGAATTTTTACCGTTGATCTTCGTTGAACTACTCAAGTAGAAAAGTAAATGAATGTCGTGTGGTCAGATAGTAATTACGGTGTTGATTATTGATGTTTTATGTGAGAAGTCAATCGGTTTGATTCCATTATTGTCGATTAATAATATGAATTATTATAGCGATAATGATGTTTTGTTTTATTAGTATTATTAACGTAATAAAAATGAAACATCTTTTATATAAAATGAATACTTTATTAAAGTTATTCTATAAATAGAATATATTATATTTTATTATGCATAGTATTTTGCATAGTGTTTTGCATAGTGTTGCATAGTGTTTGCATAGTAAAATGTTTTATATAAATAGAATATATTATATTTTATTTAAAAGATTTTGCTTTAAATATGGACCGTCCGATTAAAGTAAATCAATCTAGACCAGATTCATGGATTAATTACTATGCATTCTATTTTCCTATAAATGAAGCTCATTCCTTCATTATTTTCTTATTTAATTCATTGAAACTCTACAGAGAGAAACTATAGAGAAAGAAGAAAAGTATTCGCTACTTCACTTTTCCAATATTAAGTTCTTCTAAGGTAAGGGATATTATTTGTTATACCCGTAAGGGTATTATTCTTTCTTATTCATGAAGAGAACTTACATTATTCCATTAATTATTATTACATTGGAATAACCTATAAAAGTGGCATACCATATACATAACTCAGATAATGTCTGATGGCATACCCTATACTTGGTGAAATCCTTATATTATTCCATTCTTATTTATTACATTGGAATAACTTTGTATCTGTGAATCCCCTATACTTGGTGATCTTCTTACGTTATTCCATTCTTTATTATTCATTGGAATATCCTCATGCGTGTGTTTTTACACGGACTCGATTCCATTGTTTATTATTCGCATTTATTATTACATTTGGAATATCCACGTACGTGTGTTTTTAGGACACGGTTCCATTGTTTATTATTCAAAGATTTATTATTACATTTGGATCATCCCGCCGATTGTGAATTTCACGACACTGGTTAGATTATTATTATTCTATTGGAATAACACATCATCGCAAAGTACCGCATGTACGGTGATTTCTTTTGTTATTCCATTCTTTATTATACCCAAATTGGTTAAAACTTTGACTTCTATACTCCATGAAATTAGTAGAATATCCTTGATATTTGCGTTTCATTCAAAGATCTTTTCATGAAAATATTCTTCCGATCATTCTTGAATTTTACTCTACAAAACAAAGATCATGTTGACAATTTGGACGTTAATAATTCTGGATTAAATAATTCTTGAACTTGTTTTATTGAATTATTATGTCATTGTCATCATCCTCATGTTATATTATGTTATCTTTGGCTTACGTGCATAGATGAACTTAGTATGATTATGACCGGGGATCATTCGGTATAATCGTGGCTTGATATAAATGATGTGACAAAAGTCCTTAGTGGCACATGTAATGCGTTGATGGATAGTTTTTGGTATGATTATGACGAGGGGTGATTCGGTATAGTCGCTTGACCATTGATAATTTGATGAAAATCCTTGACCGTGGTAGTATGGGATGATTAGATATTGTGGTTTATTCAAGAAATCGAGTCTTAGTGATAAAATTGATGAAAACCTTTTAAAACCTAAAAGATAGTAGACTTTATTTTTACTTGACTATTTTAATGGATTTGATATTCCATCTGCAGATAAACCTGGTTGTCTATTGTATTTTATCGGTTTAACATTGTTGAAGACTATTGATAATTTATTCGCATTATCTTAGTCATAATATTTCTATCTTGGGCTAGTTGAGCTCACCCTTTCTTTCTTTATTTTCTTCGTGAAATGAGAATATAAATTGGGACGAGTCGGGAAAAGAGTGATGGTCCGAAGATAGCATTAGTAGTCCTCACTATTCATTTAAATAGTGTGACAATAAATGTAATGAGGACTCCTTGAGTATGGATATTGTCTAAATGACAATATTCCTATTAGAACTCTCGGTTTATGTATTGTCGTATGTTACACGCACGGATGTATAATTAAGTTTGTATTTGAATTTATGTACCATGTAAGTGGCGACCCAAGATGGGTGACGTATACCTAATTTTGGGGGCCACACATTCTTCGGGCTAGTTGAGCTCATCTTTTCTTTCACTATTCTCTTGAAATGAAATGAGAACGAATGGGACTAGTCGAGGAAGCAGAGTAACTGGTCAGATGATAGCATTAGTAGTCCTCACTATTACATTAAATAGTGTGACAACAAATGTAATGAGGACTCCATTGAGTGTGGATATTATCAGATGACAATATTCTTATTAAAACTCTCAATTTATGTTTTGTCGTATTTTTACTTGACGGTTGTATAATTAAGTTGTATTTGTATTTCATGCACCATGTATTTGGCGACTCAAGATGGTGTGATGTATACCTATTTTAGGACGCGTTACGGTTGGTATCAAAGCTTAAGGATATGATCCCCGGGTGAGATGTGAGACAAGAACTAGGAGGAGGGAGGCGGGGAATTCTTGGCTAGTATGACCTACCCAAGTTTATTTGGTATTTAATTGGCTCACGAGTATAGGTATAATATGTGATATGTCAATTAACCCTTGTTTTGTGATGGTGTTTGAAAATGGCATCCGAAAATGTTGAGATAAGCAATGGAGCAAAATAATATGATCGTATCGCCTTCTACGAGGCTCAATTTCATGAGTTATCTGGTTTCAGATCCCATTTGGTCGATAATGAGGAGAGAATGACGCAAATGTTTCTAAGAGGTTTGAAACCCGATATACGTCAATACCTCATTTCTCATAAACTTTGTTTATATTCAGATGTTGTGAATAGGGCTCAGTTATTGGAGCGCAATAATGAGTTAGCACAACCAAAAGGTAACAACCAACAACACGATAATAATCGTATCGGTGGCAACGGCCATCGGAACAATGATGACCATCGTGGGGGAAATTATCATGCCAAGAATGTTAACCACTTCAGTGGTAATCATGGCCAAGATAATAGAAGTGAAAATTTCAAGAAGAGAATGTCATTTAGCTCGATTTTGTCGAATAGTGAAGTCAAGTCCAGCTGGGACGGTGGAACCAAAGGCAGATACGGACAAAACAAAGTCTGTGGTTTTAGGAAGTTCATTTTTCGTTACTTCTCAAAAAAAGAGTAACCCGGACGAAGTTAGCACGGGTTAGTTAATTATAAATTCTTGCGAAGTCTATACCTTATTAGATACCGGTTCTATCCATTCTTTTATCTCTCTTGCTTGCGTTCAACGTTTAAATTTGACTTCGGAGAAATTAGACTTTGACTTATTGGTTGAAACTTCGATAGTAGAAACCTTCGTTACTTCCACTGTTTATAAATCTTGTTGATTCAAATCGACACTTTCACGTTACCTGTCGATCTTATCTCTTTGAAAATACGTGCCTTTGATGCGATTTTAGGAATCGATTGGTTAATTCCTCATCATGCTTTTCGTAAGGTTGTTAGCTTACATATTCCTAACCAACCTGTTATGCGAATTCTAAAGTCAATCATTGTCATATTAAGCCATAAGTAAAGAGCCTCGATCCTTTCGTTGTTGACTTCCTTGTGTGTAATGCACCGAAGCCAGACTTTTTGTAGGCTACGTCGTGAGTGACGATGGCAAGTTGATAGGTATCGATGTGACGTACTATCCAAGTCATGGATGAGAGTCATAGTTTTGAATGATATTTCTATTGTTAATAAATTTCTTAACGTATTCTTGAAGACTTCTTAACCTACACCTAGAGCGTGAAATTGAATTTTGTATTGACCCCAGTACAAAACCCATTTCTAAAACCCTTAAATATTTCTTCAACTAAAACGAACGTAACATGCGCTAAAAATGTTGGCTCGAGCGGTTGAAGATTACGACAATACCATCTAATATCATCGTGGAAGAGTGAACGTAGTAGCCGACGCGTTGAGTAGAAAATCGTATGCGTTTACGAGTGCGATGTTGTTAACACAAAGACCCATTTCATATAACTTAAAAATGATGAAGATAAAGTTAAAGACTCTAGGGACCCACGTAAAGATAACGAATATACGAGTAGAATCGACTTTAATCGATAAAGTTAAAGCCGCTCAAGCTACATACTCAGAGCTGATGAATGTGAAGAAGAAGGTTCAAGAGGGCGTTATTCTAGAAGCAAGAATCGATGAAGAGAGGAAATCTCCACCCTCGATTTTATTGGCCCATTTGAAATCCTCGATCGAGTAGAAACTATGGCCTATAGACTCGTTTTACCGCCAAGTATGTGGTATGTTCATAAAGTTTTTCACATATCGATGTTACGTAAATATGTAGACGACCCGGACCACATTATTGAATTAAAACTAGACGAGATAGTAGAAGATTTAACGTATGAGGAGATACGTGTTAAAATCTTGGATAAGAAAGATCGTATGCAAGACTCAAAGGTTATACCTCAAGAGTTAGAATCTGAAATGAAGTCAAGGTATCCTCACCTCTTCGGCATACTAGGTACGTATGTAAATTTCGAGGGCAAAATTTCATAAGGAGGGGAGATTGTGAGACCCCAGATTTTATGAATAAAGATTTAAATTTCTCAAAAAAATTTGGAGTAAATTTGATATAATGTTATAGTTGTGGGTAATATTTTTAAATTTTGTAAAGTACGCAAGTTGTTATATAATATTCGATTGGTCGGGGAATATTCGTTTTAACAAGGAATATTAGACGATGGCACAATCATTAGTGGACCTAATAATGGAATTATCATCGGATCGAGAAAACGACAAAAAATATTTTTATGAAAATAATCATGGAAGTTTTACCGTTAAAACCGTTGAACTACTTTCGGTAGTAAAAAGTAAAAAGAATGTCTGGTGGTTGCATAAGTAGTACACGATATTGATTATTGATGCTTACGTGAGAAGTCACCCGGTTTTGTTCAATTATTGCTTCAAAGAATTGTTGCATAAGATCTCACGTTATTTGATTCAATTATTATCGATATTTTATATATTATTAAATCAATAATTGAGATGACAAAGTTATTAATATTATTATTTGCAATATTAACGATGTCAGAAGTTATGCCGAGGAGAGGTTTGGTCACCTAATCAAGGCGCCTAATAGGAGAAATCCTTATCGAAAGCCCTCTTTTTGGAAACGAATGGTCGATTAATATTGTGAATTATAATAATGATGATAAATGTTGTTAAATATATTGAGGTGTCTTTTTATGAAGTCATGTAAGTTTATATATATATATATATATATTATATATAAATTTTGTTTTATTAGTATTATTATTGTAATAAAATAGAAAAACTTTTTATATATATAAAATGTAATACTTTTATAAAGTTATTTATTTTATTAGATAATAATTAGAATATATTATATTTTATTATGCATAGTGTTTTTATAGTAAAATCTTTTATATAAAACATAATACTTTTATGAAGTTATTTATTTTATTAGACAATAATTAGAATATATTATATTTTATTACGATAGTGTTTTCAGATAAAGGCTGCGTAGTGTTTTTTCAGATAGTAAAATCTTTTATATAAAATAGAATACTTTTATAAAGTTATTTATTTTATTAGACAATAGTTAGAATATATTATATTTTATTATGCATAGTGTTTGTATAATTATTCTCAGATAGTGTTTGTATAGTAAAATCTTTTATATAAAATGTAATACTTTTATAATGTTATTTGTTTTATTAGACTATAAATAGAATATATTATATTTTATTTAAAAGATTTTATTTTATTAGAATATCTTATTAATACTGGATAGTAAATCTATGACGCCCCCAAAATAGGTATACAACACTCATTCTGAGTCGCCAAATACATGGTACAGAAAATAACTACAACTTTATTACTACAATTGTCGTGCAAAAATACAACAACACATATCTTTGTGAGTTTTAATACCAATTTGTGACTCATGTACAACTATGGACAAAGACTCACAATTGATACCTTACATAAAGGTACAATCTAGAACTATTTTAAAAATTAAAATCTTTGGGAAGTGCTCAAGGAAACCTTCGTATATAGGAGGCCATGAATCTAAGTTATGATAGATATCATATGTCCAGAGAATTATCCTTGGTTGATCCAATAGACCACAAAGAAAAATGAGAAGATTACTGTAAGACCCCAAATTATTAATAAATGAAATTTATTTTTCTCTATTTATTATTTTGAAATAGTAAGGGTTGATTTGATTAATGTGGATAGTTATGGATAAAATACGCAAATATTTCGAATAAGCAAGTTGTGACGCCCCCAAAATGGGTATACATCACCCATTCTGAGTTGTCAATACATGGTACAGAAACAACTACAACTTTATTATTACAACAGTAAAACTGTGAGTATGAATACAAATATTATCTTCTAGACAATATCTATACTCAAATAAATCCTCATCACATTTATTGATACATTATTGTACAAAATGGTGAGGACTACTAAACAACTCTTTCTAGAACCTTCATTCCATACGACCAACACTGCATTATATATTTTCGCCTCACGAGAAGAAAAATGGAACAAAAAGGAAAAGGGTGAGCTCAACTAGCCCAAAAAAGAATATTATGACTAAGATAATATACAACAAATTATCGTTAGTCTTCACAGGAAAAATCTAATAGAATACTGATAGACAACAAATTTTAAATCAATATTCGCAGTGAAATAATAATTCATTAGAAGAGTTAAGTAGAGAATGCAAACTACTATCTTACATGTATGAATTTAAAAGTTCATCGTCTATCTTTTATCCTGTAACATCAATCAATATACATCCGGAATCAAATATTCATCTTTTGCACTCTGAGGCCAAAGATATTCATCGATTAGTCGTGTTCATCTAAACACTTGTTCATCTTTGCACTACGGGCCAAAGATATTCTTCGAGAAAATCATTCATCTTCAGACTACGGGCCAAAGATATTCAATAATATCATCATTTAAGATAGGGATTATGAAAATATTTTTAAAGAAAGCGAATCCGGTGAAACAAAATGACAAGGATTAAGGATTAAGGATTAGTACTTTGTTTTATCACGTCCAAAAAATACCTCAAAAATAATCATAGTGGTGTAAAATTCAAGAATGATCAAAACATGGATACAATCAAGCTAGTATCCATAATTGATATTTTGGACAAAAAGAAGAAATTTCATTTTTTATGAATAGTGCCAGATTCGTGAATAAGCCGTATACGTGAATAAGAACTCAGACACCAAAAGATAGAAATTTCACAAAAAACATCTTCACGCTTCATGAATAAGAACTCGTGAATAGTAACTCATGAATAAGAATCGTGAATATTAACTCATGAATAAGTAACCCGACATGAAAAAGTTCCAATTTGATAAAAGTTCCAACCAATATTTCAAAGATAATAATATTGAAGAAATAATATCATTTGAGAAGAAAATAACATCACTTACCTCGAAGATTAGTACTTTAATTTGGAATACGAGTATAGTCTCAAGAAAAACTTGCACCGTCTAACAATACTCAAAATACTCACAAGAATACGTTCGATAATATAGAGAGAAAACTTGGTTTACGGTGTGATTTTCAATTCTACCTAAGCACCCTCTTTATAGGAAAATCTTAGAACATTAAAGCGTAAAATTTAATAAAATATTAATATATATATTAAGATTTGTACGCCAACCTTTCTAGATATGATCTCAGCTCATTATGCATGTTGTAGCCCACAAAACAAAACAAAAAGTTTTTATTATTTAAAATATTTTAAACTTCCAAAATTAATTATTTGAAAAACGATAATTTAATAAATATCCCTTCTATCGAAAATTCGAATCTAAAGTTTTATAGAAAATTCAATTCTCTACAACTTTGCGAGAAGAAAGTTTTCCAAATTCAAAGAAATTGAAATCACAAAGCAGAGATTTTACATCTTTATAATCAAATTTACATCAATAAATGGGGTCCATGCAGAACATGTTTAACATGTTTTAAACATTTATTGCAACAAAAACTCTTCATAAATATACTCATATATCCCATATTTATTTGTAAAAATATCACCATTATTATATTATTAAAATATAATAATACATTTAAATGAATTATCTTATCGGAAAAGATAAAATTTCAATTTTAACAATTGTCACATTAAAATTTTCTCATATATATCACATTAAATCAATATTTTCCTCATCATATGAATCAATAATTAATTATTCACAAATAATATTGAATCACAATATAACCACTGCTTATTTTTGAAATATGAAACCTCCTTTTTAATAATATTTTATGAATTATTGCCCCCTGAAAAATACTAATCCACATTAATCACATCAACCCTTACTATTTCAAAATAATAAATAGAGAAAATTAAATTTCATTAATAATAAGCAATACCGTCTTGTTTCTTAAGTCTTACTACAAGTGGTTATAAAATATTTATTATTTTATCTTATATGAGAATATTCATTCGGTCGTGGAATATTGGAATATTCAGATTATTTTGAAGAATATTCCGCATTAATCACATCAATTTACTATTTCAAAATTTAGAAAATTGGGCCCCATAACGAAAAGCGTACGGTAGCGATCTTTTGTGGGCCCATAACTAAAAAGCGATTGGATTAAGAAAACGATAAATATAAGTTGTTTAAAAATAATGCCAGAGTTGTTATATCAAGTTAATCGTTAAAATACTCAAAGTGGTTAAAACACAAGAAGATTACCAGATTGCATCAATTATTGATTCTTACGTAAGAAGGCACTACTCAATAATGGTTACAGAATTATCGCTCAAAGATTTTATCAATTTAATAATTGTCATGTTGATATTTTATATTGTTGTTGTTTCAATAATCATCATTACACAAGATTTTTTATTATCGAAACAATAATTCATATTATCCAATAACATTATTAGA
The DNA here is from genome assembly GCA_020205615.1 of Panax quinquefolius. Taxonomy (NCBI): domain Eukaryota; kingdom Viridiplantae; phylum Streptophyta; class Magnoliopsida; order Apiales; family Araliaceae; genus Panax; species Panax quinquefolius. Next base: position 7,477,699 of record CM035154.1, on the reverse strand, counting down.
TAATATTATTGGCAATGTCTAGAAAGTTCTCGTCTAAGGAGAGGTTTGGTCACCTAAATCGCAGCCAAGAAGAGAGAAATTTTATCGAAAGCCCCTTCCTGAACCGCCTGGGTCACAATATTGTGATTCGTAATATTATTTGTGAATAATTAATTATTGATTCATATGATGAGGAAAATATTGATTTTATGTGGATATAGATGGAGAAAATTTTAATGTGACAATTGTTGAAAATTAAAATTTTATCTTTTCTCGATAAAATAATTCATTTAAATATATTATTATATTTTAATAATATAATATTGGTGATATTTTTACAACGTAATGTGGGATATATGAGTATACGAGGAGGAAGAGTATTTTTGTTGCAATAAATGTTTAAAATATGTTAAACATGTTTCTATGGACCCCATTTATCGATCAAATTTGATTATAAATCAGAAATCGCCTGCTTGTGGATTTCAATAATTTTGTTTGGAATTTGGAAAACTTCCTTCGCAAAGTTGTAGATAATGGAATTTCCTATGGAAATTGCAGTTTCAATTTTTCTGATAAAAGAGCTATTTATTATGAATTATTTAAGTTCAAGTTCAAATAATTGATTTTTAGAAGTTTTAATTGTTTTAATTAACAAAAACGTTTTTTGTGTTTGGTTAGCCTTTATTAAACACATGCAAGTTGCTGAATTCAGATGGTTCTAAAAGTAGACAAATTTGTTTATATATATTATTATTATATTAAATTTTCTACTTTGGTGTTCTAAGCATTTTCCTATAAATAGGTGCTTGTGTTAGAATTGAAAATCACACTAAATCAAGTTTTTCTCTATATTATCGAGTTTATTTTTGTGAGTATTTTGAGTATACTTTGAGTATTGCTATACGGTGCAAGTTCAAGTCATAAATTTTATATTCTGTTTCAAATGTAAGACCGATCTTCGAGGAAGTGGATATTATTTTTTTAATGATATTATTTATTCTAATATCATTATGTCAAGTATTGATTTGAACTTTTAATCAAATTTGGAACTTTTAGTGTCTGGAGTTCTTATTCATTTATTCTAAGACTATTCACGATATCTGATTATTCATTTAATCGATTTATTATTCGTCGAAAAATTAAAATTTTCCTTTTCGTTCAAAAATATCTATTCTCGGATACTAGCTTGATTGTCAGATCCATGTTTTGATCATTCTTGAATTTTACACCACTATGATTATTTTTGAGGTATTTTTGGACATGGATAAAACAAAGTACTTAATCCTTAATCCTTAATTTTGTCATTTTGTTTCACTAGATTCGCTTTCTTTAAAAATATTTTTCATCATCCTCGCCTTAAATGATGATATTATTGAATATCTTTGGCACGTAGTGTAAAAAAGATGAATGATTTGATGAATATCTTCGCCCGTCTGCAAAGATGAACAGTGTTTAGATTAACATGATTAATCGATGAATATCTTCGGCCCGTAAGCAAAAGATAAATATTTGATTCCGTATGTATATTGATTGATGTTACAGGATAAAAGATAGACGATGAACTTTAAATTCATATATGTAAGATAGTAGTTTGCATTCTCTACTTAACTCTTCTAATGAATTATTATTTCACGTAATATTGATTTAAAACTTGTTGCCTATCAGATTCTATTAGATTTTTCCTCGTCAAGACTAACGATAATTTGTTGATATTATCTTAGTCATAATTTTTTTTATCGGGCTAGTTGAGCTCACCCTTTTCCTTGTTGTTCCATTTTCTTCTCGTGAGGCGAGAATGTATGAGTACCAAATGGGGTATGGAATGATGGTTATAGAGAGAGTTGTTTAGTAGTCCTCACCATTTTTGTAAAATAATGTATAAATAATTGTGATGAGGATTTATTTGGGTATGTTTATCGCTCTGTAAGAGAATAATTGTATTTAAACTCACAAGATATATGTTGTCGATTTTGCACGACAAATGTATTAATAAAGTTGTAGTTATTTGTGTACCATGTATTGGCGACTTCGTAATGGGTTGGATTGAATGGACCTATTTTGGGGCGCCACAATTACTATCATGTTCCTTCCGATGGTGAGTCTTCTCTCGACATATAACTATCTCCACCGCTCACGATTGAACATTATGTTTCAAATTTCAACTCCAAGATCATATAGGTAAAGGCTCGTAGATATACTCGCAAAGTGGATGTGCATAACCCTTTCTTATGATAACACGAGATCAGTATGTCATTAGACATATTGTATGATAGTCATAAAACACCCTTCTAAAGTCAGTTCACTTCACCCTATTGTTGTTTAATAAAAAAATCAATTATTAAGTGACGATAATATAATATCGACACATACACATCTTAGGTCCTCAATACAATTATATATGTATGTCATGCCGCTTTTATAATGTGTTGAGAAACTTTGATAGTCTCGGACCACCACACTATTCCCCGCTTATCCCCATTGACACACCTACACTTTTTATTACACGAAAGGAATTGTGAAGCAAAAAGGTGACAACTAGCCCAAGAAAGAATATCATAACTAAAGATAATTAAATTATCAATAGCCATCATCAAGAATAAATCGAGATTTAGAAATGACGCGCCCCAAAATTAGGTATACGCCACCCATCTTGGGTCGCCACTTACATGGTACATAAATTCAAATACAACTTATTAACCTAATCGTCGTGGTACAATAATACGACATAAACCATGAGTTTGAATACAAATATTGTCTACTAGATATTATACAAACTCAAAAGGAGTCCTCATTACAACTATTATCACACTATTTCACGTAATAGTGAGGACTACTAATGCTATCCTCCGACCATTACTTCGCTCCCCGACTCGTCTCCCACCTATGTTCTCATTTCTCAAGAGAATAAAGAAAGAAAGGGTGAGCTCAACTAGCCCAAGAAGAAATATTATGACTAAGATAATGCGTAATAAATTATCATTAGCCTTCAACAAAGGTTAAACCGATAAAATACAATAGACAAACCGGTTTAATCTGCAGCTTTGAATAAGCAACCCATTAAAAGAGTCAAGTAGAGAATAAAGTCTACTATCTTTTAGGTTTTAAAAGGTTTTCATCATTTTTATCACGAGACTCACTTAATAAATAAACCACCACATCTAATCATCCTCGCATTCACTGGCCAAGGATTTTCATCAAATTATCAATGGTCATGACTATACCGAATCACCCCCGGTCATAATCATACCAAAAACTATCCATCACCGCATTACAGCCATCGAGGACTTTTGTCACATCATTTATATCTAGTCATGATTATACCGAATGATCCCGGTCATAATCATACTAAGTTCATCTACGCACGTAAGCCAAAGATAACATGATATAACATGAGGATGATGACAATGACATAGTAATTCAATAAAACAAGTTCAAGAATTATTTAATCCATGAATTATTAACGCCCAAATTGTCAACACGACATCGTTTTCAGAGAGTAAAATTCAAGAATGATCGTAAGAATATTTCCATGAAAAGATATCGGATGAAACGCAAATATCAAGGATATTCTACTAATTTCATGGAGTATAGAAGTCAAAGATTTAACCAACTGGGTATAATAAAGAATGGAATAACAAAAGAAATCACCATGCATGCGGTACTTCAGATGTGATAAAAGTTATTCCAATGTAATAATAATAACGGAACTGTGTCGTGAAATTCACACCGGCTGTGATGTTCCAAATGTAATAATAAAGATGGAACTGCATCCGTAAAACACATGCATGTGATGTTCCAAACAGAATAATAAAATGTGTCCGGAAACCACGCATGTGATGTGTAAAACACATGTAAACACATGCATGATGTTCCAAATGTAATAATAAAAGAATGTCACCAAGTATAGGTAAATCACAGATACAAAAGTTATTCCAATGTAATAATAAAGAATGGAATAACATAAGGATTTCACCAAGTATAGGTATGCCACAGATACAAAGTTATGTATAGGTACGCCACTTTTACAAAGTTATTCCAATGTAATAATAAGTGAATGGAATAATGTAAGTTCTCTTCAAAAGAAAGAATAACAATTTCTCACCGTAAAAAAGAACCGAATATGTAAGTAGTGAAGCAATGTAATACTCTTCTTCTTTCTATAACTTTTCTCTATAGCTTCTCTCTATAATTCTCTCTCTAGTTTCAATGAATTCGTAAGAAAATAATGAAGGAATGAGCTTCTATTTATAGGAAAATGGAATGCATAAGAATTAATCCATGAACTATCCGTATTGATTTACTTTAATCGACGGTCCATATTTAAAGAAAATCTTTTAAATAAAATATAATATATTCTATTTATATAAAAACATTTTACTATGCAAACACTATGCAATACTATACTAAAACACTACGCAACACTATGCATAATAAAATATAATATATTCTATTTATGTAATAACTTTAATAAAGTATTCTATTTTATATAAAAGATGTTTCGCTTTTATTACGTTAATAATACTTAATAAAATAAAACGCCATTATCGCTATAATAATTCATATTATTAATCGACAATAATGGAATCAAACCGAGTGACTTCTCACATAAGATCAATAATCAATACCGTAGTGCTACTACGCAACCACACACGACATCGCATTTTTTACTACCAAGTAGTTCAACAAGAACACCAGTAAAACTTCCGCCGTTATTTCAATAAAATATTTTTGTCCTTTCTCAATCCGACAATAATTTTGTCAGGGGTCCACTAATGATTGAGTTGTCAGATTAATATTCCCCGCTAAACCGAATATTCCCCAACCAATCGAATATAATATAACCACTGTGATACTTTGCAAAATTTATAAATACTACCCACAACTATAATATTATCTCAAATTCACACCATAATATTAAAAATTATTTTGACAAAATTTAAATCTTTATCGATAAAACTGGGTCTCTCACAATCTCCCTCCTTATGGAATTTCGCCCTCAAATTAGGGTAACGACCACAGTATGATAAAGAGGTGAGGATACGTTGAATACCTTTATCGTTGAAAATATTAAGTTCATCTTTGCAATCCGCCAAAGACATTCATTAACAATTCATCTTTGCACTATGTGCCAAGGATATATAATCGTAAAACCAATAATATCGAGACTTAGCTTAATAAGATCACACAACCATGAATTATTCATGCACCATCTGGCCAAGGATATTCGTGTTTTCAATTACTACCATGATTATAACGAATAATCCGTGGTCATAATCATAACAAGTCTATCAATGCACTACTACCAAAGAAGACTTTTACCACATCCATGAATTAATATTTCATTCTTTGAGACTCACCAATAATTAATCCATATCATCGAATCATCCCTCGCACTACGTGCCAAGGATATTCATTAAGATCACGACCATTTAATTATCCATGCACTACTACTACCAAAGATAATCGTGGTATTCATTAAGATATCACGACCACAAATTATCCATGCACTACGCACCAAAGATAATTGTGTATTCATTAAGATCACGACCACAAATTATCCATGCACTACTACCAAAGATAATTGTGTATTCATTAGTATCACCACCACAAATTATCCATGCACTACTACCAAAGATAATCGTGTATTCATTAAGTATCCATTACGACAAAGATTAAATTATCCAAATTATCCATGCACTACTACCAAAGATAATGTGTATTCATTAAGATCACGACCACAAATTATCCATGCACTACTACCAAAGATAATTGTGTATTCATTAAGATCACGACCACAAATTATCCATGCACTACTAAGATAAAGATAATTGTATTCATTAAGATCACAACCACAAATTATCCATTAGCACTACTACTACCAAAGATAATTGTGTATTCATTAAATTATCACAACCACAAATTATCCATGCACTACTACCAAAGATAATTGTGTTTTCAATTACTGTTATGATTATACCGAAAAATCTCGGTCATAATCATACCAAGTCCATCTATGCACTATGTGCCATGTATTTACTTTCAACATAATATAAACACGAGGATAATGATATAAAGAATCAATCAAATGAGATAAAGGATAAATATTAAACATTTATAATATAATTTATCCAGATTCAAGAATATCCCCATGTTATCAATCACTTAATAATCTCATAATCTAACATCATTAATATTATAACAATATTTTAATCACTTTTTAAATTTATAAACAATTTACCTCAATTGTTTACGCTTTTACCATATAATGCATTTAATCATTCAAAATACCACACTCATAAGATATCATCACCAATTATCAATTCCCTCATAAAAAAAATATGCATATACTCTATATAGGATTCTCTAGCCATAAAATCCTATTTTCAACTTTGTTACTTCACATAACATATTTAACTCATATGTTCAGAATTAAACTATTTTCATGAAAATACCAAATCAGTCCCAAAAATATTTCTTTTCGGGATTTAGCATAATATAGTCCCATAATGAAAATATATTTTTCTCGGAATTTTTAAAATTCATTTACTATTTTTCAAAAATTAATTTTTAATTAATTCCTTAAGAAATTAGCTACCTCAAGTTTAACTCCAAAAATTCCCAAATCTTGGTAGGACCTTACACATCTTAACGTGAGCTTCTAGTTTAAATTTCATGGTCATCGGAGTTATAGAACTCCGGTTATAGCATTTTTCGTCGGAAAAACCTAAATATTGAAATGGTCATAACTTGCTCATTTTAAGTCAGAATGAGCTCATTTTTGGACAGGAGGTACTTTATAAAATATATTTTCATGTCCCAAAAGGCCAGAATTTTTCACTTAATTTAAGTGGCCGAAACAGCCCCTCTAAAATCATGCCAGCATCTTTTTCGGTTTTTGCAGCTTTGCACTCCTTTGCTAAAATCAGTCCACACAAAAATCTACAACACCTTTTCCAGTAATTCCACTTGAATTAGTTAGGTAACTAATAGATCTAACTCTAGGTCCTGACCACATTCAAAAATTCAAAATATAATAGGAGATATGGTCTATTGAATTTCATGTTACGTTTTTCACCAAAATCTAATTTTTCAACCCTTTGTGATTTCTAAGAAACTTTCATGTTTTCACATAATAACCACATAAATCATCATAAAACTTACTAATACCACGAATACCCATGATTTTCATTAGTCCAATGCTTTTATTATGACTTTCATCATAAACCACGAAACTGCTCATTTAGTCAAGAAATATTTGAGGGTTTAAGAAATGGGTTTTGATTGGGGTCAATACAAAATTCGATTTCACGCCTAAGTAGGCTAAGAAGTCTTCAAGAATACGCCAAGAAATTTATTAATAATATAAATATCATTCAAAAGCGTGACTCTCATCCAAGACTTGGATAAGACGTCACATGATACCAACTGTGACTTCTATCCCTTAACCTAGATAAGACCTCACAATGATACCTATAAACTTGCCATCTTCATTCACGATGTCGCCTACGTAAAGTCCGGCTTGGTGCATTCCACACAAGGAAGTCAACAACGAAAGGTTCGGGCTTTTTACTTATGTATTTGATATGACAATAATTGACTTTTAGTAGTTTGGTTATGAATATAAAAGCTAACAACCTTACTTAAAAGAATGATGAGTAGTTAACCAATTGATTCCTAAAATACCATCAAAGGCAAATATTTTTAAAGAGATAATATCGACAGTAACGTGAAAGTGTTTATTTGAAACAACAAGATTAATAAAATGTTGGAGGTAACGAAGGTTTCTCCCAACGAAGTTTCAACCAATAAGTTAAAGTCTAACTTCTCCTGAGTCAAATTTAAATGTTGAACGCAAAAAGCGAGATAAAATAATGGGTAGAACCGGTATCTTATAAGGTATAGACTTTCGCAAGAATTTATAATTAACTAACCCGTACTAACTTCGCTCGAGTCACTTGCTTTTAAGAAGTCATGAAAAACGCCTTCATGAAACCATCGATTTTGTTTTATCCAGATCCGTGATTGGGTGCAACCGTCCCATTTGGACTTGACTTTGGTGCGTGCGACAAAATCGAGCTAAATGACCTCTTCTTGAAATTTCAACTTCTATTATCTTGGCCATGATTACCACCAAGTGGTTACCATTCTTGGCATGATAATTTCTCCCACGATGGTTATCATTGTTCGATGGTCGTTACCAACTGATTACAGATTATGATTATGGTATCGTGTTGTTGGTCAATACACTTTCATGTGCTTCATGACTCATTATCGCGCATTCCAATAACCGAGCCCTATTCACAACATCTAAATACAAACACCGTCACAAAACAATTAGGTTAATTAACATGCCTCCCTCCTAGTACTTATATATTATGTGACGCCCTAAAAATTAGGTATACGCCACCCATCTTGGGTCGCCACTTACATGGTACATAAATTCAAATACAACTTACTAACCTAACTGCGTGGTATAATACGACATAAACCGTGAGTTTGAATACAAATATTGTCTACTAGATATTATACAAACTCAAAAGGAGTCCTCATTACAACTATTATCACACTATTTCACGTAATAGTGAGGACTACTAATGCTATCCTCTCGACCATTACTCCGCTCCCCGACTCGTCTCCGGCCTATGTTCTCATTTCAAGAGAATGTTGAAAGAAAGGGTGAGCTCAACTAGCCCAAGAAGAAATATTATGACTAAGATAATGCGTAATAAATTATCATTAGCCTTCAATGTTGTTAAACCGATAAAATACAATAGTATAAACCGCTTTAATCAGCAATGAATATGCAATCCATTAAAAGAGTCAAGTAGAGAATAAAGTCTACTATCTTTTAGGTTTTAAAAAGGTTTTCATCAATTTTTATCGCCGAGACTCAATTTTAATAAATAAACCACCACATCTAATCATCCCGCACTACTGGCCAAGGATTTTCATCAAGTTATCAATGGTCATGACTATACCGAATCACCCCGGTCATAATCATACCCAAAACTATCCATCACCGCATTACAAAGCCATCGAGGACTTTTGTCACATCATTTATATCAAGTCATGATTATACCGAATGATCCTCGGTCATAATCATACTAAGTTCATCTACGCACGTAAGCCAAAGATAACATAATATAACATGAGGATGATGACAATGATATAATAATTCAATAAAACTAAGTTCAAGAATTATTTAATTCATGAATTATTAACGCCCAAATTGTCAACACGATACTGCTTTCAGAGAGTAAAATTCAAGAATGATCAAGAATATTTCCGTGAAAAGATATCGATGAAACGCAAATATCAAGGATATTCTACTAATTTCATGGAATATAAGTCAAAGTTTTAACTAACCTGGGTATAATAAAGAATGGAATAACAAAAGAAATCACCATGCATGCAGATTTCAGATGTAGACAAAAGTTATTCCAACATAATAATAATAATCTTAACCAAAGTCGTGAAATTCACATCGATGTGATGTTCCAATGTAATAATAAAGATGGAACTGCATCCTGTAAAACACACGTGATAGGATATTCCAATGTAATGATAAAGATTTTAACCAGTCCTGTAAAACACATGCATGTGATGTTCCAATGTAATAATAAAATCGGAACTGTGTCCCCAAAAACACATGCATGTGATGTTCCAATGTAATAAATAAAGAATGTCACCAAGTATAGGGTAAATCACAGATACAAAAGTTATTCCAATGTAATAATAAGCAATGGAATAATATAAGGATTTCACCAAGTATAGGTATGCCGCAGATATAAAAGTTATGTATAGGGTACGCCACTTTTTACAAAAGTTATTCCAATGTAATAATAATGAATGGAATAATGTAAGTTCTCTCTTCAAGAAGAAAGAATAACACCCCTCACCGTAAAAGAACCTCAATATAGAAATAGTGAAGTAAAAGTATATATACTCTTCTTCTTTCTATAATTTTCTCTATAGCTTTCTCTATAATTTCTCTCTGTAGTTTCAATGAATTCGTAAGAAAATAAATGAAGGAACGAGCTTCTATTTATAGAAAATGGAATGCATAAGAATTAATCCATGAACTATCTGATTGATTTACTTTAACTGACGGTCCATATTTAAAGAAAAATCTTTTAAATAAAATATAATATATTCTATTTATATAAAAACATTTTACTATGCAAACACTATGCAATACTATGCAAAAACACTATGCAACACTATGCATAATAAAATATAATATATTCTATTTATGTAATAACTTTAATAAAGTATTTCTATTTTATATAAAAGATGTTTCGCTTTTATTACGTTAATAATACTTAATAAAACAAAACGTCATTATCGCTATAATAATTCATATTATTAATCGACAATAATGGAATCAAACCGAGTGACTTCTCACATAAGCATCAATAATCAATACCGCGTGCTACTATGCAACCACACGACATCGCATTTTTACTAATGAAAGTAGTTCAACAAAGAACTACCAGTAAAACTTCCGCCGTTATTTCAATAAAATATTTTGTCGCTTTCTCAATCCGACAATAATTCGCTAGTCAGGTCCACCAATGATCGAGTCGTTGTACTAATATTCCCTCGCTAAACCGAATATTCCCCACCAATCGAATATAATATAACCACTGTGATACTTTGCAAAATTTATAAATACTACCCACAACTATAATATTATCTCAAATTCACACCATAATATAAAAATTATTTTGACAAAATTTAAATCTTTATCGATAAAATCTGGGTCTCACAATCTCCCTCCTTATGGAATTTCGCCTCAAATTGTGGTACGATCACTGGTATGATAAAGAGGTGAGGATACCTGAATACCTTTATCGTTGAAAATATTAAGTTCATCTTTGCAATCCGCCAAAGATATTCATTAACAATTCATTTGCACTACAGCCAAAGATATTTATTAACAATTCATCTTTGCACTACCAGCCAAAGATATATAAATCAGAAACCAATAATATCGAGACTCACTTAATAGTATCACAACCATGAATTATCCATGCACCATCGGGCTAAGGATATTCGTAGTTTTCAATTACTACCATGATTATACCGAATAACCGTGGTCATAATCATACCAAGTCTATCAATGTACTACTACCAAAGAAGACTTTTTACCACATCCATGAATTAATATTTCATCACGAGACTCACCAATAATTAATCCATATCATCGAATCATCCCGCACTACGTGCCAAGGATATTCATTAAGATCACGACACATTAATTAATTATCCATGCACTACTACCAAAGATAATCGTGGTATTCATTAAGATCACGCACCACATAATTATCCATGCACTACTACCAAAGATAATTGGTATTCATTAAGATCAATCACGCACCACAAATTATCCATGCACTACTACCAAAGATAATCGTATTCATTAAGATCACGACCATTAAATTATCCATGCACTACTACCAAAGATAATCGTGGTATTCATTAAGATATTAACCACAAATTATCCATGCACTACTACCAAAGATAATCGTGGTATTCATTAAGATCACGCACCACAAATTATCCATGCACTACTACCAAAGATAATCGTATTCATTAGTATCACGACACAAATTATCCATGCACTACTACCAAAGATAATCGTGTATCCATGCAACAAATTATCCATGCACTACTACCAAAGATAAATTACCATTAGTATCTACTACCAAAGATAATCAAAGTATTCATTAGATCATTATCCACCACAAATTATCCATGACTATAAATTACCAAAGATAATGTGTATTCATTAAGATCACAACCACAAATTATCCATGCACTACTACCAAAGATAATTGTGTATTCATTAGTATCACGACCACAAATTATCCATGCACTACTACCAAAGATAATTGTGTATTCATTAGTATCATACCATAAATTATCCATTATACCAAAGATAATATTCAATTACTACTATGATTATACCGAATAATCTGGTCATAATCATACCAAGTCCATCTATGCACCACAGCCACATGTATGACTTTCAAATATAATATAAAACACGAGGATAATGATATAAAGAATCAATCAAATGAGATAAAGGATAAATATTAAACATTTATAATATAATTTATCCAGATTCAAGAATATCCCCATGTTATCAATCACTTAATAATCTCATAATCTAATAACATTAATATTATAACAATATTTTAATCACTTCTTAAATAAACAATTTTTCTCAATTGTTTACGCTTTTACCATATAATGCATTTAATCATTCAAAATGCCATACTCATAAAATATCATCACCAATTATCAAATCCTCATCAAAAATATGCGATATACTCTATATAGGATTCTCTAGCCATAAAATCCTTATTTTCAACTTTGTTATTTCACATAACATATTTAACTCATATGTTCAGAATTAAACTATTTTCATGAAAAATACCAAATTAGTCCCAAAAATATTTCTTTTCTGGGATTTAGCATAATATAGTCCCATAATGAAAAATATATTTTCTCGGAATTTTTAAAATTCATTTACTATTTTTCAAAAATCAATTTCTAATTAATTCCTTAAGAAATTAGCTACCTCAAGTTTAACTCCAAAATTCCCAAATCTTGGCAGGACCTTACACATGTTAACGTGAGCTCCAGTTTAAATTTCATGGTCATCGGAGTTATAGAACTCCTTATATATAGTTGTCATTTGAAAACCTAAATATTGAAATAGTCATAACTTGCTCATTTTAAGTCGAATGAGCTCATTTTTGGACAGGAGGTACTTTATACCATATACCTTCATGTCCCAAAAACCCAGAATTTTTCTCATAATTTAAGTGGCCGAAACAGTCCCTTAAAGTTTCTGGGCAGTAGCATTTTCGAAATTTACAGCTTTGGCCTCATTTGCTAAAAATCAGTCCACACAAAAATCTACAACACACTTTTCCAGTAATTCCACTTGGATTAGTTAGGTAACTCATAGATCTAACTCTAGGACTTGACCATACTCAAAAATTCAAAAAATATAATAGGAGATATGGTCAATTGAATTTCATGTTACGCTTTTTCACCAAAATCTGATTTTCAACTCTTTGTGATTTCTAAGAAACTTTCATGTTTTTACATACTAACCAACATAACTCATCATAAAACTTACTAATACCACTTAATACCCATGATTTTCATTATTCCAATGCTTTTTTATTACGACTTTCATCATAATTCACGTAAATGATCCTTTTAGTCAAGAAATATTTGAGGGTTTAAGAAATGGGTTTTCAGATCGGGGTCAATACAAAATTCGATTTCACACGCCTAGGGTAGGCTAGAAATCTTCAAGAATACGCCAAGAAATTTATTAATAATAGAAATATCATTCAAAACTCATACTCTCGTCCAAGACTTGGATAAGACGTCACATCGATACTAACTGTGACTTCTATCCCATAACCTAGATAAGACCTCACAATGATACCTATAAACTTGCCATCTTCATTCACGATATCGCTTACGTAAAGTCCGGCTTTTTGCATTCCACACAAGAAAATCAACAATGAAAGGATCGGGACTCTTTACTTATGGCTTGATATAATGTTGATTAACTTTAGGGTTTGGTTACTTTTTGAATTCAGATAACAAAGTTGGTTATGAATATAAAAGCTAACAACCTTACTTAAAAAGCATGATGAGTAGTTAACCAATTGATTCCTAAAATCACATCAAAGGCAAGTATTTTCAAAAAGATAAGATCGACAGTAACGTGAAAGTGTTTATTTGAATCAAACAAGATTTAAAAATAAGAAGGTAACGTAAGGCTCCTACTAACTAAGTTTCAACCAATAAGTCAAAGTCTAACTTCTCCTGAGTCAAATTTAAACGCTGAACGCAAAGCAAGAGAGATAAAATAATGGGTAGAACCCAGATCTTATAAGGTATAGACTTCAAGAATTTATAATTAACTAACCTGCGTGCTAACTTCGTTCGGTTGCTTACTTTTGAGAAGTCATGAAAAATGCACTTCCTAAAACCAACGACTTTTGTTTTGTCCATATCCACCTTTGGTGCCACCGCCCACCTAGACTTGACTTTGGTGCACAACAAAATTGAGCTAAATTACCTTATCTTCTTGCAATTTCCACTTCTATTATCTTTGCCACATGATTACCAATCAAGTGGTTACCATTCTTAGCATGATAATTTCCACGATGGTTATCATTTGTTTCGACGATTGCCGCCGCCACCAAAGATGATTATTATCGTGATTGTTGGTCGTTACCTTTTGTTCGAGTTTGAATCAACACTCTCATGTGCTTCATTGCTTATCTCAAAGATTTTCAGATATCATTCTCAAACACCGTCACAAAACAAGGGTTAATTAACATATCACATATTATCCCTATATTCCGATGCACCAATTAAATACCAAATAAATTTAGGTAGGTCATACTACCAAATAAGGAATTCCCCTGCCTCCCCCTAGTTCTTATCTCACACCTCACCAGGATCATATCCCTAAGCTCGATACCAACCGACGCCTAAAATTAGGTATACGCCACCCATCTTGGGTCGCCACTTACATGGTACATAAATTCAAATACAACTTACTAACCTAACTCGCCGCAGGTATACAATACGATAATAAATAAATCGTGAGTTTGAATACAAATATTGTCTACTAGATATTATACAAACTCAAAAGGAGTCCTCATTACAACTATTATCACACTATTTCACGTAATAGTGTGGACTACTAATGCTATCCTCTCGACCATTACTCCGCTCCCCGACTCGTCTCCAAATTTATGTTCTCATTTCCAAGAGAACAAAAGAAAGAAAGGGTGAGCTCAACTAGCCCAAGAAGAAATATTATGACTAAGATAATGCGTAATAAATTATCATTAGCCTTCAACAAAGTTGTTAAACCGATAAAATACAATAGACAACCAGCTTTAATCGCAATGAATATGCAATCCATTAAAAGAGTCAAGTAGAGAATAAAGTCTACTATCTTTTAGGTTTTAAAAGGTTTTCATCAATTTTTTTATCACGAGACTCAAATTTTAATAAATAAACCACCACATCTAATCATCCCCGTACTACTGGCCAAGGATTTTCATCAAGTTATCAATGGTCATGACTATACCGAATCACCCCGGTCATAATCATACCCAAAACTATCCATCATCGTGATTATGTGCCATCGAGGACTTTTGTCACATCATTTATATCAAGTCATGATTATACCGAATGATCCTCGGTCATAATCATACTAAGTTCATCTACGCACGTAAGCCAAAGATAACATAATATAACACGAGGATGATGACAATGACATAATAATTCAATAAAACTAAGTTCAAGAATTATTTAATCCATGAATTATTAACGCCCAAATTGTCAACATAATCACTGCTTTCAGAGAGTAAAATTCAAGAATGATCGTAAGAATATTTCCATGAAAAGATATCGATGAAACGCAAATATCAAGGATATTCTACTAATTTCATGGAATATAAGTCAAAGTTTTAACCAACCGGGTATAATAAAGAATGGAATAACAAAAGAAATCACCATGCACGCGCAGATTTGATGTATTAAAAGTTATTCCAACATAATAATAATATCTAACCAGTCGTGAAATTCACATCCATGTGATGTTCCAATGTAATAATAAAGATGGAACAGATCCTGTAAAACACATGATAGATATTCCAATGTATCGATAAAGACGGAAACAGTCCTGTAAAACACATGCATGTGATGTTCCAATGTAATAATAAAAATTTAACTGTGTCCTGTAAAACACACATGCATGTGATGTTCCAATGTAATAATAATAGAAGAATGTCACCAAGTATAGGTAAAATCACAGATACAAAAGTTATTCCAATGTAATAATAAGAATGGAATAACATAAGGATTTCACCAAGTATAGGGTACGCCACGATACAAAAGTTATGTATAGGTATGCCATTTTTTACAAAGTTATTCCAATGTAATAATAATGAATGGAATAATGTAAGTTCTCTTCAAGAAGAAAGAATAACACCCTTCACCGTAAAAAGAACCTAATATAGAAATAGTGAAGAAAGCGTAATACTCTTCTTCTTTCTATAATTTTTTCTCTATAGCTTTCTCTCTATAATTTCTCTCTGTAGTTTCAATGAATTCGTAAGAAAATAATGAAGGAACGAGCTTCTATTTATAGGAAAATGGAATGCATAAGAATTAATCCATGAACTATCTGTATTGATTTACTTTAATCTGATTTATCCATATTTAAAGAAAATCTTTTAAATAAAATATAATATATTCTATTTATATAAAAACATTTTACTATGCAAACACTATGCAATACTATGCAAAACACTACAAAACACTGCAACACTATAATAAAATATAATATATTCTATTTATGTAATAACTTTAATAAAGTATTCTATTTTATATAAAGATGTTTCGCTTTTATTACGTTAATAATACTTAATAAAACAAAACGTCATTATCGCTATAATAATTCATATTATTAATCGACAATAATGGAATCAAACCGAAAGTGACTTTCACATAAGATCAATAATCAATACCGTAGTGCTACTATGCAACCACACGACATCGCATTTTTTTACTACCGAAAGTAGTTCAACAAAGATTCACCAGTGAAAACTTCCGCCGTTATTTCAATAAAATATTTTTGTCGCTTTTCAATCCGACAATAATTTCGCTAGGGGTCCACCAATGATTGAGCCATTGTATTTAATATTCCCCGCTAAACCTAATATTCCCCACCAATCTAATATAATATAACCACTTGCATACTTTTGCAAAATTTATAAATACTACCCACAACTATAATATTATCTCAAATTCACACCATAATATAAAAAATTATTTCGACAAAATTTAAATCTTTATCGATAAAACTGGGGTCTCACAATCTCCCTCCTTATGGAATTTCTCACTCAAATTAGGGTACACGCACTGCATGATGATAAAGAGGTGAGGATACCTGAATACCTTTATCGTTGAAAATATTAAGTTCATCTTCGCAATCCTACCAAAGATATTCATTAACAATTCATCTTTGCACTACAGCCAAAGATATTTATTAACAATTCATCTTTTGCACTACGTGCCAAAGATATATAATCAGAAACCAATAATATCGAGACTCAAATTTTAATAAGATCACAACCATGAATTATCCATGACTTTCATCGCAAGGATATTCGTGTTTTCAATTACTACCATGATTATACCCAATAATCCGTGGTCATAATCATACCAAGTCTATCAATGCACTACTACCAAAGAAGAGAATTTTTACCACATCCATGAATTAATATTTCATCATCATCACGAGACTCATTTCAATAATTAATCCATATCATCGAATCATCCCCGCACTACTGTGCCAAGGATATTCATTAAGATCACGACCAATTAATTATCCATGCACTACTACCAAAGATAATCGTGTATTCATTAAGATATAATTAACAATTATCCATGCACTACTACTACCAAAGATAATTGTGTATTCATTAAGTATCACGACCACAAATTATCCATGCACTACTACCAAAGATAATCGTGTATTCATTAGTATCACCACCACAATTATCCATGCACTACTACCAAAGATAATCGTATTCATTAAGTATTAGATTAAGATTACCACAAATTATCCATGCACTACTACCAAAGATAATTGTATTCATTCATTAATATCACGACCACAAATTATCCATGCACTACGGCCAAAGATAATGTATTCATGTGTATTCATTATTATATCGACCACAAATTATCCATGCACTACTACCAAAGATAATTGTGTATTCATTAAGATAATATCGATCACCACAAATTATCCATGCACTACTACCAAAGATAATGTGTATTCATTAGTATCACGACCACAAATTATCCATGCACTACGGCCAAAGAAGATATTGTGTATTCAATTATCCACGGTTATGATTATACCGAATAATCCGTGGTCATAATCATACCAAGTCCATCTACGCACCACAGCCACGTATGACTTTCAACATAATATAAACACGAGGATAATGATATAAAGAATCAATCAAATGAGATAAAGGATAAATATTAAACATTTATAATATAATTTATCCAGATTCAAGAATATCCCCATGTTATCAATCACTTAATAATCTCATAATCTAATAACATTAATATTATAACAATATTTTAATCACTTCTAAAAATAAACAATTTTTCTCAATTGTTTACGCTTTACCATATAATGCATTTAATCATTCAAAATGCCATACTCATAAAATATCATCACCAATTATCAAATCCTCATCAAAAAAATATGCATATACTATATAGGATTCTCTAGCCATAAAATCCTATTTTCAACTTTGTTACTTCACATAACATATTTAACTCATATGTTCAGAATTAAACTATTTTCATGAAAATACCAAATTAGTCCCAAAAATATTTCTTTTCTGGGATTTAGCATAATATAGTCCCATAATGAAAATATATTTTCTCGAATTTTTAAAATTCATTTACTATTTTTCAAAAATCAATTTCTAATTAATTCCTTAAGAAATTAGCTACCTCAAGTTTAACTCCAAAATTCCCAAATCTTGGCAGGACCTTACACATGTTAACGTGAGCCTCCAGTTTAAATTTCATGGTCATCTGAGTTATAGAACTCCGGTTATAGCGTTTTCATTTAAAAACCTAAATATTGAAATAGTCATAACTTGCTCATTTTAAGTCGAATGAGCTCATTTTTGGACAGGAGGTACTTTATACCATATACCTTCATGTCCCAAAACCCAGAATTTTTCTCATAATTTAAGTGGCCGAAACAGTCCCTTAAAGTTTCTGGGCAGTAGCATTTTCGAAATTTACAGCTTTGGCCTCATTTACTAAAAATCAGTCCACACAAAAATCTACAACACCTTTTCCAGTAATTCCACTTGGATTAGTTAGGTAACTCATAGATCTAACTCTAGGACTTTACCATACTCAAAAATTCAAAATATAATAGGAGATATGGTCAATTGAATTTCATGTTACGCTTTTCACCAAAATCGATTTTCAACTCTTTGTGATTTCTAAGAAACTTTCATGTTTTTTACATACTAACCAACATAACTCATCATAAAACTTACTAATACCTTCAATACCCATGATTTTCATTATTCCAATGCTTTTATTACGACTTTCATCATAATTCACGTAAAATGTTCCTTTTAGTTGAAGAAATATTTGAGGGTTTAAGAAATGGGTTTTTGATCGGGTCAATACAAAATTCGATTTCACGCCTAGGTAGTAGGCTAGAAATCTTCAAGAATACGCCAAGAAATTTATTAATAATAGAAATATCATTCAAAATCGTTATTTCGTCCAAGACTTGGATAAGACGTCACATCGATACTAATGTGACTTCTATCCCATAACCTAGATAAGACCTCACAATGATACCTATAAACTTGCCATCTTCATTCACTATATCGCCTACAGTAAAGTCCGGCTTTTGCATTCCACACAAGAAAATCAACAAATGAAAGGATCGGGACTCTTTACTTATGGCTTGATATAACAAGTTGATTAACTTTAGGGTTTGGTTACTTTGAATTCAGATAACAGTTGGTTATGAATATAAAAGCTAACAACCTTACAAAAGATGATGAGTAGTTAACCAATTGATTCCTAAAATCACATCAAAGGCAAGTATTTTCAAAAAGATAAGATCGACAGTAACGTGAAAGTGTTTATTTGAATCAAACAAGATTTAAAAATAGTAAGCGGTAACGAAGGCTCCTACTAACTAAGTTTCAACTAATAAGTCAAAGTCTAACTTCTCCTGAGTCAAATTTAAACGTTGAACGCAAGCAAGAGAGATAAAATAATGGGTAGAACCCAGATCTTATAAGGTATAGACTTCGCAATTTATAATTAACTAACCCGCTTAACTTCGTTCGGTTTATTTCGCTTTTGAGAAGTCATGAAAAATGCACTTCCTAAAACCAACGACTTTGTTTTGTCCATATCCACCTTTGGTGCCACCGCCCCAAACTAGACTTGACTTTGGTGCACAACAAAAAATTGAGCTAAATTACCTTATCTTCTTGCAATTTCCACTTCTATTATCTTTGCCATGATTACCAATCAAGTGGTTACCATTCTTAGCATGATAATTTTCCACGATGGTTATCATTGTTCGATAAGCCATTGCCACCAAAGATGATTATTATCGTATTGTTGGTCGTTACCTTTTGTTCGATTTGAATCAACACTCTCATGTGCTTCATTGCTTATCTCAAAGATTTCAGATATCATTCTCAAACACCATCACAAAACAAGGGTTAATTAACATATCACATATTATCCCTATACTCGATGCACCAATTAAATACCAAATAAATTTAGGTAGGTCATACTAATAAGGAAATTCCCGCCTCTCCCCCTAGTTCTTATCTCACACCTCACCAGGATCATATCCCTAAGCTCGATACCAACCGCGACGCCCCAAAATTAGGTATACGCCACCCATCTTGGGTCGCCACTTACATGGTACATAAATTCAAATACAACTTACTAACCTAAATCGTCTGTGGTACAATACGACATAAACCGTGAGTTTGAATACAAATATTGTCTACTAGATATTATACAAACTCAAAAGGAGTCCTCATTATAACTATTATCACACTATTTCACGTAATAGTGTGGACTACTAATGCTATCCTCCTCGACCATTACTCCGCTCCCGACTCGTCTCTCGCCTATGTTCTCATTTTTCAAGAGAATAAAGTGAAAGAAAAGGTGAGCTCAACTAGCCCAAGAAGAAATATTATTATGACTAAGATAATGCGTAATAAATTATCATTAGCCTTCAACAAATGTTAAACCGATAAAATACAATAGACAACCAGTTTAATCTGCAATGAATACGCAATCCATTAAAAGAGTCAAGTAGAGAATAAAGTCTATTATCTTTTAGGTTTTAAAAGGTTTTTCATCAATTTTTTTATCACGAGACTCAAATTTTAATAAATAAACCACCACATCTAATCATCCCCATACTACGGCCAAGGATTTTCATCAAGTTATCAATGGTCACGACTATACCGAATCACCCTCGGTCATAATCATACCCAAAACTATCCATCACCGCATTATGTGCCATCGAGGACTTTTGTCACATCATTTATATCAAGTCATGATTATACCGAATTGATCCTCGGTCATAATCATACTAAGTTCATCTACGCACGTAAGCCAAAGATAACATAATATAATACGAGGATGATGACAATGACATAATAATTCAATAAAACTAAGTTCAAGAATTATTTAATTCATGAATTATTAACGCCCAAATTGTCAACATAATAATGCTTTCAGTAGAGTAAAATTCAAGAATGATCGTAAGAATATTTTCGTGAAAAGATATTGGATGAAACGCAAATATCAAGGATATTCTACTAATTTCATGGAATATGAAGTCAAAGTTTTAACCAACTGGGTATAATAAAGAATGGAATAACAAAAGAAATCACTACGCATGCAGATTGTGACAGACATGTGTTATTCCAACATAATAATAATAACGGAACCGTGTCGTGAAATTCATAATCGGCTGTGATGTTCCAATGTAATAATAAAGATGGAACTGATCCTGTAAAACACACAGATAGGATATTCCAATGTAATGATAAAAGATTTTAATAACTGTGTCCTGTAAAACACATGCATGTGATGTTCCAACAGAATAATAAAACGGAACCAGTGGGTGTAAACATGCATGTGATGTTCCAAATGTAATAATGTAAGAATGTCACCAAGTATAGGTAAACCACAGATACAAAGTTATTCCAATGTAATAATAAGAATGGAATAACATAAGGATTTCACCAAGTATAGGTACGCCACAGATACAAAGTTATGTATAGTGGTATGCCACTTTTACAAAAGTTATTCCAATGTAATAATAATGAATGGAATAATGTAAGTTCTCTTCAAGAAAGAAGAATAACACCCTTACCGTAAAAAGAACCTGAATATAGAAATAGTGAAGTATAGTAATCTCTTCTTCTTTCTATAATTTTCTCTCTATAGCTTCTCTCTATAATTTTCTCTCTGTAGTTTCAATGAATTCGTAAGAAAATAATGAAGGAATGAGCTTCTATTTATAGGAAAATGGAATGCATAAGAATTAATCCATGAACTATCCGTATTGATTTACTTTAATCGACGGTCCATATTTAAAGAAAAATCTTTTAAATAAAATATAATATATTCTATTTATATAAAAACATTTTACTATGCAAACACTATGCAATACTATGCAAAACACTATGCAAAACTACGCATATGCATAATAAAATATAATATATTCTATTTATGAATAACTTTAATAAAGTATTCTATTTTATATAAAGATGTTTCGCTTTTATTACGCTAATAATACTAATAAAACAAAACGTCATTATCGCTTATAATAATTCATATTATTAATCGACAATAATGGAATCAAACCGAGTGACTTCTCACATAAGCATCAATAATCAATACCGCAGTGCTACTATGCAACCACACGACATCGTATTTCTTTTACTACCGAGTAGTTCAACAAGAACTACCAGTAAAACTTCCGCCGTTATTTCAATAAAATATTTTTGTCGCTTTTTCAATCCGACAATAATAATTTCGCTAGGTCCACCAATGATTGAGCCGTTGTATTTAATATTCCTCGCTAAACCTAATATTCCCCACCAATCGAATATAATATAACCACTCTGATACTTTTGCAAAATTTATAAATACTACCCACAACTATAATATTATCTCAAATTCACACCATAATATAAAAAATTATTTTGACAAAATTTAAATCTTTATTGATAAAAACTGGGTCTCACATATTATCACTATACTCTCGATTTCCACCAATCAAATACCAAATAAACTTAGGTAGGTCATACTAATAAGGAATTTCCGCCTTTCCCTCCTAGTACTATTCTCACATCTTAGCTGGGGATCATATCCCTAAGCTCGATACCAACCGCGACGCCTCAAAAATTAGGTATACGCCACCCATCTTGGGTCGCCACTTACATGGTACATAAATTCAAATACAACTTATTAACCTAACTCGTGTACATAATACGACATAAAATCATGAGTTTGAATACAAATATTGTCTACTAGATATTATACAAACTCAAAAGGAGTCCTCATTACAACTATTATCACACTATTTCATGTAATAGTGAGGACTACTAATGCTATCCTCTCCGGACCATTACTTGCTCCCCGACACATCCCGCCTATGTTCTCATTTCCGAAGAGAATAGTGAAAGAAAAAGGTGAGCTCAACTAGCCCAAGAAGAAATATTATGACTAAGATAATGCGAATAAATTATCATTAGCCTTCAACGAGTGTTAAACCGATTAAATACAATAGACAACCGGTTTAATCTGCATTTGAATAAGAACCCATTAAAAGAGTCAAGTAGAGAATAAAGTCTACTATCTTTTAGGTTTTAAAAGGTTTTCATCAATTTTTATCGAGACTCAAATTTTAATAAATAAACCACCACATCTAATCATCCCGTGTACTACCTGGCCAAGGATTTTCATCAAATTATCAATGGTCATGACTATACCGAATCACCCCGGTCATAATCATACCAAAAACTATCCATCATTGCACATGTGCCATCGAGGACTTTTGTCACATCATTTATATCAAGTCATGATTATACCGAATGATCCCGGTCATAATCATACTAAGTTCATCTATGCACGTAAGCCAAAGATAACATGATATAACATGAGGATGATGACAATGACATAGTAATTCAATAAAACAAGTTCAAGAATTATTTAATCCATGAATTATTAACGCCCAAATTGTCAACATAATAATCGTTTACGTAGAGTAAAATTCAAGAATGATCGGAAGAATATTTCCATGAAAAGATATGGATGAAACGCAAATATCAAGGATATTCTACTAATTTCATGGAGTATAAGTCAAAGATTTAACCATTTGGGTATAATAAAGAATGGAATAACAAAAGAAATCACCACGCACATGCGGTGATTGCCGCAGACAAAGTTATTCCAATGTAATAATAATAACGGAACGAAAAGTCGTGAAATTCACAAGCGAGGATGTTCCAAATGTAATAATAAAGATGGAAACGGATCCGGTAAAACACATGATAGGATATTCCAACAGAATGATAAAGACGGAACCAGTCGGGTGTAAAACACATGCATGTGATGTTCCAACAGTAATAATAAAAAAACGGAACCAGTCCGTGTAAAACACAGACGATGTGATGTTCCAATGTAATAATAAAAGAATGTCACCAAGTATAGGTAAAAACAGCGTATAAAAGTTATTCCAATGTAATAATAAGCAAATGGAATAACATAAGGATTTCACCAAGTATAGGTATGCCGCGTATACTGTGTTTTGTATATAGGGTATGCCATAAAACGTCATTATCATTATAATAATTCATATTATTAATCGACAATAATGGAATCAAACCGAGTGACTTCTCACATAAGCATCAATAATCAATACCAGTGTGCTACTTATGCAACCACACGACATCGTACTTTTTACTACCAAGTAGTTCAACAAAGAACTACAGTAAAACTTCCGCCGTTATTTCAATAAAATATTTTTGTCGTTTTTCAATCCGACAATAATTTCATTAATAGGTCCACCAATGATTGAGTAGTTGTAATTTAATATTCCCCGCTAAACCGAATAATATTCCCCACCAATCGAATATAATATAACCACTTGCATACTTTTGCAAAATTTATAAATACTACCCACAACTATAATATTATCTCAAATTCACACCATAATATTAAAAAATTATTTTGACAAAATTTAAATCTTTATTGATAAAATGCAGGGTCTCACATAGAACATATGGTAGATGATAAAACTTTTCAACCATAGTTGCATTGGACGAAAGCAATCCATTGAAGAGTCAAATAGAATTATAAAGTCTATTATCTTCTCCAAGTTAAAAGTCCACCAAAGAATGATACTTTAACCTCGTAACATTAATCAATGAGATCCTGCTCACAGCGGTCATATGAATAACTCATAATCATAATTGTAGTTCTAATTTTCTTCTCATCCAAGACGAAGATATTTTTCATCACATGTCTTTACGAAACATCAAAGATCATGGTTATACCAAATCACATTTCTGTTCATAATCATACTAATAAGTTCATCTTTGCACTACTTGCCAAAGATATATTCATTAACAGATTCATCTTTTCACTACATGCCAAAGATATTCAACAACAAAGTCATCTTTTGTATTACACGCCAAAGATATTCATCAACAATTCATCAGACTATGTGCCAAAGATATTCATATCTCAAATAAATATATAATCATTTCAGAATTTATATAAACAATAATTATAATCATGTTGATCAATTTACCTTTGCACTTAAGCTAAAAATATTCAATTGTAAATTCAATGGTCATGATCATACCAGTCAACAATTCATCTTTGTATTACTGGCCAAAGAGAACCCATAGTCACGATCATACCAATAATTTACCCATCTTTACACTTAAGAAATTTCATCACCGGGATTATAAAAATATTATATATGATAATAAAAACAATACGATCAACAACAACATTTAATTTCAAGAGTAAGATTCATGAATCAATGATTTCATAACACCTTAATCCAAATATTATAAATCACTTAATAATCTCATAATCTAATATTATTAATATTACCATAATATTTTAATCATTTCTTAAACTTATAAATAATTTATTTTAATTGTTTACAATTTACCAATTAATGCATTTAATCATCCTAAAATATCAAAATCATAAAATTTTATCACCAATAACCAAAACCCTCATCAAAAATCTGCATATACCTTATATAGGATTCCTAAGCCATAAAATCCTATTTTCCAATTTTGTTACTTCACATAACATATTTAATTCATTTACTCATAACTAGTCCATTTTCATGAAAAATACCAAATCAATTCCAAAAATATTTCTTTTCTGGGATTTAGCAGAATATAATCCCAAATTTAACATATATTTTTCTCAAAATTTTAAAATTCATTTACTATTTTTCACATGGCCAAAACTGCCGAATATTTAGACATTTATCATAAATTGTACGTTTGTCCAAAAATTCCAAAATTTACAGAATATACTGATGTTATATAGATGTACTCCCAATAAAAATTTCACCAATTTTGGAGTTAACCACAAGGAGTTATAAGGGTTTACTTTTAAAATAGTCTTTTCTCATAAAATCCATAACTCCTAATCTATACATCTAAAAATCGCCATTTTTGGACACAATCAAGGAAACTCATCAAATTATCATTTCAAATTTTTCCAAAATTTTTTAAGGTCAGAAAAATTACGAAACATGATAAACATAATAATCCTTAAAATCCCTTACCTCAAAATAGCAGTACTTCTAACCGGAATGTCGGATGAAAAGTCGAAAAAAACTTGCACTGAATAGCAACTCTCCAAATATCTAAATACTCACAAAAATACGCTTGAGAATATAGAGAGAGAAAACTTTAGTTTCTGGTGTGATTTTCAATTCTAACTTAAGCGCCTATTCATAGAAAAATGCTAGAACGCCAAAGGAGACTAAATTAATAAAATAATATTATTTATTTTATTTCCTTCCACGCCATCCTCCTTTGTTGAGTAAATCAATCAAGTCAGCCACTTCTGAATATTTTTGACAGTCCACATGTTAAAATAAAAGTGGGTCCCACCCATAAATTTAATAAAAACATTTTAATTTCCGAAACTTCAATAATTCATAAAAAATAGCCCGTATATCAGAAAAATATGGATTTTATGTCCATTCCACATGAAATTGAATTCTCTACAACTTTGTAGCTTTGAGTTTTTCCAAATTCTAAATAGAAATTATCCGAAATCCACAAACGGAAGATTTTCAACACCGTTTCAACACCTTTTAAAATTCATAACAAATCATGCGTTAGTTTTCAACGGTTCAAAATTTGTGGACATATACTCAACTCATATATGTATAATATATCCAAAAATCACAACAATCCAACGGTCGGATTAAAATTACAACTCACGCAATAAAGCTTTAAGAACACCGATTTGAGTTCTTAATACCTTCAATCCGACAAAATACTGATAAAATACCTCAACATTAATTCCTTCATTTATAACCACATAAATAAATTCATCATTTATATCCACATCAAATAAATATTTTCTTATCATAAAAATTAATAATTAATTATTTACAAATAATATTACAAAATCACAATTATGAAAACCGTAGGTTCCTAAAGAGGGGCTTTCAATAAGGATTTCTCCTTCATCGGGCTAATTAAGGTGGAATATTCGCATCGGAAAATATTCGCATGCGACCACAGTAGCAGACCATGTGTGGGCCCCATAACTGAAAGCGATTGGATGAAGAAAACGACAAATATAAGTTGTTTTT
This sequence comes from Panax quinquefolius, assembly GCA_020205615.1. Classification (NCBI taxonomy): domain Eukaryota; kingdom Viridiplantae; phylum Streptophyta; class Magnoliopsida; order Apiales; family Araliaceae; genus Panax; species Panax quinquefolius. The sequence goes on along the minus strand of CM035154.1, from coordinate 7,450,188 downwards.
AAATAACGGCGTAGTTGTTATCAAGTATACTTCGTTGGAATACCCGGTGGTTAAAACACACTAATACGCGTTGTTGAAGAAGTACGGTATTACACCAATTATTGATTCTTACGTAAAAAGGCACTACTCAATAATGGTTACGTAATTATCGCTCAAAGATTTTATCGAAAGTTAATAATTGTTTGCGTTGATATTTTATATTCATTGTTGTTTCAATAATTGTCATTACACAAAGATTTTTCATTATCGAAGCAATAATTCATATTATCCGAATAATATTATTAGATAAAATTATTGGCAATGTCTAGAAAGTTCGCATCTAAGGAGAGGTTTGGTCACCTAATTGCGCCCAAGAAGAAGAAATTCTTATTGGAAAGCCCCTCTTTCCAGGGAACACGGTTGTCAATATATGTGATTTCGTAATATTATTTGTGAATAATTAATTATTGATTTATATGATGAGGAAAATATTGATTTTATGTGGATATAGATGGAGAAAATTTTTAAAATGACAATTGTTGAAAATTAATATTTTATCTTTTTCTGATAAAATAATTCATTTAAATATATTATTTTAATAATATATTAACGGTGATATTTTTACAACGAATGTGGGATATATGAGTATACGAGGAGGAAGAGTATTTTTGTTGCAATAAATGTTTAAAACATGTTAAATATGTCATTGGACCCCATTTATCGATCGAAATTTGATTATATATACAGTAAAATCGCCTGCTTGTGGATTTTTGGTCAATTTCTATTTGGAATTTGGAAAAACTTTCTTCTGCAAAGTTGTAGAGAATTGAATTTCCTATAAAAACTCGCGAGATTCGAATTTTCTGATGAAAGGGCTATTAATTATGAATTTTTGAAGCTCTAAAGTTCTGAAATAATTAATTTTTGGAAGTTTTAATTGTTTTATTTAAGAAAAACGTTTTTTGCAATCCCACATGTGATATAAATGTGCTGAATTCAGTTGGTCTAAGGTGGGCTTGAATTTGTTTAATTATATTATTATTTTATTAAATTTTTCGCTTTGGTGTTCAAAGATTTTCCTATAAATAGGTGCTTAGGTTAGAATTGAAAATCACACCGTAAATCTGAAGTTTTCTCTCTATATTATCGAGTTTATTCTTGTGAGTATTTTGAGTATACTTTGAGTATTGCTATATACGTGCAAGTCCAAGTCATAGCCTATATCCAGGTGTTCAAATTTAATAAATCTTAATCTTTCGAGGTAAGGGATGTTATTTTCTTCTCAAATGATATTATTTCTTCAATATCATTATCGTTGAAATGTTGATCCGAAGTTTTTATCAAATTTGGAACTTTTTCATCTGGGTCATCGGGGTTACTATTCATGAGTTACTATTCATGAATTACTATTCACGAAGTTCTTATTCACGAGTTACTTATTCACGAAAGTACTATTCACGAAAGCGTGAAGATGTTTTTGTGGAATTTCTATCTTTTGGTGTCTGAGAGTTACTTATTCACGATATTTAAGACTATTCACATACTCAGACTATTCACGATACTGTACTATTCACCAAAAAATAAAATTTCTTCTTTTCGTCTAAAACATCTATTTCGGATACTAACTCGATCAGATCCATGTTTTGATCATTCTGAATTTTACACCACTATGATTATTTTTGAGGTATTTTTGGACGTGGATAAAACCAAGTACTAATCCTTAATCCTTAATCCTTATCATTTTGTTTCATGGATTCGTTTCTTTTAAAAAATATTTTTCATCATCCTCGGTCTTAAATGATGATATTATGGAATATCTTTGGCTTCAGTAGTGCAAAGATGAATGATTTCTTAAGAATATCTTTGGCCTGTAATGCAAAGATGAATGATTTTGAAGAATATCTTCGCCCGTAGTAAAAAAGATGAGCAGTGTTTAAATGAAACATGATTAATCGATGAATATCTTTGGCCCGTAGAGCAAAGATGAATATTTGATTCCAGATGTATATTGATTGATGTTACAGGATAAAAGATAGACGATGAACTTTTAAATTCATACATAGAAGATAGTAGTTTGCATTCTCTACTTAACTCTTCTAATGAATTATTATTTCCACGCTAATATTGATTTAAAATTTGTTGTCTATCAGATTCTATTATTATATTTTTTCCTCGTTGATGACTAACGATAATTTGTTGATATTATCTTAGTCATAATATTCTTTATCGAGCTAGTTGAGCTCACCCTTTTCCTTTTTGTTCCATTTTTCTCGTGGAGGTATAGAATATAGCGAAGATTTAGCCTCGGGGTATGGAATGAAGGTTTTAAAAGGGTTGTTTAGTAGTCCTCACCATTTTTGTAAAATAATGTATCAATAAATGTGATGAGGATTTATTTGAGTATAGATATTGTCTGTAAGATAATATTTGTATTTAAACTCACGCTTTTATCGTTGTAATAATAATAAAGTAGTAGTTGTTTCGTATCATGTATCGACAACTCAGAATGGGTGATGTATACCTATTTTGGGGCGCCGCGGTTGGTATCGAGCTTAGGATATGATCTCCCGGCGGAGATCGGGGAATAGAACTAGGAGGGAGAGACGAGTAAATCCTTCGCTAAGTATGTCCTACCTAAGCTTATTTGTTAGTTGGTCAAGATATAGGGATATTATGTGATATATTGATTTCTTAATTAACCCTTGTTTTATGACAAGATTTGAGAATGTCGATCGAGAATATTAACAATGGAAATGAGACCGTGGAGATGCTCAGACTCACCAACGAGGAGAAGCAACAACAGTCGGGCAATGTTCCTCCCGTGAACAACACCATTGAAAGCAGATGATGAACGAGGGATGTTTAGAAGTTTTTGCAGCTCATGCAAAATCGCACGAGGAGACTTGTGTTCAAAATACAGGAGAAATGATAGCAATTCACGGGTTGTCACATGCCCAAGCAATTCAAAGAGTTGGGACCACCGAATTTAAGGGAAAGCCAGATCCGATCATGGCGGAAACATGGGTCAAACAAATTACCAAGATATTCGATGTCTTGGGATGCACGGAGAACAGAAGGTTCCATTCGCCACCTTTATGTTCCCGTGGCGAGGCGAGATCATCGGTGGGAGTCGTGAAGCGCATCCATCCAAATTAAGACTCAAAGATGTCTTGGGAGACATTTCAGAAGCTATTTAATGACAAATACTTTCCGAAAGTGTTCGGCTATATGAAGGAAGTGGAGTTCATCGATTGGAACAAAACAAACGACGGCGGTGTCTCAAAGACGAGGCAAAGTTTGCAGAGTTATCCGTGTTGCACCTCATTTGGTGGAGAATGAGGAACGATGACGCGGATGTTTCTTAGAGGTTTGAAACCCAAGATACGCCAAGATCTCATTTCTCATAAATTTTTCTTTATTCGAGATGTTGTAAATGTGGCTCAATTATTAGAGCGAGATAACGAGTACGGTCAACCGAGGGACCACAACCGGGATCGTATCGTAGATAGCGGTCAACAGAATAATGATATAACTCATGAGAAAGAAACAGACGGATGAAATGGTAACCACTCGGTGGTAATCATGGCCATGAAAATAGAAGAAGCGAGTGGGAGGAGATTTTAAAAGAGGAGATTTAACAACCATTATGAAGAGATAGCCGGTCTTGGCTAAAAGAATCGGTTCTAAGGGAGGAGAACGACCACCCATCATATGCTATAAATGCGGAAAGAAGGACATATCACCAAAACCGCCCACAACAGTTCAAGGTATGCTATAATTGTGGAAAGGAAGGACATATCGCCGAGATCAGACGCAGAAGCGAAACCTAGTTAATGGGGACGGTGACTCAAAAGATCGTCGAGTAAAAGTCAAAGTCAACGATTCCGGAAGAAGCGTTGTTGTCATGATCGGTCATAATGCGAGAACCCAAACGAGGTGATCACGGTAAGCTATTTATAAATTCTCATAAGTTTATACCTTACTTGACACCGGTGCTACCCATTCATTTATCTCTCCTGCATGTGCTCAACGCTTAAACTGACTCAGGAGAAATTAGACTTTGACCTATCTGTGGAAACTCCGTTAGAGAAACTTTCATCACATCCATCGTTTATAAATCTTGTTTGATTCAAGTTGGCACCATTACCTTACCCATTGACCTTATCTCTTTAAAGATACTTGCTTTTGATGTGATTTTAGGGATTGATTGGTTAACTACTCATCATGCCAAAATTGATTGTTTTCGTAAGGTTGTTAGTTTTCATATTCCTAACCAACCTTGTTATTTAATTCAAGCAACTAAACCATTAAAATCGATCACCGTCATATCTAATCATAAAGCTATTCGCTTATTAAAAAAAGGATGTCAAGTTTCCTAGCCCATGTTATGGATTTGAATAAAGACACGCCAAATTTGAATAATATTCCGTTGTTATTGACTTTCCGACGAGATTTTTCAAGAACTTCCCTGGCCTACCCCGTAACGTGAAGTTGAATTCTTTATTGATCTAGAACCTTGTACAAAGCCTATTTCTAAAACCCCATATCGAATGGCTCCTATTGAACTTCAGGAGTTAAAGGTCCAACTACAGGAATTGTTGGACATCGGTTTCATCTCGCCCCAGTACATCTCCTTGGGGTGCTCCCTGTTTTATTTGTAAAGAAGAAAGACGGAGTATGCGACTTTCAGTATTGACTATCGGGGAATTGAACCATGTCACCATCAAGAATAGGTATCCTCTACCTCGTATTGATGACTTGTTTGACCGAGCCAGGTAAGGGGCACAATTCTTTTCAAAAATCGATCTTCGTTCGGATATCATCATTTGAAGATTAGAATCGAGGATATTCCAAAGACCGCCTTCGTAACTTCGGTATGGGCATTATGAATTCTTAGTCATGTCTTTCGGACTAACTAATGCTCTGCGCGGCTTTCATGGATATGATGAACCGAGTATTCAAGGAATATTTGGATCAATTCGTTGTTGTCTTTATTGATGACATCCTCATATATTCCAAAAGCCGTGAAGATCATGAGCACCATTTGAAGTCGGTACTCCAAAGGCTTCGTGAAAACCAACTATATGCCAAATTGAAGAAAATGCGCGAGTTCGCTCGAGGAAGTAGCATTCCTTGGGCACGTAGTGTGTAAAACATGGAGTATCCGTTGATCCGGCGAAGATTGAAGCAATACAAGTTGGGAGCAACCAAGTCGGTGATCAAGACGTAGCTTTTTGGGCTTAGTGGTTATTATCGGAGATTCGTGGAAGGTTTTTCTAATCGCTACTCCATTAACTCGCCTAACTCGGAAGGATACAAAATTCGTTTGGAGCGAAAAAATGCGAGAAAAGTTTCCAAGAGCTTAAGAGGAGACTTATTTTAAGACTCGTTCTAACAATACCATCCGGTTCGGATGGATTTGTTATCTACAAATGATGCTTGTGCAAAGGGTTAGGATGTGTTCTCATGCAACGTGGGAAAGTCATAGCCTATGCCTCGCGACAACTTAAAGAGTATGAGAGGAATTATCCTACTCATGATCTAGAGTTAGCAAGAGTCGTTTGCTTGCTTAAAAATATGGAGGCACTATCTATATGGGGAGAAAGTGGAGATATATTCGCACCATAAAAGCCTTAAATATTTCTTCACTCAAAAAGAACTCAACACGCGGCGGCAATGACGTTGGCTCGAGCTATTGAAAGACTACGACCACACTATTCAATACCATCCCGTAAAGTTTAACGTGGTAGGCGACGATTGAGAAAGAAGATCATATGCGGAACGAAAAGCGATGATGTCAAGTATACGATAGAGCCAACTTTAATAGAAAAAGTTAAGGTTGCTCAAGCCACCCAATCTTGAGTCGATGCGTATGAAGAAGAAAGTACAAGAAGGAGCTATTCCTAAGCGAGAATTGATGAAGAAGGAATACTTGAGTCCACTCTAGACTTTGTGTTCCTAACGACTCGATTTGAAGTACAAGATTATGATGGAGGCACACAATACACCATTTGCAATCCATCCTCGAAGTACTAAAATGTATCGTGATCTTCGACATACATTTTGGTGGAACAATATGAAGAGAGAGATTGCAAAGTTTATCTCGATGTGTTTAACTTGTCAACGTGTAAAGGCGGAGCATCTAGTACCTAAGGGTCCGTTGCAACCACTTGAGATTAGGAATGGAAGTGGGAACACATTACCATGGATTTCGTTACGGGTCTTCCTACGGTTTCTCAAGGCATCAATGCTATTTGGGTTATTGTTGATAGATTAACCAAGTCCGCTTTCATTTCTTGCCGACACGGAGACTTATTCACTTGAACGCCTTGCTAGTATGTACGTGAATGAGATTGTGAAGTTGCATGGCATGCCCAGTATCCATAGTTTCGGATCGTGACCCAAGATTCACTTCAAGATTTTGGGTTAGCTTGCAAAAAGCTATGGGCACGGATTTGCGATTTAGTTCAAAGCATACCATCCCCAAACCAGACGGACAATCGAGAGAGAGGACTATTCAAACTCTTGAAGATCTATTAAGACTCGTGTCCTAGACTTCAAGGGTAGTTGGGATAAGTATTTACCATTGGTGGAATTCTCCTACAACAATAGTTATCGTGCAAGTATAGGTGTGGCTCCATTTGAAGCATTATATGGACTTAAAATGTCGTTCTCCAATATGTTGGGATGAGGTAGGTGAAGCAACATTGTTGGGACCCGAAAGTTAATGCGTATGACTCACCGAAAAGATCCAAATGATTCGACAACGATACAAAGCGGCAGACAAGATCGACAAAAGAGTTATGCGGATCTTCATCGAAAGGACGTGGAATTTAATGTGGGGATCATGTATTGTCATGAAGTTGCTCCATGGAAGGGAGTTACAAGATTTGGAAGAGAGGAAAGCTCAATCCACGCATTTATGGTCCATTTCAAATTCTTGACCGAGTAGTAGGAAATGTAGCCTATAGACTTGCGTTACCTCCGAGTATGTCTCGTGTTCATAATGTGTTTCATATATCTCAGATTTCAGTAAATATGTGAAAGACCCAACCACGTTATTGAAGTTAGAACCGGACGAGATAGCCAAGACTTAACGATGAGGAGGTACTGTCAAGATCTTGGATAGGAAGGAGCATGTCCTACGCCAAGAAAGGTCATACCACAAGTTAAAGTTTTGTGGAGGAATCATGCTATAGAGGAAATGACCGGGAATTGGAAACGGAAATGAAAGCGAGGTATCCTCACCTTTTGAAACACCAGTACGTGACGTCAATTTCGAGGACTAAATTTCATAAGGAGGGAGGTTGTAAGACCTCAAAATTTTAAATAAAAAGGAATTTCCTTTATTTATTATTTTGAAATAGTAAGGGTTGATTTGATTAATGTGGATAGTTAAGGGTTAAATACGCAAATATTTCAAAATAAGTAAAGTGGTTATAAAATATTCATTATCGTTGGGGAATATTCGTTTGGTCGTGGAATATTCGCATCTTTGTCGGGGAATATTCGCATTGACGGCCTAGCAACCATGTGTGGGCCCCATAACGGAAAGCGATTGGATGAAGAAACGACAAATATAAGTTGTTTTTAAATAACTACAGAGTAGTTATTACCGATAATATTGTTGGAATACCCTGGGTTAAAACACACTAATACGCTGCGTTGTTGAACAAGAAGACACCAGATTGCACCAATTATTGATTCTTACGTAAGAAGACACTACTCAATAATGGTTACTGATGATTACCGCTCAAAGATTTTATTGAGTTAATAATTTTTGCGTTGATATTTTATATTCTTTGTTGTTTCAATAATTGTCATTACACGGTATTTTTCATTATCGAAGCAATAATTCATATTATCTGAATAATATTATTAGATAACATTATTGGCAATGTCTAGAAAGTTCATCTAAGGAGAGGTTTGGTCACCTAATTGCGCGCCAAGAAGAAGAAATTCTTATTGGAAAGCCCCCTTTCCTGGAACCGCACGGTTGTCAATATTGTGATTTCGTAATATTATTTGTGAATAATTAATTATTGATTTATATGATGAGGAAAATATTGATTTTATGTGGATATAGATGGAGAAAATTTTAAAATGACAATTGTTGAAAATTAATATTTTATCTTTTTCGATAAAATAATTCATTTAAATATATTATTTTAATAATATATTAACGGTGATATTTTTACAACGAATGTGGGATATATGAGTATACGAGGAGGAAGAGTATTTTTGTTGCAATAAATGTTTAAAACATGTTAAACATGTCGGTGGACCCCATTTATTGACTGAAATTTGATTATAGCCTGTAAAATCGCCCGTTTGTGGATTTCGGTCAATTTCATTTGAAATTTGGAAAACTTTCTTCTGCAAAGTTGTAGAGAATTGAATTTCCTATAAAAACTCGCGAGATTCGAATTTTCTGATGAAAGGGCTATTAATTATGAATTTTTGAAGCTCTAAAGTTCTGAAATAATTAATTTTTGGAAGTTTTAATTGTTTTATTTAAGAAAAACGTTTTTTGCAATCCCACATGTGATATAAATGTGCTGAATTCAGTTGGTCTAAGGTGGGCTTGAATTTGTTTAATTATATTATTATTTTATTAAATTTTCGCTTTTTGGTGTTCTAAAGATTTTCCTATAAATAGGTGCTTGGGTTAGAATTGAAAATCACACCGTAAACTCAAGTTTTTCTCTCTATATTATCGAGTTTATTCTTGTGAGTATTTTGAGTATACTTTGAGTATTGCTATACGGTGCAAGTCCAAGTCATAGCCTATATCCTGGTTCAAATTTAGAAGTCTTAATCTTTCGAGGTAAGGGATGTTATTTTCTTCTCAAATGATATTATTTCTTCAATATCATTATCTTTGAAATGTTGATCAAGTTTTTATCAAATTTGGAACTTTTTCATGTCGGGGTTATTATTCATGAGTTACTATTCATGAATTACTATTCACGAGTTACTATTCACGAGTTACTATTCACGAAAGTACTATTCATGTAAGCGTGAAGATGTTTTTTGTGGAATTTCTATCTTTTGGTGTCTGAGTTATTATTCACGATACTAAGACTATTCACGATACTCTGACACTATTCACGATATCTCAGATTATTCACTTAAAAAATAAAATTTCTTCTTTTCGTCCAAAACATCTATTCGGATACTAACTCGATCAGTATCCATGTTTTGATCATTCTTGAATTTTACACCACTATGATTATTTTTGAGGTATTTTTGGACGTGGATAAAACCAAGTACTAATCCTTAATCCTTAATCCTTATCATTTTGTTTCACTTTGGATTCGTTTCTTTAAAAAAAATATTTTCATCATCCTCGGCCTTAAATGATGATATTATGGAATATCTTTGGCCCAGTAGTGCAAAGATGAATGATTTCTTAAGAATATCTTTGGCCCGTAATGCAAAGATGAATGATTTCAAGAATATCTTTGGCCCGTAGTGCAAAGATGAACAGTGTTTAAATGAACATGACTAATCGATGAATATCTTTGGCCCGTAGTGAGAAAGATGAATATTTGATTCCGGATGTATATTGATTGATGTTACAGAGGATAAAAGATAGGCGATGAACTTTTAAATTCATACATAGAAGATAGTAGTTTGCATTCTCTACTTAACTCTTCTAATGAATTATTATTTCACATGCGAATATTGATTTAAAATTTGTTGTCTATCAGATTCTATTATATTTTTCCCTGTTGATGACTAACGATAATTTGTTGTATATTATCTTAGTCATAATATTCTTTATCGAGCTAGTTGAGCTCACCCTTTTCCTTTTTGTTCCATTTTTCTCGGGAGGCGAGAATATAAGCAGTATTTAGTGGGGTATGGAATGAAGGTTTTAAAAAGGGTTGTTTAGTAGTCCTCACCATTTTTTGTAAAATAATGTATCAATAAATGTGATGAGGATTTATTTGAGTATAGATATTGTCTAGAAGATAATATTTGTATTTAAACTCACAGCTTTTCTTTGTTGTAATAATAAAGTTGTAGTTGTTTTCTGTACTCATGTATTGACAACTCGGAATGGGTGATGTATACCTATTTTGGGGCGCCACAAAACTCTCTCCTCGATGTAACTTTCTAGACATTGCCAATAATGCTATCTAATAATATTATAACGCCCCAAAATAGGTCCATTCCATCCAACCCATTTCGAAGTCGCCAAATATATGGTACGTAAAAAACAACTACAACTTTATTACAACAATTGTCAGGCAAAATACAACAAACATATATTTGTGAGTTTGGATACAAATATATACCAACTGTGAAGTACGCCACAATGACACCTTACATAAAGGTATAGTCAAAACCTGCTTTTAGAAATTAGAATCTTTGGGAAGTGCTCAAGGAAACCTTCGCATACATGGGAGGCCATGCTTTTAGGTTATGGTAGATATCATATGGCCACGTAATTATCCTTGGTCAATCTAATAGACCCCAAAGAAAAACGAGAATATTACTATCATATTCTTCCCAATGGTGAGTCTTCTCTTGACATATCATTATCTCCACTGTCTCTAATTGGGTATTATACTCCAAACAAACACCAAGATTATATAGGTAGTGCTTGTAAATATACTCAAGCAAGTGGATTAGAACAACCATGTCTTATGATAACACGAGTTTGTATGTCATTAGACATCTTGTATGATAGTGACAAAACACCTTCCAAAGTTGGGTTCGCTTTCACCCTATTTAATTCACCAAAATAACTATTAAATGATGTATAAAATACAACACACTAAAGTCCTCAATAAAATTATTTCCATACTCTTTAGGAGAACCTCAACAACTATAGACCACCATTCTATTCCTTGTTATCCCCGGCCAACCCAAATTTACACTTTTATTACCCGAAAGGAATTGTGAAACAAAAGGGTGAGCACAACTAGCTCAAGAAAGAATATTATAACTAAAGATACATAAATTATCAATAGTCTTCATCAATAATAAATCAGAGATTTAGAACATATGGTAGATGATACAACTTTTTAACCATAGTTGTAAATGAACGAGCAATCCATTAAAAGAGTTAAATAGACTATAAAGTCTATTGTCTTTCCACGTTAAAAGTCCACTAACAATATTTTATCCTCGTAACATCAATCAACAGTTCCTTTCCACAATCATATGAATAACTCATAATCATAATTGTGATTCTAAATTCTCTTCTCATCCAGACGAAGATAATTTTCATCACCGCCTTTACCGAAACATCAAATATCATGGTTATACCAAATCACAGTTCCTCGCTCATAATCATACTAATAAATTCATCTTTGCACCACGGGCCAAAGATATTCATCAACAGATTCATCTTTACACTACAAAGCTAAAGATATTCAACAAAAGTCATCTTTGCATTACGAGCCAAAGATATTCATCAATAATTCATCTTGCACTACACAAAGCAAAGATATTCAACAACGTGTCATCTTTGCATTACGAGCAAAAGATATTCATCAATAATTCATCTTTGCACTACAAAGCTAAGATATTCATCAACAAGTCATCTTTGCACAACGAGCCAAAGATATTCATATATCAAAGAAATACATAATCATTTCGAAGTTATATAACAATAATTATAACCATGTTGATCAATTCACCTTTGCACTTAAGCTAAAAATATTCAATTGTAAATTCAATGGTCATGATCATACCAACCAACAATTCAACTTTTGCACTCATCGCCAAAGAGAACCTATAGTCACGATCATACCAATAATCTACCCATCTTTACACTCAAGTCAAAGAGAAATATTATCATTAGGGTTATAAGAATGTTATATAAAAATAATATATTCAAAACATGGTTTTAATTTCAAGAGTAAGATTCATAAATCAACGATAATTTGGTCAAAGAAGAAACCAATTTGTCTTGAATAAGACCCGTATTCAGACATAGACCGTGATAATGCATAAGTAACTCCTCGATACCGAAAAGATAAAGTTTCATAATAAAATTCATATCCATATTTATAACACCTTAATCCAAATGTTATAAATCACTTAGAAATCTCATAATCTAATATTATTGATATTACAATAATATTTTAATCATTTCTAAAACTTATAAACAATTTAATTAAATTGTTTACACTTTACTAATTAATGCATTTAATCATCATAAAATGCCAAACTCATAAGATTTCATCACCAATAACCAAAACCCTCATCAAAAATCAGATATACCTCTATATATGATTCTCAAGCCATAAAATCATATTTTTCAATTTTCTTACTTCACATAACATATTTAATTCATTTACTCATAACTAGAATATTTTCATAAAAAATACCAAATCAGTTCCAAAAATATTTCTTTTTTGAGATTTAGCATAACATAGTCCCATATTGAACATATATTTTTCTCAAAATTTAAAAATTCATTTACTATTTTTCATATGGCCAAAACCACCGAATATTTAAACATTTATCATAAATTATACTTTTATCCAAAAATTCTGAAATTTACACGGTATACTGATATTATATAGATGTACTCCCACTAAAAATTTCATCAATTTTGGAGTTAATCACAAGGAGTTATAAGCAGTTACTTTTAAAATAGTCTTTTCTCATAAAATCCATAACTCCTAATCTATACATCCAAAAATCGTCATTTTTGGACACAATCTAGAAAACTCATCAAAATATCATTACAAATTTTTCCAGAATTTTTGAAGGTTCGGAAAAATACAAAACTGAAAAACATAATCACCCTTAAAAATCCCTTACTATCCCTTACCTCAAAAGAGCAGTATTTCTAATTAGAATAACGCTGAACGAACTTGCACCGTATAGCAACACTCAAAGTATACTCAAAATACTCACAAGAATACGCTCGATAATATAGAGAGAGAAAACTTCAGTTTCTGGTGTGATTTTCAATTCTAACCTAAGCACCCTATTTATAGGAAAATGCTTAGAACACCAAAGTAGAAAATTTATTAAATATTATTATATTTTTTCCAAAACTTCATACGCATGTTTTACCATCTGAACTCAGCCCCTATCACATGTTAAATGAGGAAAACAAAATGAAAAAACACGTTTTTGTAAATAAAAATAATTAAAACTTTCAAAAATCAAATATTTCGGAACTTCAGAACTTCAATAATTCATAATAAATAGCCCTTTTATCAGAAAATTCAAATCTCGCGAGTTTTTATAGGAAATTCAATTCTCTACAACTTTACAGAAGAAAGTTTTCCCAAATTCCAAACAAAAATTGACCAGAATCCACAAACGGGTGATTTTACAGGCTATAATCAAATTTCGGTCAATAATTGTGTCCACCAACACACAAAATATGTGTTAAACATTTATTACCACAAAAATACTCTTCCTCCTCATATACTCATATGTCCCACATTCATTATAAAAATATCACCGATAATATATTATTAAAATAATATATTCAAATAAATTATTTTATCAGAAAAAGACAAAATATTAATTTTCAACAATTGTCACATTAAAAATTTTCTCCATCTATGTCCACATAAAATAAATATTTTCCTCATCATAAAAATCAATAATTAATTATTCACAAATAATATTACATAATCACAATATTGACAACCGTGTAGGTTCCTAAGAAAGAGGGCTTTCCAATAAGGATCTCTCTCATCTGGCGCAATAATTAGGTGACCAAACCTCTCATTAGACAGAACTTTATAGACATTGCCAATAATGTTATCCAAAAATATTATTCAGATAATATGAATTATTGCTCCGATAATGGAAAATACTGTGTAATGACAATTCTTGGAACAACAGTAATATAAAATATCAACGCATCAATTATTGAATCAATAAAATATAATATTGAACAGTAATTACTGTAACAATTATTGAGTAGTGCTTTCTTACGTAAGAATCAATAATTCAAAAAATAATTGTGCAATACCGTATTCTATCGTGCAACAACAACAGACGTTTTACTTTACTTTACCCACGGTATTCCAAAATGTTAATCGGTAATAATTACGCCGTTATTTATAAAAACTCCCTTTGTCGTTTTTTTCATCCGACAGTTATTTCATTATGGGGCCCATAAATGGTCGCTACTGTCGCATTTAATATTCTCCTACGTAAAGAATATTCCACCACCAAACTAATATTCTCCAAATAATAATGAGTATTTTATAACCACTGCTTATTTTGAAAAAAATTATATATATCACCCTTAACTTTAACTTTTATCAATTTAACCATTTAATTGAATAGTAATTATAAGAAAAATTGAATACTTTTATTTCATAAAATTAGGGCCTTACAAATATTATCCAAATAATATAAATTATTGATCCGATAATGGGAATATTCAGAAATGATAATTATTGAAACAACAATAATATAAAATATCAACGCAAACAATTATTGAACCAATAAAATAAAATATTGAACAAGAATTACCGTAATAATTATTGAGTAGTGCCTTCACGTAAGAATCAATAATTCAAAAATATTGTGCAATACTGAGTTTCTATCGTACAACCACGCCAGACATCATCGTATTTTAACCACCGTGTATTCCAACAAAGTGTTAAAGCAGTAATAACTATGGCGTTATTTATAAAAACTCAAACTTGTCATTTTCTTCATCCGACGGTTATTACATTATAGGGCCCACAAATGGTCGCTACTGTGCATTTAATATTCCCCGATAACAAGAATATTCCACCACCAAACGAATATTCTCCAATAGAAATGAGTATTTTATAACCACTTCATGCGTATTTTGAAAATTTTATATATATCATCCTTAACTTTAATTTTTTTATCAATTTAACCATTTACTAAATAATAATTATAAGAAAAATTGAATAATTTATTTCATAAAATTCGGTGTCTTACAAAATCAATATGGACCATCCGTTTAAAAGTAAATCAATCTGGACCGTTCATGAATTAGTTACTATTCAGTCCATTCTCCTATAAATAGAAGCTCATTCCTTCATTATTTCTTACCAATTCACTAAAACTCTAGAGAGAGAAACTATAGAGAGAAAAAGAAAAGTATTCGCTACCTCACTTTTCCAATATCCAGCATTCTTCTAAGGTAAGGGGTATTATTTCTTTCGTATTCATGAAGAGAACTTCTGTTATTCCATTCTTTATTATTCTGTTGGAATAACCTGTATATGTGGGCTACCCTATACTTGGTGAAATTCTTCTGTTATTCCATTCTTTATCATTATGTTTGAATAACCTGTCTATGCGAAGTACCGCATACATGGTAAAATTCTTCTGTTATTCTATTATTTATCATTATGTTGGAATAACCTGTCTATGCGAAGTACCACATACATGATGAAATTCTTCTGTTATTCCATTCTTTATTATTCTGTTGGAACATCTTGTTTTTGCGTTTACGCATGACCTGGTTCCGTTATTTATTATTCTATTGGAATATCCTGTCAGTGTGTATTACGCCTGACCTAGTTCCATTAATTATTATTCTGTTGGAATAACCTATCTGTGCGGTCTATAGCATGCATGGTGATTTCTGTTGTTATTTTATTCTTTATTATTCTGTTGGAATATCCCGCACCGGTATGTAATTTACCGACTCGGTTCCGTTATTTATTATTCTGTTGGAATAACCTGTCTGTGCGGTCTATCGCATACCTGGTGATTTCTTTTGTTATTCCATTCTTTATTATACTCAGTTGGTTAAAGTTTAGACTTCTATACTCCATGAAATTAGTGGAATATCCTCGATATTTGTGCTTCATCTAAGATCTTTTCATGAAAATATTCTTCCGAACATTCTTGAATTTTACTCTACAAAGAAGTATCATGTCGATAATTTGGACGTTATTAGTTCCTCGGATAAATTAATTCTTGAACTTGTTTTATTGAATTCTTATATCATTATCATAATCCTCATGTTTATATTATCTTTGAAAGTCATCCGTGGCTTGTCAGTGCATAGATGGACTTGGTATGATTATGACCTGGTGGATTAATCGGTATAATCATGGCTAACCGTAATGTTACAAATGATGTGGTAAAAGTCCTCATTGGCCCGTAGTGCATTGATGGACAATTGTTGGCATGATCATGACCATTGATGAATATCTGAATATCCTTGGCCCGTAGTGCATGGATAATTTGTGGTTCAGGATACTAATGAATATCCTTGGTCGTAAAGCGGGGATGATGTGGATTATTTATTTATTGTCGAGTCCCAACGATAAAAGTGATGAAAACCTTTTAAATCATAAAAGATAGTAGATTTTATTCTCTACTTGACTCTTTTAATGGATTGCTTGTTCCGCTGTAGTTAAACTTGATGTTTGTTATATTGTATCAGTTTAACACTGTTGAAGGCTAACGATAATTTATTCTACATTATCTTAGTCATAATATTTCTTACTTGGCTAGTTGAGCTCACCCTTTCTTTCACTGTTCTCTTCAGGAAATGAGAACGTAGCCGGGACTAGTCGGGGAATGGAGTAACGGTTCAGATGATAGCATTAGTAGTCCTCACTATTCTGTTAAATAGTGTGACAACAAATGTAATGAGGACTCCATTGAGTGTGGATATTGTCTAGATGACAATATTCTTATTAAAACTCTTAGATTATGTTATGTCGTATTTTGTATGACTATTGTATAATTAAGTTGTATTTGTATTCTGTACCATATATTTGGCGACTCAGAATAGGTGATGTATACCTATTTTGGGGGCGTCACACCATCTTTGCACGTAAGCCAAAGATACTTTCATCATAATATAAGCATTAGGATGATGACAATGATATAAGCATTAATCAAACGAAATCAAGGATAAATATTAAAGACTTTAAATTTATCCAGTGTTTAAAAATATCCAAATTGTCAACATGATACTGCTTTGTGGAGTAAAATTCAAGAATAATATTCATGTACCAAAAATAATTTGGACAAAAAAGAAATATATTTTTCAGGTAAATAGTACCTCGTGAATAGTACCTTGTGAATAGTACTTCGGGAATAGTACCTCGTGAATAGTACCCCGGCATAAAAAGTATCCCAAATACCCGAGTGAATAATATTCGGGTGAATAGTAATTTGGGTGAATAGTAACCCATAAATAGTAACTCGTGAATAGTACTCCGACATGAAAAGTGTCCCTAATACCCGAGTGAATAATACTAGAGTGAATAGCAACCAGGTGAATAGTAACTCGTAAAAAAATACCAAAGAGAATGATATTACATGATGAATACCAAATAAATGATATCTCATACGAGTATAATAGAATATATGAAACTGCAAATGAATTTTCACCGGCCATGCGGTAATCCACGTAGACAGATCATTTCCACAATTTAATAAGGAATGAATACAAAGGATCATTCACCATGCATGCAGTAATCCATATAGACAAAGTTATTCCAATGAGAATAATAAAGAATGGAATAATGAAGAATTCACCATGCATGCGATGATAATCGCAGATGCATGAGTTATTCCCAATGTAATAATAAAACATGGAACTATGTCATGCGTAATCCATACAGACGAGGATATTCAATGTAATAATAAAGAACGGAACCGTGTCATGCATGTGTAATCCGCATGCATGAGGATATTCCAATGTAATAATAAAGAATCGAATAACAAAAGAATTCACGAGCATGCGATAGATCAAGACAAACAAAAGTTATTCCAATGTAATAATAAAGAATGGAACAATGTAAGAATTTCACCATGTATACGGTGACTTGGCATGACAAAGTTATTCCAACATAATAATAAAGAATGGAATAACAACCCTTACGAGTATTGAAAGAAAATAACTCTCTTCATGTTTACGAAAGAATAATACCCCTTACTATAATAATAATAATATCCCTTACCTCAGAAGAAAACTGGATACTGGAATAGTGAGGTAGCAGACTTCTCTTCTTCTTTCTTTCTATAATTTCTCTCTATAATAATTGCTCTATAGCTTTAGTGAATTGGTGAAAAATAATAAAGGAATGAACTTCTATTTATAGAAAAATATAGTTTCCATAATTGCACATTTTGGGGCTATAAATATTACAGTATAATACCCTCATATTTTCTTTCATTTTTAATTTAGTCATGCAAGTATTATCAAACTTGCACCACCTCCCCTAATAGTAAATCATGTGAATCAATAGTAAATCATGTGACTCAATAGTTCTAAACATGTGAAAAAATTAATTATAGTATAGTACCTTCAACTATACCTCCATTTTTAGCTTAGTCATATAAGTATTATCAAACTTGCACCAACTCCCCTAATAGTAAATTATGTGAATCAATAGTACACACATGTGAACACATAGTCATAAGCATGTGAATTAATAGCAATTAATTGCTCATTTATCTGGTTAATTACCCGATTGGTTAATATAACCTCCAGACATTAATTATTATCGAAATAAATGTAGATTTTCATTAACACTAATAATTCTAACACAATGAAATTATCAATTTCACCTTTAATCAACACGAACTTATTCATCATTAATATTATAATTCACAATATTTAATAACCAGATCGTTCTCAGGAAAGAGGGGGCTTTCCGATAAAGATTTCTCCTTATTGGCGCGCAATTAGGTGACCAAACTTCTCCTTGACAGAACTTCTAGACATTGTCAATATTACAAATAATATGAATAACTTTGTCATCTTAATTATTGATTTAATAATATAACATATTATGCAGATGATACTGTGACAATAATTGAATCAATAATATGAGAGATATGATCCAGCAATTACTGTAGCAATAATTGAGTATAACTGAGTGACTTTTTATGTAAGCATCAATAATAAATACCGTGTGCTACTATGCAACCACACGTATTACTGTACTTTTACTACCGGGTAGTTCAACAGTTTTAACGGTAACATTTTCACCATTATTTTTATAAAAAGATAATTTTGTCATTTTCTTACTACGACAATACTTCCATTGTGGGGTCCACCAATGATTGTCCCATCGTACGGATATTCCCCAACAAAAAGAATATTCTCCGACCAAACGAATAACAACTTGCTTACTTTATAAAATTTTCAAATATCACCCTTAACTTTAACCCTTTCTCAATTTAGCCATTTACTAAATAAAATAATAATAAGAAAATTGAATACTTTCATTTCATAAATTTCAGGGTCTCACAAGAGAGATCCAGTTGGGGAAGAAAAAGTGGAAGTTGGGATCGTGTTCTTTTCAATTAAAGCAAAGTTGCGGGGATAGTAATGAAGAGGAACACTAATTTTGTAAATAAAATATTAAAAATGTATTGATTCTGTAAATATTTTCTGGATGCACTTTTGTTATAATTTTTTTTTAAAAAAATGTACTAAAAATGTAAATATCCCTATTTTATATCTCATAACCAAACCAAACCTTGTTTTAATAAGTCTATTCAAAACTTGCAGGCAAATATACTTAAAATTATTTGTCGGAAGGCTAATCGCAGTATCCAATAGAAAATCAAAATTTGTCTACTGGATATAAGTACTTTCCTCATCCTATTTACTCGTGCACCGTGTTTGGACATTCTGTAATTTTTCCATAATTTTGTGAGCTCTTAAATATGAAAGAGGGGCGCGTATGACAAAAAAAGGGGAGCATGTTTACTCTAATGACACAATTGGATCAAATTACCCAAACAAGACAATCCAAAAGGATAAAGTAAGAAAAAACAAACAAGTGTGGGAGAACCCCTTAGGGTTTGCCCCCCTAGAGGTTCAACCTTATATCTGTCACCAATGATGCTTTCTTGGTCTGATTGGATTACTAAGAGATTTTCGAACAAAGCTTGGACAAGACAAGATCGATGAAAATATGACTAAGTGTTGGAGGACCCTATAGGGTTTAAGCGCCTAGGGGTTCAATCTCCTGATTTGTTGCTATTAAAGATGTTTTCTTGCCTTGATCTGAATTACCAAACGAAATAAAAGTGAAATAAACTAACCAAGCAAAAGAAGATAACCAAATTAGAAAGTGCCCCCTAAGGTTTGGCCTCCTTAAGGTTCGCTCCCCCTAGGGGTGCGCGTCATTAACTTTATTAGATTGATGATGCTTTCTTGTTTAATTTTTAGTTAGCAAGTGAAAAAGACTAGAGCAACAAAATCAAGAGAGAAAAGGATAACTACTTAGGGAGTGTTGTTTTAAGGTTCAATCTCTTCAGATGATGTTGATAAGTGATCCCTTCTTAATTATAGTTAAACTACCGAACGAAACGAGGATAAGTTTTAAAAAAAATGAGCAAAATAATAAGCGAAGCTTGAGGGTGCCCCTAGGGTTCGGCCACCCGAGGGTTTGGCCTCGTGGGGGAAGAATGCACATTCTTTCATAATCTTGAATGTTACACCAATCGGACTTTGATCAAAATAACGATGGAACAATGATATTGAAACTAAGGAAAAAGACAATAAATCTACGAGGATTTAAGAATGATCATCTGTAAGACCCCAACTTTTTATTAATAAAATTGAATTTCCTCTAATTATTATTTTGAATAATAAGGTGTTAATTTGATATAATGCTTTGGTTATGGGTGAAATGTGTAAATTTTGAAAAATAAGCAAGTGGTTATAAAATATTCATTGTTGTCGGGAAATATTCGTTTGGTGGTGAAATATTCTTGCTGTCAAGGAATATTTGTACGATGGCGCAGCTATTTGTGGGCCCCATAACGGAAAACGATCGGATGAAGAAAACGACAAGTTTGAGTTTTTATAAATAACGGCGTAATTATTATCCTTAACACTGTTGGAATACCCGGTGGTTAAAGTACAGTAATACGCGTGGTTGCACAGTAGAACACGGTATTGCACAATATTATTGGATTATTGATTCTTACGTAAGAAGACACTACTCAATAATTGTTACAGTAATTACTGTTTAATATTTTATTTTATTGATTCAATAATTGCTACGTTGATATTTTATATTATTGTTATTTTAATAATTTTCACTGTACAGTATTTCCATTATCAGATCAATAATTCATATTATTTGAATAATATTATTAGATAGCATTATTGACAATGTCTAAAGAAGTTCTGTCTAAGAAAATGGGTTTGGTCATCTAATTGCGCATTAGTAAGGAGAAATCCTTATCAGAAAGCCTCTTCTTTTCTGGGAACAACTTGGTTGTCATAATCGTGATTCTGTAATATTATTTGTGAATAATTAATTATTTATTTATATGATAAGAAAATATTTATTTTATGTGGATATAAATGATGGATAGAGAAATATTTATTTTGTGTGGATATAAATGAAAGAATTAATGCTAAGGTATTTTATCAGTATTTTGTCGGAATGGAGGTATTAAAAATTGTCCGTATGTGGATTTTAGGCATTTTTTATTTGGAATTTGAAAAAAATTTCTTCTAAAAAGTTATAGAGAATTCGATTTTCCTATGGAATGGACATAAAATTCGTATTTTTCTGATAAAAGGGCTATTTATTATGAATTATTGAAGTTTCGAAAATAAATATTTTTATTAAAAAAACATGGTGGGCCTCACTTTTGGTTGGTGTAGAAAATCTGATTTTGGTGGGCCCCACTAGTGGTGTGTTGAATTTTGGGCAAAGATGGTAGGCGTAGAAATTTTTAATAAATTAATATTTTATTAATTTAGTCTCATTTGACGTTCTAGTATTTTTCTATAAATAGGGTACTTAGTTAGAATTAAAAATCACACCAGAATCATAAGCATTCTCTCTCTATATTATTGAGCGTATTTTGTGAGTA
This sequence comes from Panax quinquefolius, assembly GCA_020205615.1. Taxonomy (NCBI): domain Eukaryota; kingdom Viridiplantae; phylum Streptophyta; class Magnoliopsida; order Apiales; family Araliaceae; genus Panax; species Panax quinquefolius. The sequence goes on along the minus strand of CM035154.1, from coordinate 7,428,417 downwards.
TTTAGATACTTTGAGAGTTGCTATTCAATGTAAGTTTCCTTCAGCATTACATCCGATATTCCAGTTAGAAATATTGTTCTTTTGAGGTAAGGGATGTTATTTTCTTCGTAAATGATGTTATTTCTTTCAATATCATTATACCAAAATATTGGTATGAATATTATTATAAAAATTTTACCTTTTTATGTCGAGGTTACTATTCACGTATACGGCACTATTCACGAATATGGTACTATTCACAAGTACTGTTCACGAAGTATAATTTTTCTTGTGGAATTTCTACCTTTTTGTGTCGGGGTTACTATTCACGTATACGACACTATTCACGTATATGGCACTATTCACAAATACGATACTATTTACTGAAAAATAAAATTTTCTTTTCTTTGTCCCAAATGTCTATTATAGTTACTATCTTTGATTGTATCCATTTTTGATCTCCATTCTTGAAGTTTACTCCACTATGGTTTATTATGGAGTATTTTTGAACTTGGATTATCTAAAGTACGAATCCCTAATCTTTGTCCTTTTATCTCACTGGATTTGTTCTCTAAAATATCTTTGGTCCGTAGTGCAAAGATGAATATGTGTTGAGATGAACATGACCAACTGGTGATACAAATGAATATCTTTTCCCATAGTGCAAAGATGAATATTTGATTTAAGATGTATATTGATTGATGTTACAGGGATAGAATGTGAGATCCCAAATTTTATGAAATAAAAGTATTCAATTTTTCTATTTTGGTAAATAGTTAAATTGATAAAAGTTTAAAGTTAAGGGTGATATGTGAAATTTTTTTAAAGTAAACAAGTTGTCATAAAATAACCGGTAGTAAAAGTACAGTAATACGCGTGGTTGCATAGTAGCACACTGTATTGATTATTGATGCTTATGTGACAAGTCACTCAGATATACTCAATTATTGCTACAATAATTGCTTCATCATATCTCTCATATTATTGATTCAATTATTGTCACAGGATCATCTGCATAATATTTTATATATTATTAAATTAATAATTGAGACGACAAAGTTATTCATATTATTAAATTGCAATATTTATAATGTCTAGAAATTTTGTCAAGGAGAGGTTTGGTCATCTAATTGTGCGCCAATAAGGAGAAATCCTTATCGGAAAGCTCCCTCTTTCCTGGGAACGACCTGGTTGTTAAATATTGTGAGTTATAATATTAATGATGAATGTTATTAAAAATTAAAGTTGAGTTCGGAGTTAAATTTGGAGACGCGGACGTGATATTTGAGTCCGGAACGATGAAATTAGTAGAAATAGACTATAAACACAAAATTTACTAGGGTTGACTTTTTGGTTAAAAAACTCAACAGTTGACTTTTTCGAAAAAAGTCAAACTCCAAAATTTCAAAAATTAAATTTTTGAGAAAAATATTTCTATTGTGTTGGGATTGTTAGTGTTAGTGGAAATCGACATTTATTTCGATAATAATTGATGTTTGGAGGTTATATTGACCAATCGGGTAATTAATCGAATAAATGAGCAAGCAACTGCTATTAATTCACATGATTATAACTATTTGTTCACATATATGTACTATTGATTCACATTCATGTACTATTAGGGGAGGTGGTGCAAGTTTGATAATACTTGCAGGACTAAATTAAAAATAAAAGAAAAGTTGAAGGTATTATACTGTAATATTTTGAGCCCCAAAACGTGCAATTATCGAAGCTATATTTTCCTATAAATAGAAGCTCATTCTTCCTTTATTTTTCACCAATTCACTAAAGTTATAGAACAATTATTATAGAGAGAAATTATAGAGAGAAAGAAGAAGAGAAGTCTGTTACCTCACTATTCTAGTATACAGTCTTCTTTTGAGGTAAGGGGTATTATTCTTTCGTATTCATGAAGAGAGTTATTTTCTTTCAATACTCGTAAGGGTTGTTATTCCATTCTTTATTATTATGTTGGAATAACTGCCTACGCCAAGTACCACATACATGGTGAAATTCTTTCGTTATTCCATTCTTTATTATTTCATTGGAATAACTTCTCATCAAGGGATCTATCGCATGCCCGTGAATTCTATTGTTATTCTATTCCTTATTATTATATTGGAATAACTCGCCTACTGCCAAGTAATCGCATACATTGTGAAATTCTTCTATTATTTCATTCTTTATTATTTCGTTGGAATATCCCGTCTGCAGCGGATTACGCATGACCGGTTCCGATTCTTTATTATTCTACGAATATCCTGTTTGTAAGCGGATTCGCATTTGACACAGTTCCATTCTTTATTATTTCGTTGGAATAACTCGTCATGCATGGCCTATCGCATGCCCGGTGAATTCTGTTGTTATTCCATTCTTTATTATACATTGAAATATCATGTATGCATGCGGATTACATATGACCTGGTTCCATTCTTTATTATTCATTGGGAATAACCCGTCTGCATACGCCTATCGCATGCCCGGTGAATTTCGTTGTTATTCCATTCTTTATTATTCGTTGAAATATCTGCTCGCAGGTGGATTACGCATGACCTGGTTCCATTCTTTATTATTCTGTTTGAATAACCTGTCTATGTGGATTACCGCATGCATGGTGAATGATCATTTGTATTCATTCCTTATTAAATTGTGGAAATGATCTGTCTACGTGGATTACCGCATGGCGGACGAAAATCCATTTGCAGATTCGTAATTTTTCTGATCCTCAAAAATTCTGAAAAAATTTGAAATGATAATTTGATGAGTTTTCTAGATTGTGTCCAAAAATGGCGATTTTTGGATGTATAGATTATGAGTTATGAATTTTATGGGAAAAGACTATTTTAAAAGTAAACCCTTATAACTCCTTGTGGTTAACTCCAAAATTGGTGAAATTTTTATTAGGGGTACATATATATAATAGGAGTATACCCTGTAAATTTTAGAATTTTTGGACAAAAGTATAATTTATGATAAAAGTCTAAATATTCGGCAGTTTTGGCCATTTTTGGCTTATGTGCAAAGATGGACAGTTGATTATTGGCTTTACAGTTGTATATCTTTGGCTTACGTGCAAAGATGAACTATTAATTATTAGTTTTACAGTTGTATATCTTTGGCTTACGTGCAAAGATGGACTGTTGATTATTGGTTTTACAGTTGTATATCTTTGGCTTACGTGCAAAGATGAACTATTGATTGATGAGTATTTTTGGCTTATGTGCATAGATGAATTGTTTATTGGTATGATTATAACCAGAGATCATTCGGTATAATTATGACCCGTAATGTTATAGATGATGTGGTAAAAGTCCTCATTGGCGCGTAGTGTATTGATGGACAGTTATTGGTATGATTATAACCAGGGATTATTCTTTATAATCATGACCATTGATGATTAAATGAATATCCTTGGCCATAGTGCAGGGATGATTGGATGATGTGGATTATTTATTAAGCTGAGTCTTAACGATAAAATATTGATTATACACTTTTAATTCGTAAAAGATAATAGATATCATGCTCTACTTGACTCTTCTAAAATACAGTTGTCCGTCTTTGGCCTGTAGTGCAAAGATGAATTGTTAATGAATATCTTTGGTCGTAGTGCAAAGATGAATTTATTAGTATAATTGTGAGCAGGAATTGTGATTTGGTATAACCATGATTTTTGATGTTTCAGGTGAAGATAGGTGATGAAAATTATCTTCGTTCTGGGTGCGAAGAGGAATTTAGAATCACAATTATGATTATGAGTTATTCATATGATTGTGGACATGAATTGTTGATTTATGTTACAGGGATAAAATATTATTGGTGGACTTTTAACATGGAGAAGATAATAGACCTGATGGTCTTTTTGACTCTTCTAATGGATTGCTCGTTCCGCTGCAACTATGGTTGAAAAGTTTTATTATCTACCATATGTTCTAAATCTCTGATTTATTATTGACGAAGGCTATTGATAATTAAATTATCTTTAGTCATGATATTTTTTACTGGGCTATTTGTGCTCACCCTTTGCTTCACAATTTCTTTCAGGTAATAAGAGTGTAGCTGGATCGAGCGGGGATAACAGGGAAATAGTGTGATGGTCTAAGACTGTCGAAGTTTCTCAATACATTATAAAACGGCATGACATGCAACCGAAAATTCTATTGAGGACCTAAGATGTGTGTGTCGTATTTTATACGTCACTTAATAATTGATTTTGGTGAACAACAATAGGGTGATGAGAACCCGACTTTGAAAGCGTCAAAAGTGCACCTCATTAGAATTAATATGATAGTAATCTTCTCGTTCTTTTTTGGGGTCTTAAAATATTTGTTGTTGTATTTTATATGGCATTGTAACAATTTGAGTTTGGATACTGTTTACGAGACAATATTGTATTAAAACTAATAGCTTATGTGTTGTCGTACTATGCACGACAGTTCAACAGTTGTATAAATGAAGTTTGTATGTGATTTTTATAGTATGATATCTGGCGACTCAGAATGTGTCGTGTGAACCTATTTTGGGGGCATCACATAGAATATTGATGATGGACTTTTAAATTCATAGATGATAATAGATTTCATTCTCTACTAAACTCTTCTAATGAATTGTTATTTCCGCTGCGAATATTAATCTAAAACTGGTTGTCCATTATATTTTATCTGATTTGTTGAAGGCTAATGATAATTTGTTGTTCATTATCTTAGTCATAATATTCTTTACTGGGCTAGTTGAGCTCACCCTTTTCCTTTTTGTTCTATTTTTTTTCCCAGGAAGTAAGAATTTAGCAGGAACTAGTCGAGGTATGGAGTGATGGTTCAAGATAGTTGTTTTAGCAGTCCTCACTATTATGTAAAATAATGCATCAATAATTGTAATGAGAACTTTATCTGAGTGTGGATATTGTCTAGAAGACAATATTTGTATTTAAACTCACAGTTTATGTGTTGTCGTATTTTGCACGACAATTGTTTTAATGAAGTTGTAATTATTTCTGTACCATGTATTTGGCGACTCATAATGGGTGATGTATACCAATTTTGGGGGCGTCACATCATCCTTAAATCGTCCGTGATAAGATGAATGAATTACATTGCCAAGAATTACAGGGAAAAAAAATAAAAATGGAGCAAGAAAGGCAAAGATATGTGAAAAAGATAAAAGGAAACACGAACCTAGGGCTTGCCCCCCTAGGGTTCAGCTAGTCTAGGGTTCAACCATTCCCCTTGGGTCGTGTCAAAGTTTTTTCGAAGCTTCCCAACAATAAATTTCGCGCGACGTGATATCCAAATAAAGAAAAAAGAAAAGGAAAATACGATTTGAGCAATGAGACCTTGTAGATGAATTCTTTAGAAGGGGCTTCCATGAGTTCTTAGGCATAAGACTTATGGATGCAACTTATAGTGAAAATGGTTGAGGAATTTGGATTGACTGCTAGAAGGACATGATGATTTGGGAATCAAATTAGACAATTAAGAGTATTTCTGAAATTTTATGCGAGATCATATGTCAAACACATGACTCAAACATGTGTCATTGTGTCAACACATGATCCCTTACCAAGAAGCCCTATAAATAAACCCTTTATTTCTGAAACTTTTGATTCTATGACATTACAAAACACACAAGAAAACTTTATAGAGTTGTGCCACCTATTGTCCTAGTGATTGCCTATGTATTCTCAGCAAAACCTTAGATCATTTTTGTAACATCCCTATCTCACATTGAAAGATATGAAAAAATTTTGTCTGTGTATAATAATTAAATTACTAATAATAATATTTTCAGTCATAACCTTTTAGGTAAGCATCATCCGAATTTTTCCAGTAAAACTATACAAACAAGTATTTGAATAGACTCTCCACTCTCCATTATAAATTTAAAAAATTGTTAAATTTACAACACAAAATATTATTTTCACAGTAAAAATGTCGTACTGTACGATACTCCCTCCGTTCCTTAATATAGGTCGTTTTAGAGTTGTGCACAAGTATTAAGGAAATGATTGTAAAGTATTAAATATACTATCAATTGTCTATATTGTCCTTGTATTGAAAAAAGAGAGTGTTATTTATTGGATAAAAAATAATGAGAGAACCAAAATTATATTTATTACTTGGGGTAATATTGGAAACTAAGTAATTAATGCTTACTTGAAATTTTTAAATGACTTATATTTAGGAATAAAAATATTTTTCTAAAACGACTTATATTAAGAAACGGAGGGAGTACTTTTGTTGTGAAAATAATAAAAAATATTTTGCATTTAAGAATTACCTAAATTTATTGTTAAGAATCTCTTTTCTCTCCTCGGTTTGTACATTTTCAGTTTGAATTTCGCTTTTAATCTCGCTTTTGCTTTCTCTCTACTTCTTCTTTTGCCGCTCGCCTTATATAGACATGACTATAATATGGTAATATTCAACCTAAAACGTATATATAATAATCAGCACCAATTATAAGTTATTCCTGTGCATTCTTTTCTTCCTCCTGTTTGTATGCAATGTATTTGATAAAATGCTTCTGAAAGAATTCGTTCACTCTTTCTCTCTCCACAACTCCACCGGAGATCCGTTCTTGCTTCTACTTTCACCGGAGTAGTAGTTTCAGATTCCTGGTACTTCACTTTTTCTCGATTTTCCCATCATAAAGATTGTTTCTTTTGTTCATTTTTCATCACTAATCTTTTCGTGTATCCATTACAATTATTTGTTATGTTTCTGTGCTTTTCTTTATTTTCTTGTATTGAGCTTAGTTTTCTGAGCTTATCTCTCTGTAATTTTCAATTTATAAGTTTTCTTCTGCACTGAATTTTTTGGATGTATAAATGTTTGCCCTATACAGGCTGATTTACCTTCTTTTGGTAATAATTATAAAACCTTAATAAAAATATTAACAAGATTTTCTGGCCTAATTTTGGGCAGGGTACACGTATAGAACTGTATATGTTTGTATTTGCAGATACCTGATTCACAATGTTTGCTATAAAGAACCATCCGTTCTATGGTTATAAAGATGTAATGACCATGTTGTTCTATGTGATAGAAGCGGTTGAATTGTTCCTTATATTTCATATTTTGTGCTTTGTACTTTGTTTTCATTAACCATTTATTATTTATTTTACCTGCCTTTTTTATTGCCTTTCTTGAGACCTTTTTTTCTTAGATTGATTGAACTGAGCATCATAAAGTCTAAAGTAGTAAAATGGATGTTTTTCATAGTTTGGTAGTTCTAGCATTCTGAAAAATCTGAAATAACTCTGCTATTTTGCTGACCTTTATGACACACAGAAAACTCTTGAGAGTTGAGTCTACGGTCTATTTGATTGCAACGTCTACACAAGAGAACTATCTAACTCTCACAGCTTAACATATTTAGCTCCATTCAGTTTTACTAGCTAGTAGTTAGTCCAGGGCATTTTTTTAATCTTAGTAGATGGTCATTTGTGTTCTTCATCCAGGAGGCTTAAAAAGCGTGTTTGGATCGTAGCTACATTTAGCTCTCGAGCAGAGTTGAATTATTTTGTTGAGAAGTGTTTTAGATATTGTCGCTTTTTAAAACTATGGCCCAATTTTTCTTGTTTGATACTTAATATATTTAAAAGATGGTGATAAGATTTCTATTACTTTAAATTTATACTTGATAGGACTGAAAGGACATAAGGCAGGGAACTTATTATACTAAAGTAAAAAAAAAGGGAAAAGAAAGACAGGGAACTTATAAGCCAGAAGTACATGCGATGGAAAACTATGAAATACTTGAGCAGATTGGGAGAGGTTCCTTTGCTTCTGCTCTACTAGTGAGGCATAGACATGAAAAGAAAAAGTGAGGCTTCAATCAATTTGTATTCATGTATTTACTTTGGATATTATCTTTAAGTTCTTTGTACCGATGATTTTTATTATTTTTGTTCTATAAGGTATGTCCTGAAGAAAATTCGCCTTGCTCGCCAGACTAGTAGGACTCGCAGATCTGCCCTCCAGGAGGTCAGTATTTTTCTTCTTTTTCAAAAAAAATTCGTATATACACCAATTTTTAAGCCGTCTACGATTCATTTGACATAAAATGACTTGCGTAGTTAGGATGTTTATAACAGGAAATTGTGATTTTTATTTGAATGGAAGTTTATAATGATTTATATAGGGATGTAACTTCCATGTATCAATGCACCAAAAACAAAAACTTCCACTTATTATGCATGCTGCTTTCCTAGAAGCAATTTGTTCTTATATCATACATAAAGTCTTCATACTGAAGTGGTAAATAGTTAGACCCGGAAGTTTTATAGAGACAGGATATGTAAAGAGCTGGTTAGCCTGGTTTTGAATTTGTTCTTACTAAAATACAATCATTTTAATTTTTCCTCAACTAAAACATCCATTGTCATGGATGATTTATATTTATTTAGAAATAATCTGGTGAAGATTTAGCTTATCAATGCATAATATCTATTGTAAGATGCTGCATTTGTCCTTCTGTGCAGATGGAACTTATTTCAAAAGTGCAGAATCCATATATTGTGGAGTACAAAGATTCCTGGGTAGAAAAGGTTAGTAGATATTCTTGTGTGAATTATTTTCGCCAGGAGTATTATCATATTACTTTGGCAGCTGGGTTCTTGAACGTTGTGGTTGTATTAATCTTCTGCAAGTTCTTTACCATATGCAATATAAATATTTGGCTCATTTTATTGTTCTCTTGACAGCTTCATTTCATCCTATTCAGGGTTGCTATGTTTGCATTATTATAGAGTATTGTGAAGGAGGAGACATGTAAGTTATATTTCTTTGTTGTCCAATCATTTGTTGAAGTTTCTTGTGGTCTTCTATTTGTGTTTTCCCTTCATGTTGCGACTTATTTGTTCATTTAGGGCGGAAGCTATTAAGAGAGCAAATGGTGTTCACTTTACTGAAGAGGTTGTTATATGGGTGCTTAATTTGTGCTCTCTTTCCTAGTTTATATTATATTTGTTTTCTTTTATTAATATCACCTTTTATCCCAACTCAATTGTCTTTCATAGAAAAATATTGAATAATGTGCAGAAACTCTGTAAGTGGCTCGTTCAAGTTCTAATCGCGCTTGATTACTTGCATGCAAACCATATTCTTCATCGTGATGTCAAGGTCACTGAAATCTCTTTGCAAATTGTGATGATTTAAATGAACCCTTATTTGTACGATTTCTTAGAATGTTGTTTCACTGATACTTTACCTTTCTTGCTTCAGTCTTCAAATATATTTCTGAAGAAAAATCAAGACATACGCCTAGGTAAGTGACAAGCTGTTTTATACCTGTTATTCTGTTACCTTGAATGCCTTTATAACTTTTTTTATATTAACGTATCCAACTTATTGCTTCAAATTTCTAATTTATTTGATGTTGCTATTGTAATATTTTCAGGTGATTTTGGTCTTGCTAAAATGTTGACTTCCGATGACCTTGCATGCTCTGTGAGTATTATAGCTACAGTTATGCCTGTATATTCCATTTCTCTATTTCCGTAAATCCCCTTAATTTTTCCCCAAGTGTAGGTTGTCGGAACTCCTAGTTATATGTGCCCTGAGCTTCTTGCCGATATACCTTATGGTTCAAAGTCAGATATCTGGTCTCTAGGTAAACTTCAAAAACTCTATCAAACTTCATGAATATGACTAACTTTTAATTAAAAAAATAAATCTGCGTATTTATTAATGTTGTGATATTTTTGTTGTTCAGGATGTTGCATATATGAAATGGCTGCCCATAAGCCTGCATTTAAAGCTTTTGTAAGTTACTGATTTTCCATTTCTAAAGTTATCGACTCGCTGTTTGTCACAAAAACGTTCTGCTCTTATTGTGGGTCTGTGCTTCACTTGGTGGAAAGTATTGATCACTTACATTTTCACAATAATCCAGTGATGGTTGAAGTTTAATTTGGTTTCTTTTACAAATCAGAATTGACTTTAGTTAAGGTTAGAAATATGGTCCTGTTGAACTTTGAAGTACAAGCACAACTTTTTTGCAGCAAGATTTTTTGAGTTTCCATATTGAATTTAACTCAAGTTTTTTAGCTCCAGGTGTATAATCAGTGGATAAATAACAGTTTGAGTTTTTATTTCCCTTTTTTCTTTTCCGATAGAACTTTATAAACAAATCAATTCTTGAATTGGATTATTATCCATGAAGAAGAAATTTGACTCATTACAAAGGTGTGATCATTTTGAACATAAATTCTATAATACTCTTACAGTAGGAATATAATCTTATTTACCAATAAATAGGAATATACCTTCTCTCATTAATGATGTGGAGGACATTATGTACTCACTTAAAGAGCTTAAAGTTTAATGAAAAATGAAAAATTCATTTTGTCCGAGATGTTTTGTATGTATATAATGTTAGCCTTTCTCTAAGACTAGTTAAATGTTTATACTTTTATACTTGGCTATGACATTTGTCTAGGATGCCATCATCTACAATGAGTTGTTATTTGAAATTTCCTTTTTGGATAGGATGTGCAAGCTCTGATCAACAAGATAAATAAGTCCATTGTGGCTCCACTTCCGGTCATGTATTCTGGTGCATTGTAAGTTCATTATCCTCATACCCACAACAATCTACAGTATGATGTCATTCATTCAACATTTATGTTTTCCGGATACCAATAACTCTGTTATACTGATCGGTTTCTTGAATTTTTACTTCTTCCAGTCAAGGGCTTGTTAAGAGCATGCTGCGGAAAAACCCTGAACTTAGACCAAGTGTATGTTGTACACTTAATCTTTCAATTTTCTACATACTTGCGCTCAGGGTATTTAATAGCAAAGAATGTTTACAAGTATCATTTCGTTTTCACTTTTCATGAATAGCCTGTCGAAGTAATTATTTAAAGTTAATTTGAGGAATACTTCCTACTGGCACTTCTTGCTGTGAGGAGTATTGGAAAAAGTAGGAACTTTTGGACATTCTTTATTTAAACCATTTATATGCCACACTCACTCCAGACTCGAATGAAGATTTAGGATACAAGTTTTTACAATGTCTGGTTGATCCTACTAATAATTGATTGTATATGCTTCAACTTTGTTTCTTCTTCACCTTTGAAGTCTGGTTTTATTCCGCAGGCTGCAGACTTGCTCAGGCTCCCACATCTCCAGCCCTATGTCCTTAATATCCATCTAAATTCTAGCAGCCCTAGAAGGCATACTTTTCCAGCCCAATGGTCTGTTAACAACTATGTAAAGCAAACAAGATTTCTTGAGCCTGGAGTTGTTCCTGTGCTCTCTGACAGAGAAAAGGCAATCATATGGCAATGATAGGGCCTTGAATCCTAGTTTATCTGAAGTTGAGCTGGATTCCTTGTGTTCTTCTGAAAGAGCATATAATTTCCAAAGATTCAACACAAAACTCTCTGTTGGCAGTATTGGTGAAGATATTGTTATTGATAAAACAGTTGCCACAAAGTTAGTAGGTGCTGTCAAATCCCCAAGGTTGACACCGGCAAAAGCTCCAGCTACTCCAGGGAGACAGGCAACTCCAAAGATATCTAACACTGGTTCAGATCGTGATTTGGTAAGTTCACAACAAACTGACGGTGTTAGAAATTAAACACCCCTCCCTTAATTTCCAATAATAAGATGGATAAGAGTCATCTGCTTAACAGCTGTCCTTTTCTGTTATGTTTGCAATCTTCTTCCCATGTTGGTCCTCCACCATTCTAAATCTTCAAAGAATAGGTATAGTTCTAATGTGCTTATGAACCCATGCCTGGCTGTGCTGATAAATTTTATAATTAACCTGCAAAATTCTGGTAGCCAGAAGTTTTAAGCCTCCTTACTACCAATACTGTCATGACTGATTTATGCCCTATGCTTATGAATGCAGCTTCCAAAGTCACATACACCAGCTAGCAAACCTTTGAGGTCAACTCGAAGAGTATCACTTCCGTTCTCAGCAAGAACCACATCAGAATCACCTTACAAAGCCAGTACTCATCCCTTGCACGATGTACAGTCGCCAGATGTTTCTGTGAATGCTCCACGAATTGACAAGATGACTGAGTTTCCCTTAGCATCATCTGAAGATCCTTTCTTTCCCGTTCGCAGAACTTCTTCAACATCTGCTCAGTGCTCCTCTACCTCACCAAACAGTGGCAATCACTCAATCACAAAGGACAAGTGTACAGTCCAGGTTCTGGATAAAAGTCACAGAACAATTACCAGGTCGTATATAGGTAATTCTAATAATGGAGCACCACAAACCAGAAGCGAGTGCTCTGTGCAAAATCCAAGAACTAGTGCTTCGAGCCTGTCGTCTTTGGAATCAGTTCCCAGCAACGTAGGTTTGACACCTCGTCGTTCCAGCAACGTGCTGAGGCACTCGAAGGGTTGCTTGAGTTCAGTGCAAAACTTATGCAGCAAGAACGATTTGAAGAGCTCTCAGTGTTATTGAAGCCATTTGGGCCTGAGAAGGTTTCTTCAAGAGAAACTGCCATTTGGCTGACAAAGAGCTTCAAGGAGACTGTTGTGTAACCGGAAACTTTGATGATTGATACAATGCGACAATTCCCATTTTGTACAATCTTCTCACTTTATGATTTATGCAAGTTAAACGGAGATTTATATAGGCAGCTGGAGACTGGTACCTGTGTGGGAAATATCTATGAACTTTGCTCATTGATTTTCATTTTTGTTTGTATTTTTATTTTTATTTTTATTAGTGTTAAGAGCTCAATCTTTATTGACTTATGCAGTAAAGGAACAGAGAAGGTTTACTCTTTGGTAGGAGTGAGCAAAAAACGGATAAAACCGAATTACCGAACCGAACCGAATTATTTTAACCGAATTATTTCGGTTTTTCGGTTTTTTTTATAATTTCGGTTATATCCGAATTATTACTCGGTATTCGGTTTTGGTTCCGGTTTTCAAAAAATAAGTTATTCGGATACCCGAATAACCGAACTTAAAAAAATTAATTTTATAATATTATTTATAACTATCTCTATCACTGTACTCTATCACTATGTTTTGTTTTCTTCTTTTCCCTAGCCCGATCTGGCCTCTTCCCCTCTCCTCTTCGAAGTTCGACCCACCGGTCCTTCCTCTTCCTCCGACCTTGAGATCAGTGGGGGCTCTGATCTTGATTTTAGACTTTGGGGGTTATGATCTAATGTGGAGTTCTTATGGTTAGGGGTTTTCAGATCTGGTTATTTATATGATCTTACCGGCAACTGAGTTCCGGTGATCTTGTCTGCGCGGTTGAGCTTATAATTTTCTGTGCATTTTTCGATCTGGGTGTTATGATTTTCTTTGCTTATCTTTTATGCTCTGATTTGGATGTGTCTCACTGTGGGTTTGATGCGTTTCATCTGATTCCTTTTCGTTCCAGTTCATTTTGATTTGGGCTTCACTTCTATTGCTTTATTCCTTTTCGTCTAGTTGCATTTTGCTGCTCTCTGAGTACAAAATCTTTGAACTGTTGAATCAAGTATTTGACGAAATTTTGTAATCTGATAACCTATTTCTTCTCTAATTTGGGCAAAATGGGTATTGCTTTTTTTGGTTGCAGATTTTGACTTGCATCTGAATTATCAATTATGTACTGACATTATTATATAGCATTATTCTTGAAGATCATGTTTAAACTTGCGAATTTCTTTTGTTTGCCTTCTTCCAACTACTTTATCCAGCTAAGTATTTTGTAAGTGAGTGATAAAATGGGCATTTCAGCTAAGCATTTCACAGGTACGGTTTTTACCCGAATTACCGAAATTACAATTCGGTAATTCGATATTCGATAATTCGGTTATTTTGAAATTTCGGTTATTAGTTCAGATAGTAAAATTAGCATTAATTCGGTTTTCGGTTATAACCGAATGATTACTCCTACTCTTTGGGTCGATTTAAGGGGGCTTGCACCAGATTTTCTTATTATCTGATCATTTAAGGTTTTAATCAACATCCAAAAATGAAAATGAAGTCCGAGTGTGTGGATTAGTTTATTGGTTTGTTTACACTAAAACTATGATTAATTTAGCTACAATCTATCATTGTATCTAACTTCTTTCAAAATTAGACACATTTTTTTTATCGTTTTAAATTAAATATACATTTTTATAAACTACAAAATTACGTTAAATTATTTAATTATCAATTAATAGTAATAAATGACTTTTTAAATCTATATCCATATCCATAAAACTAATATTATTATAGTGTACATGAGTGCATCTGTCTACCCTTGAGAGCGGAGGGGTATGTCATAAAGAGCATTAATAAAAAATATCTTAAACGTGACAAAGTGTAACAGGCAAGTCCGATAGACAATAATTATAACCAATTAAAATTATATATTATTTTGTATTTTTTTTTAATAATTCTTTAATCACCATAGTAGTATTGGAATATTATTAATCATTTTATGATTTGGTGTTACGCATTTGGAATAAAACGACCTTGTTAGGGTCCAAGTTAGATCATCTTTCACAAAGCGACGACGTATCAACGCTACGTAAAGCTCGATTTTGAACCACAAAACTTGTACCCGCCTGAAAAAGAGAGGGAAAAGGGAGATGAAAAGGAAGGGAAAGGGTGAGGGAGAGGAAAAAGATGAAGAAGGAGAAACCCTAGAAAGTTACCAGCTTACGTTCTCTGATCTGTTGCTCTTACATGCAGATGAATGTTCTTTTTACGATCATCATTAGCATTGGATGAGATTGAACGGCTGGAATTGGTCACGATAACGATGATGGAAACCTAGGGCCCGCAGGACTAGGTCTTCAAGCAAATACTGGAGTCCCCTGCACTTCCACTCATGTACTTTCCTTTCTTGATTTTCGAGATCGCAAACACGTTTCAAGGTAAAGCAATTTATTTAGGTATTAGTGTTATTATTATCTGTGTTTGTGGATGGTTTATTTTTTAGAGAAGAATTCGAATATTTCCTAGTGTTATGAGCAAAACTGAGGTTGTTTCGGTTATGATTACTTTTAATTTTCATTCTGATTTATCTGGATTTCTATATGTTGAATTTGGGAATTTATAGAGAAAAATAAATGAATGGTATTTGTTTCCTAGGTTTGAGATTTAGGTTTGTTTTGCTGGAGGTAATCTGTTCCTTCGAGTTAGCTTGCAAAAGATATGTTCTGTTTTCTTTTAAAGCTTTATGCTGATGGTTATGATCTTGAATTCAAAATCAAATGACTTTTGAGAATCCTGTTATTTTCATCTTTTATGAACTATGGTCTCCTCCTTTAAATGATATTTCATCAGTTTTTTTTTTTACTTCTGTTTATATCCTTTTATTCATGAGTTTATATCAGTTTAATGATTTAATCTATTGCAAGTATCTTAATTATATGAGATCTTTTCATTATGTAAGCCTGTAGGAGCATCGTGTAGTGAAGTTCCATTCAAGAATTTAGATAGAATTGTCTTAACCTTTACAATGCATTTAAAGTATGTTTATGGTGATGAGATCATCAGTCGTAGGGCAAATTGTAACACCCTAGTCCCATATCGAATGATATAGAAAAAATTTGTCTGTATATAAGTAATTAAGTTGTTACCAATAATACCTTCAAGTCATGATCTTTTGAATTTGTAGTGGACTAAGATGACCCAAGAAAATATTATTCGACCAGTGGTTCAAGGCTTTATTTGGATGAATTTGATTCGATTCGGACATGAGAACTTGGGATTTGACCCCGATTGTTATGTATGGTATCAAAGTCGACTTAATTTGTCTGTATATAAGTAATTAACCCCTTGTTACGTATGGTATTAAAGTCAACTTAATTTGTCTGTAAATATTGGGTACTCAAGATTTGGCTTAGGTTGTTTGACAAGTCATTCAGGAATTAACTATTTGGATGAATTTGATTCGATTCAGACTTGGGAACTCGGGATTTGACCCGGGTTATTACGTATGGGTATCAGAGTCGACTTAAGTAATGACTTTTTGGGTGAGTGTAAGACCCCAACTTTTATAAATAAAGATGAATTTTCTATAAATATTATTTTTGAATATTATGGAATAAATTTGATATAATATTTTAGTTGTGGGTAATATTTATAAATTTTGCAAAAGTAAGCAAGTTGTTATAAAATATTCGTTTGGTGGGAATATTCTTTTTGTCGGGAATATAAAGACGACGGCTCAATCATTAGTGGACCCCCAGCTAAGTATTGTCGTAGTTAAAAAACGACAAAATTATCTTTCTATAAAAAATAACTAGAGGTGTTCTGAATTAAAACCGTTGAACTACCGGTAGTAAAAGAAATGCGATGTCACAGCGTAGTTGTATAGTAGCACACGATATTGATTATTGATGCTTACGTGAGAAGTCACTCATTTATGCTTTCAATTATTCGCTACGAGAATTTTGCAGATCATATCTCTTATATTATTGATTCAATTATTGTCACAAAGATCATCTCGTATAATATGTTATAGTATTAAATCAATAATTGAGACGACAAGTTATAAATGATTAATAATTGTTGAAAGATTAAATATGTGTTAATTAAAAATAAAATGATTTGTGGTAATATTTATTCAATCTTGATGATGTATATAAATAATAATTTATGAGACGTTTGTGGTAAGTTTGATTATTTTATGGGGGCCCATATGTATGTCATCATCTAAGAGTCTCTTCGTCAATAGTAATTACCTTTGTGAATAGTAATTACCTTCACAATAATAAGTATTTACCTTCGTCAATAGTAATTATCTTTGTGAATAGTAATTACCTTCAATAATAATAATTACCTTTACCAAAGGCCGAACCACTTGTCGTTTCACATTAAAGGCGTCGAACCACTTGTCGTTTCACATTACGGTGATCGCCAAACCACTTTTCTTTTCACATCACCGGTCGTCAAGCCACTCGCCTTTTCACATGGCGGTCTTAAGCTAGAAATCTTCTATAAATAGAGGCCTAGTGCTTCATTATTTTCACTTAATTCATTCAAGCTATAGAGAGAGAAAGTATAGAGAGAATAAGAGAGAAAGAAGAAGAGTTTTTGTTACTACACTATCTTGCAAAGTATTCAACCTCATACCAAAAGTAAGGGTGTTATTCTTTCTTATTCATGAAGAGAAGCATTGTTATTCCATCGCTTATTATTCTGTTGGAATAACCTATATACGCCAGTTTACCTATACTTGGTGACATTCTTTTATTATTATATTGGAACATCACCGTCGTGTGTTTTACACGGAATTGGTTAAAATCTTTATTATTATTCTATTGGAACATCACATGCATGTGTTTTACATGGACTGATTAAAATCTTTATTATTATTCATTGGAACATCCCGTCTGTGTGTTTTACGCCGACTCGGTTCCATTCTTTATTATTCTGTTGAATATCCTCGTGCATGCGCTTTTACTGGGACCGGTTCCGTTATTTATTATTCTGTTGGAATAACTCGCCTGCTGTATGGTCTATCGCATGCATGGTGATTTCTTTTGTTATTCCATTCTTTATTATACCCAAATTAGTTAAAACTTTGACTTATACTCCATGAAATTAGTGGAATATCCTCGATATTTCGCGCTTCATCCAAAGATCCTTTCATGAAAATATTCTTCTCAAAGATTCTTGAATTTTACTCTATAAAGCAAAGATCATATCGACAGTTTGGATGTTATTGGTTCCTAGATAAATTAATTCTTGAACTTATTTTATTGAATTCTTATATCATTGTCATCATCCTCATGTTTATTGTAAGACCAGAAAATTTTTTAAATAAAAAGGAATTTCCTTTATTTATTATTTTGAAATAGTAAGGGTTGATTTGATTAATGTGGATAGTAAAGGTTAAATACGTAAATATTTCAAAATAAGCAAGTGGTTATAAAATATTCATTTTTGTTAGGGAATATTCGTTTTGGTCGTGGAATATTCGATCGCTTCGGGAATATTCGTTTGGTCGTAGAATATTAAATGATTGTCGAGGGAATATTTGTCTGATGACTGTAGCATGCCCATGTGTGGGCCCCATAACTTGAAAGCGATTGGATGAGGAAAGCGACAAAGTTTGGGTGGTTATAAATAACAGCAGTAGTTGTTCTTCAAGTTAAGATCGTAGTTATTACTGAATTAAGATCGTTGGAATACTTAATTGGTTAAAATACAATAATACGCGTGGTGCTTAAAGAAGCATTACGGTGATCGCGCGATATTGTTGAATTATTGATCCTTACGTGAAGGCACTACTCAATAATTATTACAGTGATTCTTTGTTGATAGTTTATTTTATTGATTCAATAATTCTTTGCGTTGGTATTATTGTTGTTTCAATAATTGTCATTTGCACAATATTTCCCATTATCGGATCAATAATTCATATTATTTGAATAATATTATTAGATAACATTATTGGCAATGTCTACAGAAAGTTACATACAGAAGAGGTTTGGTCACCTAATTGCGGCGCCAAGATGAGAGATCCTTATTGGAAAGCCCCTCTTTTCCAGAGAATGTACTGGTCATCATAAATGTGATTACGTAATATTATTTGTGAATAATTAATTATTGATTCATATGATAAGGAAATATTTATTTTATATGAATATAAATGATGGATTTATTTATGTGGTTATTAATGAAGAAATTATTGTTGAGGTGTTTTATCAAGGTATTTTATCGGATTGGAGGTGTTAAAAATCAAATCGTGGGTTTTGAGATATATCAAGGGGTTATAATTTTTAATCCGACCGTTGGATTGTGGTAATTTTTGGGTATGTTATACATACATAAGTTGAGTATATGTCCACAAATTTTGAACCGATTAAAATGCACGAATGATTTGTTGTGAATTTTAAGAGGTGTTGATTCGGAAATTAGGTTTATAATTGATTTTGGTGGAAAATTCTAGAATTGAGGGCCCCACTTGTGGTTGGTGAAAAAATGTGCTGAATTTTATTTCAAATGTGGTGGGTGGCAATAGTAGCGTAGTAAAGCCATCATCAAAAGCAGTCAAGTCTGCCTTGGTAGTGCTAACATTTTCCTATAAATAGAGGGCTAAGTTAGAATTGAAAATCACACCGTAAACAAAGTTTTCTCTTTCTCTCTCTATATTATTGAGCGTATTTTGTGAGTATTTAGATACTTTGAGAGTTCTTTGTTCAAAGATAAGTTTCATTCAAAGATCACTTTCGACCTTTCCTTCCGAAATCTTGATTCTTTGAGGTAAGGGATGTTATTTTCTTCTCAAATGATATTAATTCTTCAATATCATTATCTTTGAAATATTGGTTGGTACTTTTTATCAAATTTGGAACTTTTTCACGTATGGGGTTACTTATTCATGAGTTCTTATTCACGAGTTACTATTCATGAGTTACTTATTCACGAGTTCTTATTCATTCGAGTACTATTAATGAAGCGTGAAGATGTTTTTTGTGGAATTTCATCTTTGGGTGTCGGAGTTACTATTCACGATATCTGACTATTCACGATATCTGACTATTCACGAATACTAAGACTATTCACCAAAAATGAAAATTTTTCTTTTCGTCTAAAATATCTATTCGGATACTAGCTTTGATTGTATCCGTGTTTTGGATCATTCTTGAATTTTACACCACTATGATTATTTTTGAGTATATTTTTGGACGTGGATAAAACCAAGTACGAATCCTTAATCCTTGTCATTTTGTTTCCTTTGGATTCGTTCTTTAAAAATATTTTCATCATCCTACCTTAAATGATGATATTATTGAATATCTTTGGCCAGTAAGGCAAAAAGATGAATGATTTCAAGAATATCTTTGGCTGTAGTGCAAAGATGAATGATTTCTCGAAGAATATCTTTGGCTTTGTAGTGCAAAAGATGAGCGGTGTTTAAATGAACATGACCGATCGATGAATATCTTTGGCCTTTAGTGCAAAGATGAGCAGTGTTGAGATGAACATAATGGATTGATGAATATCTTTGGCACAGAAGTGCAAAGATGAATATTTGATTTGAGATGAATATTGATTGATGTTACTGAGGATAAAATATTGATGATGGATCGTTAAATTCATAGATTATAGTAGATTTCATTCTCTACGTAACTCTTACATGAATTATTATTTCGCTGCGAATATTGATCCGAAACTTGTTGTCTGTTGTATTCTATCGATTTTTTCCTGTTGGAGACTAACGATAATTTGTTGTATATTATCTTAGTCATAACATTCTTTCTTGGGCTAGTTGAGCTCACCCTTTTCCTTGTTGTTCCATTTTCTTCTCGGGAGGCGAGAATGTATGGAGTACTTAGTCGGGTATGGAATGAAGGTTCTAGAGAGAGTTGTTTAGTAGTCCTCACCATTATTGTAAAATAATGTATCAATAAATGTGATGAGGATTTATTTGAGTATAAATATTGTCAGAAGATAATATTTGTATTTAAACTCTGATTTTATTGTTGTGATAATAAAGTTGTAGTTGTTTACGTACCGTGTATTTGGCGACTCATAATGGGTTGGATGGAATGGACCTATTTTGGGGTTAAATCACGGTTAATATCGAGCCATAAGTAAAGAGCCCCGAGCCTCTCATTTGGTGACTTCTGTTGATGGGGATGCAAGCGGCCGACTCTCCGTGGGGGGACGCCTGCTCACGGCAGGCAAACCGATAGGTATCAATGTGAGGTCTTGACACAAGTTGGTGTCCGAGTTACAGTTGGTATCGAGCTTAGGGATATGATCTGGCGGAGATCGGGGAATAAAACTAGGAGGGAGAGACGAGTAAATCCTTCGCTAGTGTGTCCTACCTAAGCTTATTTGTTGGTTGGTCAAGATATAGGGATATTATGTGATATATTGATTTCCTTAATTAACCCTTATTTTATATGATGATTTGAGAATGTCGACCGAGAATATTAATGATGGAGTAAATGAGACCGTGGAGATGCACTGTACTCACCAACGAGGGAGAACGTGCAACAGTCGGGCAATGTTCCTCCCGTGAACAACACCACCGAAAGCGAGATGATGAATGAGGGATGTTTAGAAGTTTTTGAAGTTCATGCAAAATCGACGAGGAAGACTCGTGTTCAAAATCTGAGGAGAAATGATAGCAATTCACGGGTGGTCACAAATGACGAAAGTTCAAAGAGTTGGGACCACCAGAATTTAAGGGAAAGCCAGATCCGATCATGGCGGAATCATGGGTCAAGCAAATTACCAAGATATTCGATGTCTTGGGATGCACGGAGAACGAAGGTTCCATTCGCCACATTTATGTTCCGTGGTGAGGCAGACATTGGTGGGAATCGTGAAGCGTACCCATCCAAACCGCACTCAAGATGTCATGGGAGACGTTTCAGAAACAGTTCAATGACAAGTACTTTCCTGAAAGTATTCGTCATATGAAGGAAGTGGAGTTTATTAGACTGGAGCGAGAATAACATGGCGGTGTCAAGACGAGGCGAAGTTTGCGGAGTTATCCGAGTTTGCACCTCATTTGGTGGAGAATGAGGAGCGATTACGACGCGGATGTTTTCGAGAGGTTTGAAACCCTAAGATACGTCAAGATCTCATTTCTCATAAATTTTCTCTATTCAGGATGTTAAAAGCAGGCTCGATTGTTGAAAGGCGAGATAACGAGTACGTTCAATGAGGGACCATAACCAGGATCATACCAAAGATAGCGATCATCGAATAACGATAAACCGGTGGAGAAAGAAGAATACGGACAAAGGCGGTAACCACTCTGGTGGTAATCGTGGCCATGAAAATAGAAGAAGCGAGTTGGGAGGAGATTTTAAAAAGAGGAGATTCAACAACGACCATGTGAAGACGTCAGCGCCAGTGGCAATTGGTTCAAGGAGGAGAAAGACCACCGGTCGTATATGTTACAAATGCGGAAAAGAGGGACATATCAGCCCAAACTGCCCACAACAGTTTAAGGTATGCTATAATTGTAGAAAAAAAGGACATATCGCTCGAGATTGTACGATATCGAAACCCAGTCCAGCGGGAATGGTGACTCAAAAGGATGTCCTATAAAAGTCAAAGTCAACGATTCCTAGAAGAGCGTTTGTCGTGACCAGGTCAAAATCGAGGAACCCCGAAGTTAGCACGGTTAGTTAATTATAAATTCTTGCGAAGTTTATACCTTACTAGATCTGGGGTTCTACCCATTCTTTTATCTCTCTTGCTTACGCTCAACGTTTGAACTTGACTACGGGAGAAATTAGACTTTAACCTATTTATGGAGACTCAGTTAGGAGAAACTTTCATTACATCCGTTGTTTAAAAATCTTGTTTGATTCAAGTTGGCACTATCACATTACTGTTAGCCTTATTTCATAGAGATATTTGCTTTTGATGTGATTTTAAGGTTAACTACTCATCATGCCAAATTGATTGCTTTTGTAAGGTTGTTAGTTTTCATATTCCTAAGCAAACCGTTATTCAATTCAAGCAATCAAACCATTGTAGTCAAACATTTTCATATCAAGCCATGAAGTCATTCGTTTATTACGGATGTCAAGTTTTCTTAGTCCGTGTTATGGATTTGAATAAAGACACGTCGATTTGAATAATATTCTTGTTGTTATTGATTTTTCGACGTATTTCTGAAGAATTTATTGGCTTACTCCCAAAGATCGATATTAAATTTTGTATCGACTTTGAACCCCAGACAAAACTCATTTCTAAAATCTCATATCGAATGGCTCTATTGAACTTTGGAGTTAAAAATTCAACTATAGAATTTGGTACACGAGCCTTTATCTTGTGACTTCCTTTGTGGAATTCACCTAAGCCGACTCTCTGTAGGGACGTTATATTCGATGCGATAGTAAAATCGATAGGTGTCATTGTGACGTCTTTATCCAAGATTGGGATATGAGTCACGATTGAGAGCAACCTAAGTCGAGAATCGAAATACGTAGCTTTCTGAAGGCTTAGTTGGTTATTATCGGAGATTCGTTGAAAGATATTCTCGAATCGCTATTCCATTAACACTGCTGACTCGTAGAGATACAAAATTCGAATGGAGCAAGGAATGTGGAAAGAGCTTCGAAGAACTCAAGAGGAGACTCATTTCAAAGACATGTTCGACCATGCCGTCCTGGAAAAGCGAACGTGGTAGCTGACGTGTTGAGTAGAAGATCGTATACAAATCTACAAGTACGATATTGTCAAAGACTAATTTCGTATAATTTACAAATAATAGAGATGGAGATGAAAACTTTAGGTACCCACGTGATGATATCTGATGCACGTGATGATATACTGAGTATAATCGACTTTAATCGATAAAGTTAAAGTCATTCAAGCTACACACCGGAGAGGTGATGAATTTGAAAGGAGGTGCAAGAAGTTGTTATTTTAAAAGCGAGAATCGGTGAGGTGAGGAAAGCTCAAACCTTCGATTTATTAATCCATTTGAAATTCTCGATCGAATAGGAACCGTGGCTATAGACTCGCTTTTACCACCAAGTATGGCGTGTTCATAACGTTTTTTCACGATCGATGTTACGTAAATATGTGGGACGACCAAACACGTCATTGAGTTAGAACCAGGACGAGATAGCAAAGACTTAACGTCACGAGGAGGTACTGTCAAGATTTTGTAGAGGAAAAGAACATGACCTATGTCTCGGGGTTATACCATAAGTTAAAGTTTTGTGGAGAAACCATGTTATTGAGGAAATGACACGAGAGTTGGAAACGAAAATGAAAGCGAGGTATCTTTACCTTTTGAAAACACAGTATCGCGTCGTCAATTTCGAGGACGAAATTTCATAAGGAGGGAGGTCAGAAGACCGAAATTTTTTAAATAAAAAGGAATTTCCTTTATTTATTATTTTGAAATAGTAAGGGTTGATTTGATTAATGTGGATAGTAAAGGGTTAAATATAAATATTTCAAAATAAGCAAAGTGGTTATAAAATATTCATTTTGTTGGGAATATTCGTTTGGTCGTGGAATATTAAATCTGCTTCAGGGAATATTCGTTTGGTCGTAGAATATTCAGATCGCTGTCGGGGAATATTTGTATTGACGTAAATGACCATGTGTGGGCCCCATAACGGAAAGCGATTGGATGAGGAAAGCGACAAAGTTTGGGTGGTTATAAATAACGGCGTAGTTATTACTGAATTAAGATCGTAGTTATTCTGAATTAAGATCATTGGAATACCCATTGGTTAAAATACAATAATCTGGCGTGGACAAGAGTTATTACCGGTATTGCCTGAGATTGTTGAATTATTGATCCTTACGTGAAGGCACTACTCAATAATTATTACGGTGAATTCTTGTTCAATAGTTTATTTTATTGATTCAATAATTGTGCGTTGGTATTATTCTTTGCTTTCAATAATTGTCATCGCTTGCAAGATTTCCCATTATCGGATCAATAATTCATATTATTTGAATAATATTATTAGATAACATTATTGGCAATGTCTAGAAAGTTACATCTGCAGGAGAGGTTTGGTCACCTAATCAATTGCTTGGCGATGAGAGAGATCCTTATTGGAAAGCCCCTCTTCAGGAGCGACTGGTTGTCATAAATGTGATTCTGTAATATTATTTGTGAATAATTAATTATTGATTCATATGATAAGGAAATATTTATTTTATATGAATATAAATGATGGATTTATTTATGTGGTTATTAATGAAGAAATTATTGTTGAGGTGTTTTATCAGTATTTTATCGGATTGGAGGTGTTAAAAATCAAATCAGGGGTTTTGAGATATATTGCGGGGGTTATAATTTTTAATCCGACCGTTGGATTGTGGTAATTTTTGGGTATGTTATACATACATAAGTTGAGTATATGTCCACAAATTTTGAACCGTTAAAAATGCACGAATGATTTGTTGTGAATTTTAAGAGGTGTCGGATTCGGAAATTAGGTTTATAATTGATTTTGGTGGAAAATTCTAGAATTGAGTGGGCCCCACTTGTGGTTGGTGAAAAAATGTGCTGAATTTTATTTCAAATGTGGTGGGTGGCAATAGTAGCAAGTAAAGCCATCGTGTAGCGAAGTCAAGTCTGCTTTTACGGCTAACATTTTCCTATAAATAGAGGGCTAAGTTAGAATTGAAAATCACACCGAAACAAAGTTTTCTCTTTCTCTCTCTATATTATTGAGCGTATTTTGTGAGTATTTAGATACTTTGAGAGTTCTTTGTCAGTCTAAGTTTCATTCAAGATCACTTGAGACCTTTCCTTCCGGGAAATCTTGATTCTTTCGAGGTAAGGGATGTTATTTTCTTCTCAAATGATATTAATTCTTCAATATCATTATCTTTGAAATATTGGTTGGTACTTTTTATCAAATTTGGAACTTTTTCATGTATGGGGTTACTTATTCATGAGTTTATTATTCACGAGTTACTATTCATGAGTTACTATTCACGAGTTCTTATTCACGTCAGTACTATTCATGTAAGCGTGAAGATGTTTTTTGTGGAATTTCTATCTTTGGGTGTGTAGAGTTACTTATTCACGATACGAAGACTATTCACGATATCTGACTATTATTCACGAATCTGACTATTTCACCAAAAATGAAAATTTTTCTTTTCGTCTAAAATATCTATTCGGATACTAGCTTTGATTGTATCCATGTTTTGAATCATTCTTGAATTTTACACCACTATGATTATTTTTGAGGTATTTTTGGACGATGGATAAAACCAAGTACGAATCCTTAATCCTTGTCATTTTGTTTCTTTGGATTCGTTCTTTAAAAATATTTTCATCATCCTCGGTCTTAAATGATGATATTATTGAATATCTTTGGCTGTAGTGCAAAGATGAATGATTCTGAAGAATATCTTTGGCTCAGTAGTGCAAAGATGAATGATTTCTGAAGAATATCTTTGGCTGTAGTGCAAAGATGAGCAGTGTTTAAATGAACACGATGGATTGATGAATATCTTTGGCCTTTAGTGCAAAGATGAGCAGTGTTGAGATGAAACATGACCGATTGATGAATATCTTTGGCACAGTAGTGCAAAGATGAATATTTGATTTGAGATGAATATTGATTGATGTTACGAGGATAAAATATTGATGATGGATTTGTTAAATTCATAGATTATAGTAGATTTCATTCTCTACGTAACTCTTCTATGAATTATTATTTATTTTGCGAATATTGATCCGAAACTTGTTATGCATTGTATTCTCATCGATTTTTTCCTGTTGGAGACTAACGATAATTTGTTGTATATTATCTTAGTCATAACATTCTTTCTTGAGCTAGTTGAGCTCACCCTTTTCCTTGTTGTTCCATTTTTCTTCTGGGAGGCGAGAATGTAGCGAGTACTTAGTCGGGGTATGGAATGAAGGTTCTAGAGAGAGTTGTTTAGTAGTCCTCACCATTATTGTAAAATAATGTATCAATAAATGTGATGAGGATTTATTTGAGTATAAATATTGTCAGAAGATAATATTTGTATTTAAACTCACAGTTTTTTATTGTTGTGATAATAAAGTTGTAGTTGTTTTACACCATGTATTTGGCGACTCATAATGGGTTGGATGGAATGGACTATTTTGGGGTCGTCACATTTATATTATGTTAAAAGTCATACGTGGCTGTAGTGCGTAGATGGACTTGGTATGATTATGACGAGAGACTATTGATTGTAATCATGACCGTAGTAATGTTACAAATGATGTGGTAAAAATCCTCGGTGGCTGTAGTGCATTGATGGGACGAGTTGTTGGCATGATCATGACCATTAATGAATACACAAATATTCTTGGCCAGTAATGCATGAATAATTGTGGTCGTGATCTTAAAGAATATCCTTGCCCGTAGTGCGGGAGTGATTCGATGATGTGGAATATTTATTAAAGTCGAGTCTAAATTTATATAATGATGATGAAAAACCTTTTAAATCATAAAAGATAGTAGATTTTATTTTCTACTTGACTCTTTTAATGGATTCTTTGGTTCATTTGTAGTTAAACTTGATGTTCATTATATTTTATCGGTTTAACATGTTGTTGTAGGCTAATGATAATTTATTACGCATTATCTTAGTCATAATATTTCTTCTTGAAGCTAGTTGAGCTCGCCCTTTCTTTCATTTGTTCTCTCTTGTGAAATGAGAATATAATTTGGGACGAGTCGAGGAGCGGAGTAATGGTCCGGAGGATAGCATTAGTAGTCCTCACTATTATGTGAAATAGTGTGATAATAATTGTAATGAGGACTCCTTTTGAGTTTGTATGATCTCTAGTAGAAAATATTGTATTCAAACTCACGGTTTATGTCGTATTATTATTTACTACAGTTATATTAGTAAGTTGTATTTAAATTACATACCATGTATCGACTACCCAAGATGGGTGATGTATACCTATTTTGGGGGGCGTCACGGTTGGTATCGAGCTTAGGGATATGATCCTGGCTAAGATGTGAGAATAGTACTAGGAGGGAGAGGCGGGGAATACCTTCGTTAGTATGACCTACCTAAGTTTATGTCTTTATTTTATTGGAAATTAGAATATAGGGGGTAATATGTTACATGTCAATTAACCTTTTGTTTTGTGGCGATATCTGAAAATGACATCCGAAAATGTTGAGAATAGCAATGGAGCACAAGGCGATCGTTGATTCACCACATATCAATAATCGAGGATAATGTACATCGAAGCGACAATCCTCATGCAAACAACAACACCGACCAAATGATGAATGATCAAATGTTCGGAGACTTTATACGATTCATGCAGCAAGACGAGCGAGGCGACTCTCATCCAAAAGCGTAGGTGGAAACAAGGAAAACTCTCGAGCGGTCACCGCATTAAACAATTCAAGGAGGCTGGGACCACCGGAGTTTAAGGGAGAGCTAAAACCATTTCGGCGAAAGCATGGATAAAGCAGATTACCAAGATATTTGATGTCTTGGGATGCTCAGAGAGCAAAAGGTTCCCTTTATCGCCTTTATGTTGGAGAGGCTGATTCTTTGGTGGGAATCGGTAAAAGCGTACTCAACTCTTTGTCTTGAAGATATCTTGGGAGAAGTTCGAGGAGTCATTCAACGATAAATACTTTCACGAAAGTTTTCGCCACATGAAGGAGGTGGAGTTTATCAAGTCGGAACAAAACAATATGGCCAAGTCGCATGATACGAGGCAAAATTTGCGGAGTTATCACGGTTTTCGTCCCCACTTTGGTGGATAATGAAGAGAGAATAGCGCGAATATTTTTAAGAGGTTTGAAGCGGGAGATACGTCAACATCTTATTTCTCATAAAGCGTGTTTGTCAGAGGATGTTGTAAATAGGGCTCGATTAGTGGGAGCGCGATAACGAGTCAACCTTGACTAAAAAGAAGCGGTAAGCAAAATTATAATACCGGTGAGAGTAGTCATTGAAGCGGTGACAACAAGCGTGGAGGAATCAACGGGCGGATATGGTAACCATTTCGGTGGTAATCGGGGCCAAAACAATTAGAATGGACATTTCAAGAAAAGGAGATTCAATGATGATGGAAAGACGTCAAAGACCAAAGACCCGTTGTTAAGGAAGGAGAAAGACCACTATCATATGCTTCAAATGCGGAGGAGAGGGACACATCGATCAAGCTGCGCCATGCCGAGTCAAAGCATGTTATAATTGTGGAAGAGAATGTCACTTAGCTCGATTTTGTTGTTTCAGAAGACAAATTCAGCTAGAATGGATGCACCAAAGGTCAGTCCCGGAAAAGTCAAGCCTAGGTGTCTGCAAGGGAGGCGTTTGTTGTGACCTCCGGAGAAGCAAGGAACCCAAATGAGGTCATCACGGGTAAGCTTATCATAAACTCTAATGAAGTCTATACTTTATTTGATCTGGGTTCTACCCATTCTTTTATTTCTTCTACTTGCGCTCATCGATTAAATTTGACTCAGGAGAAATTAGACTTTGACTTATCTGTGGAAACTCCGTTGGGAGAAACCTTCATTACATCCACTTCATTTATAAGTCTTGTTTGGTTCAAATTGGTACCTCACATTACTGTCGATCTTATTTCATTATAAATACTTGCATTTGGCGTGATTCAAAGGATTGATTGGTTAACTACTTATCATGCAAAAAATTGATTGTTTTCGTAAGGTTGTTAGCTTTCATATTCTAACCAACCTATTATCTGAATTCAACGACAAACCATTAAAATCAATCACGGTCATCTCAAGCCATAAAGCTATTCGTTTATTGAAAAAGCGGATGTCAAGCTTTCTTAGCTCATATCACTGATTTAAACAAAAATACGTCGATTTTGAGCGATATTTCTATTGTTAATAAATTTCTGACGTATTCCAGAAGAACTTCTGGCCTACCCCGAGGCGTGAAATTGAATTTTGTATCGACCTTGAACCCGACAAAACCTATTTCAAAGCCCCATATCGAATAGCTCCTATTGAACTTCAGGAGTTAAAGACCCAAGTAAGACCCCCAACTTATTATTAATGAAATTTAATTTTCTCTATTTATTATTTTGAAATAGTAAGGGTTGATTTGATTAATGTGGATAGTTAGGGGTAAAATACATAAATATTTCAAAATAAGCAAGTGGTTATAAAATATTCATTGTTGTCGGGGAATATTCGTTTGGTCGTGGAATATTAAATGCTTGTCGGGGAATATTAAATGCGACGGTAGCGACCCATGTGTGGGCCCCATGAAAGCGATTGGATGAAGAAAAAAGACAAATATAAGTTGGTTAAAAATAAGCAGGCGTAGTTATTCACAGATTATCTTGTTAAAATACTGGGTGGTTAAAACACAGATAGCACGGTATTGCACCAATTATTGATTCTTACGTGAAGAAGGCTTTACTCGATAATGGTTCTGTAATTCTTTATCAAAGATATTTTATTTTATTGATTGATAATTGCTGCGTTGATATTTTATATTCTTTTGTTTTGATAATTGTCATTACACAATATTTTTCATTATCGAAGCAATAATTCATATTATACGAATAATATTATTAGATAACATTATTGATGATGTCTAGAAAGTTACATACAGGAGAGGTTTGGTCACCTAATTGCGTGCGAGAAGGAGAAATTCTTATGGAAAGCCCCTCTTTCCAGGAGGCGCACTGGTTGTCGATATTGTGATTACGTAATATTATTTGTGAATAATTAATTATTGATTCATATGATGAGAAAATATTGATTTTATGTGGATATAGATGGAGAAAAATTTTAATGTGACAATTGTTGAAAATTGAAATTTTATCTTTTTACGATAAGATAATTCATTTAAATGTATTATTATATTTTAATAATATAATAATGGTGATATTTTTACAACGAATGTGGGATATATGAGTATACGAGGAGGAAGAGTATTTTTGTTGCAATAAATGTTTAAAACATGTTAAACATGTACATGGACCCCATTTATTGGTGAAATTTGATTATAGCATGTAAAATCCCCGTTTGAGGATTTGGTCAATTTACATTTGGAATTTGGAAAAACTTTCTTCTATGCAAAGTTGTAGAGAATTGAATTTCCTATAAAAACTTGTGAGATTGAATTTTTACGATAGAAGGGCTATTTATTATGAATTATTGAAGTTCAAGCTCAAAATAATTGATTTTGGAAGTTTAAAATATTTAAAATTAGAAAAACGTTTTTTGTTGTTAGTCTTGTGTAGTGAAAATGGTGGTTGGTGGTGATGTTGGGCAAATTAAGTGTGCGTTGGAAAAATATATATATATATTATTAATTTATTAAATTTTACTGCTTTGGTGTTACAAGCGATTTCTATAAATAGGGTGCTTAGGTTAGAATTGAAAATCACACTTAGAAAGCTGAAGTTTTCTCTCTCTATATTATCGAGGCGTATTCTTGTGAGTATTTTGAGTATACTTTGAGTATTTATACGGGTGCAAGTTCAAGTCATGCTTTATATCAAGGTGTTTCAACTAAAACTGTATATTTGTGAGGTAAGGGATATTATTTTTTTTTTCAGTAATGATATTATTTCTTCAATATCATTATCTTTGAAATATTGATCTGAAGTTTTATCAAATTTGGAACTTTTGGTGTCGAGATTCTTATTCACGTATCTGACATTATTTATGATATATATCGACATTTATTTACGAATAACGGCACTATTCATCGAAAAAATGAAAATTTTCCTTTTCAGTCCAAAATATCTATTACGGATACTAGCTTTGATTGTATCCATGTTTTGATCATTCTTGAATTTTACTCAACTACGATTACTTATGAAGTATTTTGAACTTGGATTGTTTAAAATACGAATCCTTAATATTGTTCTTTTGTTTCCTTTGGATTCGTTTTCTTTGAAATATTTTTCATCATCCTCGGTCTTAAATGATGATATTATTGAATATCTTTGGCTGTAGTGCAAAGATGAATGATTTCTGATGAATATCTTTGGCTGCGTAGTGCAAAAGATGAACAGGTGTTTAGATGAACATGGCCAAATGATGAATATCTTTGGCCTGTAGTGCAAAGATGAATATTTGATTCTAGATGTATATTGATTGATGTTATAGGGATAAAAGATAGACGATGAACTTTTAAATTCATACATAGAAGATAGTAGTTTGCATTCTCTACTTAACTCTTCTAATGAATTATTATTTCCGCTGCGAATATTGATTTAAAATTTGTTGTCTATTGTATTCTATTAGATTTTTCCCTGTTGAAGACTAACGATAATTTGTTGTATATTACCTTAGTCATAATATTCTTTACTTGGCTAGTTGAGCTCACCCTTTTCCTTTTGTTCCATTTTTCTTCTCGGGAGGCGAAAATATAGCGAAAGATTTGAGTGGGGTATGGAATGAAAGTTCTAGAGAGTTATTTAGTAGTCCTCACCATTTTGTAAAATAATGTATCAATAAATGTGATGAGGATTTATCTGAGTATAGATATTGTCTAAAAGATAATATTTGTATTCAAACTCACAGTTTTATTGTTGTAATAATAAAGTTGTAGTTGTTTACATACCATGTATTGACAACTCGGAATGGGTGATGTATACCTATTTTTGGGGCGTCACGGTTGGTATCGAGCTTAGGGATATGATCTCTGGCGGAGATCGGGGAATAGAACTAGGAGGGGAGGCGAGTAAATCCTTCGCTAGTGTGTCCTACTAAGCTTATTTGTTAGTTGGTCGAGTATATAGGGATATTATGTGATATATTGATTTCCTTAATTAACCCTTGTTTTATGCGGTATTTGAGAATGTCGTGAGAATATTAACAATGGAAATGAGGCCAGTGGAGGCGCTGTACTCACTAACGAGGAGAGCGTCTGCAAGCAGTGGCAATGTTCCTCCGTGAACAACACCCGAGTAGATGATGAGCGAGGGGATGTTTAGAAGATTTTTTGCGATTCATGCAAAATCGCAGACGAGAAACTTCGTGTTCAAAATCTGAGGAGGAAATGATAAGATTCACGGGTTGTCACAATGACAAGCGATTCAAAAAGTTAGGACCACGAATTTAAGGGAAAGCCGGATCCGATCATGGCGAAAACATGGGTCAAGCAAATTACCAAGATATTCGATGTCTTGGGATGCACGGAGGAACGAAGGTTCCATTCGCCACCTTTATGTTAAAGTGGCGGCGGACTCTTGGTGGAGAATCGTAAGCGTACCCATCGTCCTTTTCGGCGTGTCTTGGGAGACATTTGAAATTATTTAATGACAAATACTTTCACGAAAGTGTTCATTATATGAAGGAAGTGGAGTTCATCAGATTAGAACAAAACAACATGGCGGTATCTCGAAGACGAGGCAAAGTTTGAGAGTTATCGAGTTTGCACCTCATTTGGTGGAGAATGAGGAATGTATGACGCGGATGTTTACGAGAGGTTTGAAAACCAAAGATACAACAATATCTCATTTCTCATAAATTTTCTCACTATTCGGATGTTATTTATGAGGCTCAATTGTTAGGCGAGATAACGAGTATGTTCAACCGAGGGACCATAACCGAGGATCGTACGGAGATAGCGATCAGCAGAATAATGATAACCGGCGGAGAAAGAAAAGCAGACGGACAAAAATGGTAACCACTCGGTGGTAATCATAGCCGTGAAAATAGAAGAAGCGAGTCGGGAGGAGATTTTAAAAGAGGAGATTTAACAACCGACTATGAAGGCGAAAGTCTTGCGCGAAAGAATCGGTTCTAAGGGAGGAGAAACGACCACCGGTCGTATCTACAAATGCGGAAAAGAGGACATATCGGTCAAAGCGCCTACAACAGATTCAAGGTATGCTATAATTGTGGAAAGGAAGGACATATCGCTCGAGATTATCTGATGGCGAAACCTAGTTCAGTGAGAACGGTGACTCAAAAGTATCCCCCGGAAAAGTCAAAGTCAGCGATTCGGGAAGAAGCGTTTGTTGTATTTTGGTCAAAATGCGAGGAACCCAAAGCGAGGTGATCACGGGTAAGCTATTTATAAATTCTTGCGAAGTTTATACCTTACTTGATACGGTCTTTACCCATTCATTTATCTCTCTGCATGTGCTCAACGTTTAAACTTGACTCAGGAGAAATTAGACTTTGACTATCTGTGGAAACTCAGTTAGGAGAAACTTTCATCACATCCATTGTTTATAAATCTTGTTTGATTCAAGTTGGCACCATCACTTTTACCATTGACCTTATCTCTTTAAAAATACTTGCTTTTGATGTGATTTTAGGGATTGATTGGTTAACTACTCATCATGCCAAAATTGATTGTTTTCGTAAGGTTGTTAGTTTTCATATTCCTAACCAAACTGTTATGCAATTCAAGCAATTAAACCATTAAAATCAATCATCTTTGTCATATCTAATCATAAAGCTATTCGTTTATTAAAAAGCGGATGTCAAGCTTTCTTAGCCCATGTTATGGATTTGAATAAAGACACGTCTAATTTGAATAATATTCTGTTGTTATTGACTTTCGACGTATTTCTGAAGAACTTCGGTCTACCCCCGAACGTGAAGTTGAATTCTTTATTGATCTTGAACTTGGTACAAAGCCCATTTCTAAAACCCCATATCGAATGGCTCTATTGAACTTGAGAGTTAAAGGTCCAATTCACAGGAATTGTTGGACATCGGTTTCATTAAATCTAGTACATCTCCTTGGGGTGCTCATGTTTTATTCAGTAAAGAAGAAAGGCGGGAGTATGCGACTTTGTATTGACTATCGGGAATTGAACCATGTCACCATCAAGAATAGGTATCCTCTACCTCGTATTGATGACTTGTTTGACCCGATTCTGAAGGGCACAATTCTTTTCAAAATTGATCTTCGTTACGGATATCATCAATTTGAAGATTAGGCGAGGATATTCCAAAGACCGCCTTAAGAACTCGGTATGGGCATTATGAATTCTTAGTCATGTCTTTCGGATGACCGACTAATGCTCCTCTGACTTTCATGGATATGATGAACCGAGTATTCAAGGAATATTTGGATCGCTTTGTTGTTGTCTTTATTGATGACATCCTCATATATTCTAAAAGTCGTGAAGATCATGAGCACCATTTTTCGGTGGTACTCAAAGGCTTCGTGAAAACAAACTATATGCCAAATTGAAGAAATGCGAGTTACGGCGAGGAAGTAGCATTCCTTGGGCATGTGGTGTCGAAACATGGAGTATCCGTGGACCCGACGAAGATTGAAGCAATACAAAGTTGGGAGCAACGAAGTTCGGTGGCCAAGTCACGTAGCTTTTTGGGCTTAATTTGGTTATTATCGGAGATTCGTGGAAGGATTTTCTCGAATCGCTACTCCATTAACTCGGTGACTCGGAAAGATATAAAATTCGTTTAAGCTTGAGAATGCGAGAAGAGTTTCAAGAGCTTAAGAGGAGACTTATTTCGGCACTGTTCTAACAATACCATCTCGGTTCGGATGGATTTGTTATCTCAAATGATCTTCTGAGAAAAAGGGTTAGGATGTGTTCTCATGCTGGCGTGGGAAAGTCATAGCCTATGCCTCATGACAACTTAAAAAGAGTATGAGAGGAATTATCCTACTCATGATCTAGAGTTAGCGGCGATCGTTTCAGCGCTTAAAGATATGGAGGCACTATCTATATGGGGAGAAAGTGGAGATATATTCGGACCATAAAAGCCTTAAATATTTCTTCACTCAAAAAGAACGCAACACGCGGCGAAATGACGTTGGCTCGAGCTATTGAAAGACTACGACCACACTATTCAATACCATCACGGAAAAGCGAGCGTGGTAGGCGACGCGTTGAGTAGAAGATCATATGCGAGAATGAGTGCGATGATGTCAAGTATACGATAGAGCCGACTTTAATAGAAAAAGTTAAGGTTGCTCGAGCCACCAGGCCGGAGGCGATGCGTATGAAGAAGAAAGTACAAGAAGGAGCTATTAAAGCGAGAATTGATGAAGAAGGAATACTTGAGTCCACTCTAGACTTTGTGTCCCTAACGACTACGATTTGAAGTACAAGATTATGATTGAGGCACACAATACACCATTTGCAATCCATCTGGAAGTACCAAAATGTATCGTGATCTTGACATACATTTTGGTGGAACAATATGAAGAGAGATTGCAAAGTTTATCTCGATGTGTTTAACTTGTCGGCGTGTAAAGGCGGAGCATCTAGTACTAAGGGTCCGTTGCAACCACTTGAGATTAGAAATGGAAGTGGGAACATATTACCATGGATTTCGTTACGGGTCTTCCTACGGTTTCTCAAGGCATCAATGCTATTTGGGTTATTGTTGATAGATTAACCAAGTCCGCTCATTTCTTGCCGATCACGGAGACTTATTCCTTAAACGCGTCTTCTTTAGTATATACGTGAATGAGATTGTGAGGTTGCATGGCATACTGTATCCATAGTTTCGGATCGTGACCCAAGATTCATTTCAAGATTTTGGGTTAGCTTGCAAAAAGCTATGGGCGCGGATTTACTGATTGATTCGGCATACCATCCTCAAGCAGATGGACAATCGAAAGGACTATTCAAACTTTTGAAGATTTATTAAGACTCGTGTCCTGACTTCAAGGGCGGTTAGGATAAGTATTTACCATTGGTGGAATTCTCCTACAACAATGAGTTATCGGCAAGTATAGGTGTGGCTCCATTTGAAGCATTATATGGACGAAAGTCGTCGCTCTCTCGTATGTTGGGGACGAGGTGGGTGAAGCAACATTGTTGGGACCCGAGTTGATGTACGTATGACTACTGAAAAGATCCAAATGATTCGACAAGCGTATACAAAGCGGCACAAGATCGACAAAAGAGTTATGCGGATCTTCATCGAAAGGGCGTGGAATTTAGTATAGGGGATCATGTATTGTTGCGAGTTGTTTCTCATGGAAAGAGTTACAAGATTTGGGAAGAGAGGAAAGCTCAATCCACGATTTATTGGTCCATTTCAAATTCTTGACCGAGTAGAAAATGTAGCCTATAGACTCGCGTTACCTCAAAGTATGTCTCGTGTTCATAATGTGTTTCACATATCTCATGCTTCAGTAAATATGTGAAAGACCGAACCACATTATAGAGTTAGAGCCGGACGAGAGATAGCAGAAGACTTAACGTATGAGGAGGTATTGCCAAGATCTTGGATAGGAAGGAGCATGTCCTACGCTATGAAAGGTCATACCACAAGTTAAAGTTCGTGGAGGAATCATGCTTTATAGAGAAATGACACGGGAATTGGAAGCGGAAATGAAAGCGAGGTATCCTCACCTTTTGAAACACCAGAATGCGTCGTCGATTTCGAGGGGACGAAATTTCATAAGGAGGGAGGTTATAAGACCCCAACTTATTATTAATGAAATTTAATTTTCTATTTATTATTTTGAAATAGTAAGGGTTGATTTGATTAATGTGGATAGTTAGGGGTAAAATCATGAAATATTTCAAAATAAGCAAAGTGGTTATAAAATATTCATTGTTGTCGGGGAATATTCGTTTGGTCGTGGAATATTAAATGATTTGTCGGGGAATATTAAATGCGACAGTAGCGACCATGTGTGGGCCCATAATTAAAGCGATTGGATGAAGAAAAGCGACAAATATAAGTTGTTTAAAAATAACGATTGTAGTTATTACAGATTAATCTTTGTTAAAATACCTCGGTGGTTAAAAACATGTAGTTGCGGTATTGCACCAATTATTGATTTACTTACGTAGAAGGCACTACTTAATAATGGTTACGGTAATTCTTTATTCGATATTTTATTGATTCAATAATTCTTTGCATTGATATTTTATATTCTTGTTGTTTCAATAAATTGTCATTACCTGATATTTTCCATTATCGAACAACAATTCATATTATTTGAATAATATTATTGGATAACATTATTGGCAATGTCTAGAAAGTTCTGTCTAAGGAGTTGTTTAGTAGTCCTCACCATTTTTGTAAAATAATGTATCAATAAATGTGATGAGGATTTATTTGAGTATAGATATTATACAGAAGATAATATTTGTATTCAAACTCACGGTTTTATTGTTGTAATAATAAAGTTGTAGTTGTTTCTGTACCATGTATTGACAACTCAGAATGGGTGATGTATACCTATTTTGGGGCGTCACAACCCAACTGCAGGAATTCTTAGACATTGACTTTATTCGTCCTAGTACTTCTCCTTGGGGTGCTCACATTCATTCGTGAAGAAGAAAGATGGGAGTATATGACTTTGTATTGATTATCGGGAGTTGAATCATGTCACCATCAAAATAGGTATCCATTGCCACGTATTGATGACTGTTTGACCGGTTGCAAGGAGCCAAATTTTTTCAAAGATTGATCTTCGTTAGGATATCACCGATTGAAGATTAGAACCGTGACATTCCAAAGAGGCGGCTTGAGAACTTGATACGGGCATTATGAATTCTTAGTCATGTCCTTTAGATTGACTAATGCTCCTGCTTTGCCTTCGTGGATATGATGAGCCGAGTATTGAGGAATATTTGGATCACTTTGTGGTAAATCTTTATTGATGACATCCTTATTTATTCCAAAAGCCGTGAAGATCATGAGCAACACTTGAGGTCGACACTCCAAAAGCTTCGTGAATATAAGATTTATGCCAAGTTGAAGAAATGCGAGTTACGGCAAGAAGTAGCATTCCTTGGGCACGTGGTATCAAGTCATGGAATATCATTGACCCAAAGAAAGATTGAAGCTATTCAAAGTAGGAACAACCTAAATCGATGATCGAAGCACGTAGCTTTCTCGGTTTAATTTGGTTATTATCGGAGATTCGTGGAAGGATTTTCTCAAATCGCTACTCCATTGAAATTTGACTCGGAAGATACAAAGTTGGTTGGAAGCGAAGAATGTGAGAAGAGTTTTCAAGAACTCAAGAGGAGACTTATTTCAAAGATTGCTCGACAATACCATCAGCTCGGAGGATTTGTCATCTCATGTGATGCTTGAGCAAAGGGTTGATAGATTGACCAAGTTCGCTCATTTCTTACCGATACACGAGAAACTTATACACTTGAGCGTCTTGCTTCAGTATGTACATAAACGAGATTAGAAGATCGCATGGTATGCCGGTATCCATAGTTTACGATCGAGACCCAAGATTCACTTCACGATTTTGGGTTAGTTTGCAAAAAGCTATGAGCGCAGACTTACGATTTAGCTCGGCATATCATCCTCAGACGGACGGACAGTTGGAGAGGATTATCAAGCAAGTATTGGCATGGCTCCATTCGAAGCGTTGTATGGAAGAAAGTGTCGTTCTCGATTATCTTTGGGATGAGGTGGGGTGAAGAAAGCGTTGTTGGGACCCGGGAGTTGGTACGTATGACTACGGAAAAGATTCAAACGATCCGACAACGTATAAAAACCTCACAAGATCGACAAAAGAGTTATGCTGATCTTCATCGAAAGGACGTGGAATTCGATATTGGAGATCATGTGTTGTTACGTGTTGCTCCATGAAAAGGAGTTACGAGATTTGGAAAGAGAGGAAAGCTTAATCCTCGATTCATTGGCCCATTTTTAATCCTCGATCGAGTAGGAACTGTGGCGTATAGACTCGATTATTGATGCTTACGTGAGAAGTCACTCAAATTTATGCTCAATTATTGCTACTGATAATCACGCATCATATCTCTTATATTATTGATTCAATTATTGTCACAAGATTATCATCATATAATATGTTATAGTATTAAATCAATAATTGAGACGACAAGTTATAAATGATTAATAATTGTTGAAAGATTAAATATGTGTTGATTAAAAATAAAATGATTTGTGGTAATATTTATTCGATCCTTGATGTATATAAAGAGTCTACATTATGAGGACGTTTGTGGTAAGTTTGATTATTTTATGGGGGCCCATATGTCA
The DNA here is from genome assembly GCA_020205615.1 of Panax quinquefolius. Lineage (NCBI taxonomy): Eukaryota > Viridiplantae > Streptophyta > Magnoliopsida > Apiales > Araliaceae > Panax > Panax quinquefolius. The sequence goes on along the minus strand of CM035154.1, from coordinate 7,389,140 downwards.
TCATCTAAGAGTCTCTTCGTCAATAGTAATTACCTTCATCGATAGTTGTGAGACCCAGATTTTTATCGATAAAGATTTAAATTTTGTGAAATAATTTTTTAATATTATGGTGTGAATTTGAGATAATATTATAGTTGTGGGTAGTATTTATAAATTTTGCAAAGTATGCAGTGGTTATATTATATTAGATTGGTCGGGGAATATTCGGTTTAGCGGGGAATATTCGACAACGACTCAATCATTGAGTGGACCCCACAATGCAAATTATTGTCGGATTGAGAAAAGCGACAAAAATATTTCATTGAAATAACGGCGAAAGTTTTACAAGTGGATCTTGTTGAACTACTTTCGGTAGTAAAAGAAACAAAGAATACATGTGGTTGCGTAGAAGCACGCGGTATTGATTATTGATGCTTATGTGAGAAGTCACTCGGTTTGATTCCATTATTGTCGATTAATAATATGAATTATTATAGCGATAATGACGTTTTGTTTTATTCATTATTATTAACGTAATAAAAGCGAAACATCTTTTTATATAAAGCGAGAATACTTTATTAAAGTTATTTTATAAATAAAACACGATTATCTTTCGCACGTAGTGCATGGATAATTCGTGGTGGATATCTTAATGAATACACGATTATCTTTTTTGGTAGTAGTCGTGGATAATTCGTGGTCGTGATACTTAATGAATATCCTTGGCCCGTAGTGCGGGGATGATTCGATGATATGGATTAATTATTGAAATTTGAGTCTCAAAGAATGAAATATTAATTCATGGATGTGATAAAAGTCATCTTTGGTCAGTAGTGCATTGATAGACTTGGTATGATTATGACCAAGGATTATTCGGTATAATCATGATAGTAGATTGAAAACACGAATATCCTTGGCCATTGGTGCATGGATAATTCGTGGTCGTGATACTTATTAAGTCGCTGCGTCAAAGATTATTGGTTTTACTGAGTTGTATATCTTTAGCTTTGTAGTGCAAAGATGAATTGTTAATGAATATCTTTGGCGGATTGCGAAGATGAATTTAATATTTTTAACGATAAAGGTATTCAAGGTATCCTCACCTCTTATCATACAATGTACGTACCCTAATTTCGAGGTGAAATTCCATAAGGAGGGAGATTGTGAGACCCCAGATTTTATCAATAAAGATTTAAATTTTGTCGAAATAATTTTTAATATTATGGTGTGAATTTGAGATAATATTATAGTTGTGGGTAGTATTTATAAATTTTGCAAAGTATGCAAGTGGTTATATTATATTCGATTGGTCGGGAAATATTCGGTTTAGCGGGGAATATTAAATAACTGGCTCAATCATTGGTGGACCCCAACAAAATTATTATCGGATTGAGAAAGCGACAAAAATATTTTATTGAAATAACGGCGAAAGTTTTTCTAGTGGATCTTGTTGAACTACTCGGTAGTAAAATGCGATGTACGTGTGGTTGCATAGTATATTACGGTATTGATTATTGATGCTTATATGTGAGAAGTCACTCGGTTTGATTCCATTATTGTCGATTAATAATATGAATTATTATAGCGATAATGACGTTTTGTTTAATTCAGTATTATTAACGTAATAAAAGCGAAACATCTTTTTATATAAAACTGAATACTTTATTAAAGTTATTCTATAAATAGAATATATTATATTTTATTATGCATAGTGTTGCATAGTGTTTGCATAATAAAATGTTTTTATATAAATAGAATATATGATATTTTATTTAAAAGATTTTGCTTTAAATATGGACCGTCAGATTAAAGTAAATCAAACGGACCGTTCATGGATTAATTACTTATACATTCTATTTTCCTATAAATAGAAGCTCATTCCTTCATTATTTTCTTACGAATTCACTGAAACTCTAGAGAGAGAAATTATAGAGAGAAGCTATAGAGAGAAAATCTATAGAGAGAAAGAAGAAAAGTATTTTGCTACTTCACTTTTCCAATATTGAGTTCTTCTAAAGTAAGGGATATTATTTGTTGTGCAGTGTAAGGGGTGTTATTCTTCTTATTCATGAAGAGAACTTACATTATTCCATTCATTATTATTACATTGGAATAACTTGTAAAAAGTGGCATACCCTATACATAACTTCAGATCTGCAGCATACCCTATACTTGGTGAAATCCTTATATTATTCCATTCTTATTTATTACATTGGAATAACTTTCAGATACGCTGGAATCCCCTATACTTGGTGATCTTCTTACTCGTTATTCCATTCTTTATTATTTTGTTGGAATATATCTTATGCGTGTGTTTTACAGGACTGGTTCCATTGTTTATTATTCCGCATTTATTATTACATTTGGAATATCACATTCGTGTGTTTTACAGGACTGGTTCCATTGTTTATTATTCAAAGCATTTATTATTACGGTTGGATCATCCGCCGATTGTGAATTTCACGACCTGGTTCCGTTATTATTATTCCGTTGGAATAACTCGTATATCTTAATCCGTATGCATGGTGATTTCTTTTGTTATTCCATTCTTTATTATACCCAGTTGGTTAAAACTTTGACTTTATACTCCATGAAATTAGTAGAATATCCTTGATATTTGCGTTTCATCCAAAGATCTTTTCATGGAAATATTCTTACGATCATTCTTGAATTTTACTCCACAAAACAAATATCTTGTTGACAATTTGGACGTTAATAAATCCTAGAGAAATTAATTCTTGAACTTGTTTTATTGAATTCTTATATCATTGTCATCATCCTCATGTTTATATTATGTTGAAAGTTATCTTTGGCTTACGTGCATAGATGAACTTAGTATGATTATGACGGGGTTCATTCGGTATAATCATGGCTTGATATAAATGATGTGACAAAAGTCCTCGATGGCACATAATGCGATGATGGATAGTTTTTGGTATGATTATGACCGTGGGGTGATTCGGTATAGTCATGACCATTGATAATTTGATGAAAATCCTTGGCCAGTGATGTTGGGGATGATTAGAATATTGTGGTTTATTCATTAAACCGAGTCTTAGTAATAAAATTGATGAAAACCTTTAAAACCTAAAAATAGTAGACTTTATTTTCTACTTGACTCTTTTAATGGATTGCACATTCACCGCAGATTAAACCGGTTGTCTATTGTATTTTATCGGTTTAACACTGTTGAAGGCTAATGATAATTTATTCGCATTATCTTAGTTATAATATTTCTTCTTTGGGCTAGTTGAGCTCACCTTTCTTTCTTTGTTCTCTTCGTGAAATGAGAATATAAATTGGAGACGAGTCGGGAAAAGAGTGATGGTCCCGAAGATAGCATTAGTAGTCCTCACTATTACGTTAAATAGTGTGACAATAAATGTAATGAGGACTCCTTGAGTATGGATATTGTCTAAATGACAATATTCCTATTAGAACTCTCAATTTATGTATTATCGTATGTTACACGACAGATGTATAATTAAGTTTGTATTTGAATTTATGTACCCGTAAGTGGCGAACCAAGATGGGTGGCGTATACCTAATTTTGGGGGCGTCGCGGTTGGTATCGAGCTTAGGATATGATCCCTGGTGAGATGTGAGATAAGAACTAGGAGGGAGAGAGCGGGGAATTCCTTCGCTAGTATGACCTACCTAAATTTATTTGGTATTTAATTGGTGGTCGGAGTATAGGGATAATATTTGATATATTAATTAACCCTGTTTTTGTGAAAGTGTTTGAGAATGGCATCCGAAAATCTTTGAGATAAGCAATGAAGTACATGAGAGTGTTGATCAAATTTCAAACAAAAGGTAACGACCAACAACACTATAATAATCATATTGGTGGCAACGGCCATCGAATAATGATAACCATCGTGGGGAAATTATCATGCCAAGAATGGTAACCACTTGATTGGTAATCATGGCAAAGATAATAGAAGTAGAAATTGCAAGAAGAGAAGGTCATTTAGCCCAATTTTGTTGTGCACCAAAGTCAAGTCTCTAGCTGGGGACGGTGGCACCAAAGGTGGATATGGACAAAACAAAGTCGTTGGTTTTAGGAAGTGCATTTTCATGACTTCTGAAAAAGCGAGTAAACCGAACGAAGTTAGCACGGGTTAGTTAATTATAAATTGCAAAGTCTATACCTTATAAGATACCGGTTCTACCCATTATTTTATCTCTTTTACTTGCGTTCAACGTTTAAATTTGACTTCGGAGAAGTTAGACTTTGACTTATTGGTTGAAACTTCGTTAGTAGGAGCCTTCGTTACCGCTACTATTTTTAAATCTTGTTTGGTTCAAATAAACATTTTCATGTCGATCTTATCTTTTTGAAAATATTTGCCTTTGATGTGATTTTAGGAATCAATTGGTTAACTACTCATCATGCTTTTCGTAAGGTTGTTAGCTTTTATATTCATAACCAACTTGTTGTGCGAATTCAAGTAACCAAACTACTAAAGTCAATTATTGTCATATCAAGCCATAAGTAAAGAGCCCCGAACCTTTCGTTGTTGACTTCCTTGTGTGGAATGCACCGAAGCCAAACTTTCTGTAGGCGACATCGTGAATGAAGATGGCAAGTTTATAGGTATCATTGTGAGGTACTATCTAGGTTAAGGGATAGAAGTCACAGTTGGTATCAATGTGACGTATTATCCAAGTTTTGGATGAGAGTCACAGTTTTGAATGATATTTCTATTATTGATAAATTTCCTGGCGTATTCTTGAAGACTTCTTAGCCTACTTAGAGCGTGAAATTGAATTTCGTATTGACCCCAGTACAAAACCCATTTCTTAAACCCTCAAATATTTCTTCAACAAAAATGAACAGTTTACGTGGTTTATGATGAAAGTCATAATAAAAGCATTAGACTAATGAAAATCATGGGTATACGTGGTATTAGTAAGTTTTATGATGAGTTATGTTGGTTAGTATGTGAAAACATGAGAGTTTCTTAGAAATCACAAAGAGTTGAAAATCAGATTTTGGTGAAAAACGTAACATGAAATTCAATTTATCATATCTCCTATTATATTTTGAATTTTTGAATGTGGTCAAGTCCTAGAGTTAGATCTATGAGTTACCTAACTAATCCAAGTGGAATTACTGGAAAAGGTGTTGTAGATTTTTGTGTGGACTGATTTTAGCAAAGGAGTGCAAAGCTACAAAAAAAGAAAAAGTCTCACGCCATGATTTTAGAGGGGCTGTTTCGGCCACTTAAATTATGAGAAAAATTCTGGCCTTTTGGGACAAGAACGTATATGGTATAAAGTACCTCCTGTCCAAAAATGAACTCATTCTGACTTAAAATGAGCAAGTTAGGACTATTTCAATATTTAGGTTTTTTCGACAAAAAACGATATAACCGGAGTTCTACAACTCCGATGACCATGAAATTTAAACTGGAGGCTCACATTAACATGTGTAAGGTCCTGCCAAGATTTGGAAATTTTGGAGTTAAACTTGAGGTAGCAAATTTTTTAAGGAATTAATTAAAATTAATTTTGAAAAATAGTAAATGAATTTTAAAAATTCGAGAAAAATATATTTTCATTATGGGACTATATTATGCTAAATCCCGAGAAAAAAGAAATATTTTTGGGACTGGTTTGGTATTTTTCATGAAAATAGTTTAATTCTGAACATATGAGTTAAATATGTTATGTGATGTAACAAAGTTGAAAATAGGATTTTTAATGGCTGAGAATCTATATATAGTAGTATATTTATATTTTTTTTATGAGGAATTTGATCATTAGTGATGATATCTTATGAGTATGGCATTTTGAATGATTAAATGCATTATATGGTAAAAGCGTAAACAATTGAAATAAATTGTTTATAAATTTAAAAGTGATTAAAATATTGTTATAATATTAATGATATTAGATTATAAGATTATTAAGTGATTGATAACATGGGGATATTCTTGAATCTTGGATAAATTATATTATAAATGTTTAATATTTATCCTTTATCTCATTTGATTGATTCTTTATATCATTATCCTCACGCTTATATTATGTTGAAAGTCATCGTATTGTAGTGCATAGATGGACTTGGTATGATTATGACCGAGGAATTGTTCGGTATAATCATAGTAGTAATTGAAAACACGATTATCTTTTGCACGTAGTGCATGGATAATTCGTGGTCGTGATACTTAATGAATACACGATTATCTTTGGCACGTAGTCATGGATAATTTGTGGTCGCGTGATACTAATGAACACACGATTATCTTTCGCACGTAGTGCATGGATAATTCGTGGTCGTGATACTAATGAATACACGATTATCTTTGGCACGTGGTGCATGGATAATTTGTGGTCGTGATACTAATGAATACACGATTATCTTTCGCACGTAGTGCATGGATAATTGTGGTCGTGATATCTTAATGAATACACGATTATCTTTGGTAGTAGTGCATGGATAATTCGTGGTCGCGATGATCTTAATGAATATCCTTGGCACGTGTAGTGCGGGGATGATTCGATGATATGGATTAATTATCGAGTGAGTCTCAATGAATGAAATATTAATTCATGGATGTGATAAAAGTCATCTTTGGTAGTAGTGCATTGATAGACTTGGTATGATTATGACCAAGGATTATTCGGTATAATCATGATCAGATTGAAAACACGAATATCCTTGGCGATTGGTGCATGGATAATTCGTGGTCGTGATACTATTAAGGCTGCGCCTCTCGGCATTATTGGTTTTCTGATTGTATATCTTTTGCTTTGTAGTGCAAAGATGAATTGTTAATGAATATCTTTGGCGGATCACGAAGATGAATTTAATATTTTTAACGATAAAGGTATTCAAGGTATCCTCACCTCTTATCATACCAGACGCACCCTAATTTCGAGGGTTAAATTCCATAAGGAGAGGAGATTGTGAGACCCAGATTTTATCAATAAAGATTTAAATTTTGTCGAAATAATTTTTAATATTATGGTGTGAATTTGAGATAATATTATAGTTGTGGGTAGTATTTATAAATTTTGCAAAGTATGCAAGTGGTTATATTATATTCGATTGGTGGGGAAATATTCGGTTTAGCGAGGGGAATATTAAATGCAACTACTCAATCATTGGTGGACCCACAACAAAATTATTGTCGGATTGAAAAGCGACAAAAATATTTTATTGAAATAACGGCGAAGTTTTTTTACCGTGGATCTTTGTTGAACTACTAGTAGTAAAAGTAAAAATAATGTGTCGTGACAAGAAATACACACGGTATTGATTATTGATGCTTATGTGAGAAGTCACCGGTTTGATTCCATTATTGTCGATTAATAATATGAATTATTATAAGCGATAATGACGTTTTGTTTTATTCGTATTATTAACGTAATAAAAGCGAAACATCTTTTATATAAAATGAATACTTTATTAAAGTTATTCTATAAATAGAATATATTATATTTTATTATGCATAGTGTTGCATAGTGTTTTGCATAGTGTTGCATAGTGTTTGCATAATAAAATGTTTTTATATAAATAGAATATATGATATTTTATTTAAAAGATTTTGCTTTAAATATGGACCGTCGATTAAAGTAAATCAAACTGGACCGTTTCATGGATTAATTACTATACATTCTATTTTCCTATAAATAGAAGCTCATTCCTTCATTATTTTCTTACGAATTCTTTGAAACTCTAGAGAGAGAAATTATAGAGAGAAGCTATAGAGAGAAAATCTATAGAGAGAAAGAAGAAAAGTATCTCGCTACTTCACTTTTCCAATATTGAGGTTCTTCTTCTAAAGTAAGGGATATTATTTGTTGTATCCGTAAGGGTGTTATTCTTTCTTATTCATGAAGAGAACTACATTATTCCATTCATTATTATTACATTGGAATAACTTTGTAAAAGTGGCATACCCTATACATAACTTCATCTGGCGATACCCTATACTTGGTGAAATCCTTATATTATTCCATTCTTATTTATTACATTGGAATAACTTTGTATCTGTGGAATCCCCTATACTTGGTGATCTTCTTCTTCATTATTCCATTCTTTATTATTTTGTTGGAATATCCCGTCACGTGTTTTACAGGACTGGTTCCATTGTTTATTATTCGCATTTATTATTACATTGGAATATCACATGCGTGTGTTTTACAGGACTGACTGGTTCCATTGTTTATTATTCAAAGCATTTATTATTCTGTTGGATCATCCTGTCGGTGTGAATTTCACGACTGGTTCCGATTATTATTATTATTCAGTTGGAATAACTCATCTATCACAATATAGCGTGCGTGGTGATTTCTTTTGTTATTCCATTCTTTATTATACCCGGTTGGTTAAAACTTTGACTTCTATACTCCATGAAATTAGTAGAATATCCTTGATATTTGCGTTTCATCCAAAGATCTTTTCATGGAAATATTCTTCCGATCATTCTTGAATTTTACTCCACAAAACAAGTATCTTGTTGACAATTTGGACGTTAATAAATCCTAGAGAAATTAATTCTTGAACTTGTTTTATTGAATTCTTATATCATTGTCATCATCCTCATGTTTATATTATGTTGAAAGTTATCTTTGGCTTACGTGCATAGATGAACTTAGTATGATTATGACCGAGGTTCATTCGGTATAATCATGGCTTGATATAAATGATGTGACAAAAGTCCTCCTCGGTGGTGAATGCGATGATGGATAGTTTTTGGTATGATTATGACCGAGGGGTGATTCGGTATAGTCATGACCATTGATAATTTGATGAAAATCCTTGACCGTAGTAATGCGAGGATGATTAGATATTGTGGTTTATTCATTAAAGCTGAGTCTTAGTAATAAAATTGATGAAAACCTTTTAAAACCTAAAAATAGTAGACTTTATTTTCTACTTGACTCTTTTAATGGATTGCACATTCCATATGCATTAAACCTGGTTGTCTATTGTATTTTATCGGTTTAACTTTCTTTGTTGAAGGCTAATGATAATTTATTACGCATTATCTTAGTTATAATATTTCATTGGGCTAGTTGAGCTCACCCTTTCTTTCATTCTCTTGTGAAATGAGAATATAAATTGGGGAAGAGTCGGGAAAAGAGTGATGGTCCAGAAGATAGCATTAGTAGTCCTCACTATTACATTAAATAGTGTGACAATAAATGTAATGAGGACTCTTGAGTATGGATATTGTCTAAATGACAATATTCCTATTAGAACTCTCAATTTATGTATTATCGTATGTTTACTACGACGGATGTATAATTAAGTTTGTATTTGAATTTATGTACCCGTAAGTGGCGACCCAAGATGGGTGACGATACCTAATTTTGGGGGGCACAACGGTTGGTATCGAGCTTAGGATATGATCCTGGGTGAGATGTGAGATAAGAACTAGGAGGGGGAGGCGGGAATTCCTTCATTAGTATGACCTACCTAAATTTATTTGGTATTTAATTGGTCTCAGGAGTATAGGGATAATATTTGATATATTAATTAACCCTTGTTTTGTGGCGGTGTTTGAGAATGGCATCCGAAATTCTTTGAGATAAGCAATGAAAGTACATGAGAGTGTTGATTCAAATTTCAAACAAAAGGTAACGCACCAACAACACTATAATAATAATCTTTGGTGGCAAGCTACTATCGAATAATGATAACCATCGGGGAAATTATCATGCCAAGAATGGTAACCACTTCGATTGGTAATCATGACAAAGATAATAAGTAAGAGAAATTGCAAGAAGAAGGTCATTTAGCCCAATTTTGTTGTGCACCAAAGTCAAGTCTAATTTGGGACGGTGGCACCAAAGGTGGATATGGACAAAACAAAGTCGTTGGTTTTAGGAAGTGCATTTTCATGAAAAAAAAAGCGAGTAAACCGAACGAAGTTAGCACGGGTTAGTTAATTATAAATTGCAAAGTCTATACCTTATAAGATCCGGTTCTACCCATTATTTTATCTCTTTTGCTTTGCGTTCAACGTTTAAATTTGACTTGGAGAAGTTAGACTTTGACTTATTGGTTGAAACTTCGTTAGTTAGTAGCCTTCCTCATTCTCGCTACTATTTTTAAATCTTGTTTGGTTCAAATAAACATTTTCATGTCGATCTTATCTTTTGAAAATATTTGCCTTTGATGTGATTTTAGGAATCAATTGGTTAACTACTCATCATGCTTTTCGTAAGGTTGTTAGCTTTTATATTCATAACCAACTTGTTTATGCGTAATTCAAGTAACCAAACTACTAAAGTCAATTATTGTCATATCAAGCCATAAGTAAAGAGCCCCGAACCTTTCGTTGTTGACTTCCTTGTGTGGAATGTCTAGAAGCCAAACTTTCAGTAGGCGACATCGTGAATGAAGATGGCAAGTTTATAGGTATCATTGTGAGTCTTATCTAGGTTAAGGGATAGAAGTCGCGGTTGGTATCAATGTGACGTATTATCCAAGTTTTGGATGAGAGTCACGTTTTGAATGATATTTCTATTATTGATAAATTTCTGGCGTATTCTTGAAGACTTCTTAGCCTACTTAGAGCGTGAAATTGAATTTTGTATTATGACCCCAAAGACAAAACCCATTTCTTAAACCCTCAAATATTTCTTCAACAAAATGAGCAGATTTACGTGGTTTATGATGAAAGTCATAATAAAAGCATTAGACTAATGAAAATCATGGGTATACGTGGTATTAGTAAGTTTTATGATGAGTTATGTTGGTTAGTATGTGAAAACATGAGAGTTTCTTAGAAATCACAAAGAGTTGAAAATCAGATTTTGGTGAAAAACGTAACATGAAATTCAATTTACCATATCTCCTATTATATTTTGAATTTTTGAATGTGGTCAAGTCCTAGAGTTAGATCTATGAGTTACCTAACTAATCCAAGTGGAATTACTGGAAAAGGTGTTGTAGATTTTGTGTGGACTGATTTTAGCAAAGGAGTGCAAAGCTACAAAACCAAGAAAAAGTTGCTTTGCCATGATTTTTAGAGGGGCTGTTTCGGCCCTTAAATTATGAGAAAAATTCTGGCCTTTTGGGACAAGAACGTATATGGTATAAAGTACCTCCTGTCCAAAAATGAACTCATTCTGACTTAAAATGAGCAAGTTATGACTATTTCAATATTTAGATTTTTTTGACAAAAAACGATATAACCGGAGTTCTACAACTCCGATGACCATGAAATTTAAACTGGAGGCTCACATTAACATGTGTAAGGTCCTGCCAAGATTTGGAAATTTTTGGAGTTAAACTTGAGGTAGCAAATTTTTTTAAGGAATTAATTAAAAATTAATTTTTGAAAAATAGTAAATGAATTTTAAAAATTCCGAGAAAAATATATTTTCATTATGGGACTATATTATGCTAAATCCCAGAAAAGAAATATTTTTGGGACTGGTTTGGTATTTTTCATGAAAATAGTTTAGTTACGAACATATGAGTTAAATATGTTATGTGATGTAACAAAGTTGAAAATAGGATTTAATGGCTAGAGAATCCTATATAGAGTATATTTATATTTTTTTTATGAGGAATTTGATCATTAGTGATGATATCTTATGAGTATGGCATTTTTGAATGATTAAATGCATTATATGGTAAAGCGTAAACAATTGAAATAAATTGTTTATAAATTTAAGAAGTGATTAAAATATTGTTATAATATTAATGATATTAGATTATAAGATTATTAAGTGATTGATAACATGGGGATATTCTTGAATCTTGGATAAATTATATTATAAATGTTTAATATTTATCCTTTATCTCATTTGATTGATTCTTTATATCATTATCCTCATGCTTATATTATGTTGAAAGTCATCGTGGCTTTGTAAGTGCATAGATGGACTTGGTATGATTATGACCGAGAATTGTTCGGTATAATCATAGCTTAGTAATTGAAAACACGATTATCTTTGCACGTGGTGCATGGATAATTCGTGGTCGTGATCTTAATGAATACACGATTATCTTTCGCACGTAGATGCATGGATAATTTGTGGTCGTGATACTTAATGAATACACGATTATCTTTGGCACGTAGTGCATGGATAATTCGTGGTCGTGATACTAATGAATACACGATTATCTTTGGCACATGGTGCATGGATAATTTGTGGTCGTGATACTAATGAAATACGATTATCTTTGTACGTGGTCATGGATAATTTGTGGTCGTGATATCTTAATGAATACACGATTATCTTTGGTAGTAGTGCATGGATAATTCGTGGTCGTGATCTTAATGAATATCCTTGGCACGTAGTGGGGATGATTCGATGATATGGATTAATTATTGGTGAGTCTCGTGAATGAAATATTAATTCATGGATGTGATAAAAGTCATCTTTGGTAGTAGTGCATTGATAGACTTGGTATGATTATGACCAAGGATTATTCGGTATAATCATGGAGTAATTGAAAACACGAATATCCTTGGCGATTGGTGCATGGATAATTCGTGGTCGTGATACTATTAAGTGCGTCTCGGCATTATTGGTTTTCTGATTGTATATCTTTTGCTTTGTAGTGCAAAGATGAATTGTTAATGAATATCTTTGGCGGATTGCGAAGATGAATTTAATATTTTTAACGATAAAGGTATTCAAGGTATCCTCACCTCTTATCATACAGTGCATTACCCTAATTTCGAGGGCGAAATTCCATAAGGAGGGAGATTGTGAGACCCCAGATTTTATCAATAAAGATTTAAATTTTTGTGAAATAATTTTTAATATTATGGTGTGAATTTGAGATAATATTATAGTTGTGGGTAGTATTTATAAATTTTGCAAAGTATGCAAGTGGTTATATTATATTCGATTGGTCGGGAAATATTAGGTTTAGCGAGGGGAATATTCGATATAACTACTCAATCATTGGTGGACCCCATAACAAAATTATTATCGGATTGAAAGCGACAAAAATATTTTATTGAAATAACGGCGAAAAGTTTTACCGTGGATCTTGTTGAACTACTTCGGTAGTAAAAAATACGATAAGAATGTGGTTGCGTAGTAGAAAGCGCGGTATTGATTATTGATGCTTATGTGAGAAGTCACTCGGTTTGATTCCATTATTGTCGATTAATAATATGAATTATTATAGCGATAATGACGTTTTGTTTTATTCAGTATTATTAACGTAATAAAAGCGAAACATCTTTTATATAAAGCAGAATCTTTTTATTAAAGTTATTCTATAAATAGAATATATTATATTTTATTATGCATAGTGTTTGCATAGTGTTTGCATAATAAAATGTTTTTATATAAATAGAATATATGATATTTTATTTAAAAGATTTTGCTTTAAATATGGAATCGTCGATTAAAAAGTAAATCAATCTGGACCGTTTCATGGATTAATTACTATACATTCTATTTTCCTATAAATAGAAGCTCATTCCTTCATTATTTTCATTTAATTCCTTTGAAACTCAGAGAGAGAAATTATAGAGAGAGTTTATATAGAGAAAATCTATAGAGAGAAAGAAGAAAAGTATTCTCGCTACTTCACTTTTCCAATATTGAGTTCTTCTAAAGTAAGGGATATTATTTGTTGTACCGTAAGTGTTATTATTTTTCTTATTCATGAAGAGAACTTACATTATTCCATTCATTATTATTACATTGGAATAACTTTGTAAAAAGTGGCATACCCTATACATAACTTGTACGCCAGATACCCTATACTTGGTGAAATCCTTATATTATTCCATTCTTATTTATTACATTGGAATAACTTTGTATATGCGGAATCCCCTATACTTGGTGATCTTCTTACATTATTCCATTCTTTATTATTTTGTTGGAATATCACATCGTGTGTTTTTACGGGACACTGGTTCCATTATTTATTATTCGCATTTATTATTACATTGGAATATCACATGCGTGTGTTTTACAGGACACGGTTCCATTGTTTATTATTCAAAGCATTTATTATTACTGTTGGATCATCCTGTCGATTGTGAATTTCACGACGATTAGTTATTATTATTATTCCGTTGGAATAACACGCTCTGCCATCTGAAATCCGTATGCGTGGTGATTTCTTTTGTTATTCCATTCTTTATTATACCCGGTTGGTTAAAACTTTGACTTCTATACTCCATGAAATTAGTAGAATATCCTTGATATTTGCGTTTCATCCGATATCTTTTCATGGAAATATTCTTACGATCATTCTTGAATTTTACTCCACAAAACAAAGATATCTTGTTGACAATTTGGGACGTTAATAAATCCTAGAGAAATTAATTCTTGAACTTGTTTTATTGAATTCTTATATCATTGTCATCATCCTCATGTTTTATATTATGTTGAAAGTTATCTTTGGCTTACGTGCATAGATGAACTTAGTATGATTATGACCGGGGTTCATTCGGTATAATCATGGCTTGATATAAATGATGTGACAAAAGTCCTCGGTGGCTCGTAATGCGGTGATGGATAGTTTTGGTATGATTATGACCGGGGTGATTCGGTATAGTCATGACCATTGATAATTTGATGAAAATCCTTGGCCAAGTAGTACGAGGATGATTAGATATTATGGTTTATTCATTAAAAGCGAGTCTTAGTGATAAAAATTGATGAAAACCTTTTAAAACCTAAAAGATAGTAGACTTTATTTTCTACTTGACTCTTTTAATGGATTGCACATTTCAGCCGCAGATTAAAGCTGGTTGTCTATTGTATTTTATCGGTTTAACATCATTTGAAGGCTAATGATAATTTATTACGCATTATCTTAGTCATAATATTTCTTCTTGGGCTAGTTGAGCTAACCCTTTCTTTCCTTTATTCTCTTGAGGAAATGAGAATATATTTGGGACGAGCGAGTGGGAAAAGAGTGATGGTCCAGAAGATAGCATTAGTAGTCCTCACTATTAATACATTAAATAGTGTGACAATAAATGTAATGAGGACTCCTTGAGTATGGATATTGTCTAAATGACAATGTTCCTATTAGAACTCTCAGTTTATGTATTATCGTATGTTACACGACAGATGTATAATTAAGTTTGTATTTGAATTTAAGTATCATGTAAGTGGCGACCCAAGATGGGTGACGTATATCTAATTTTGGGGGCGTCACAATAGTAATTACCTTTGTGAATAGTAATTACCTTCGTCAATAGTAATTATCTTTGTGAATAGTAATTACCTTCGTCAATAGTAATTACCTTTACCAAAGCGTCGAACCACTTGTCGTTTCACATTCTGAGACGTCAAACCACTTTTCTTTTCACATCACCATTCGTCAAGCCACTTGCCTTTTCACATGGCGAGGTCTTAAGCTAGAAATCTTCTATAAATAGAGGTCTAGTGCTTCATTATTTTCACGAATTCATTCAAGCTATAGAGAGAGAATAGAGAGAATAAGAGAGAGAAGAAGAGTATTTTGTTACTACACTATCTTGCGATATTCAACCTCATACCAAAAGTGTGGCGCCCCAAAATAGGTATACACAACACCCATTACGAAGTCGCCAAATACATGGTATGTAAACAACACAACTTTATTATTACAACAAGTAAAGCGTGAGTTTGAATACAAATATTATCTTCTAGACAATATCTATACTCAAATAAATCCTCATCACATTATTGATTCATTATTTTACAAAAATGGTGAGGACTACTAAACAACTCTCTCTAGAATCTTCATTCCATACCCGACTAAGTACTCATTACACATTCTCGCCTCACGAGAAGAAAAATGGAACAACAAGGAAAAGGGTGAGCTCAACTAGCCCGGTAAAGAATATTATGACTAAGATAATATACAACAAATTATCGTTAGTCTTCAACGAGGAAAAATCGATAGAATCTGATAGACAACAAGTTTCGGATCAATATTCATGGTGAAATAATAATTCATAGAAGAGTTACGTAGAGAATGAAATCTACTATAATCTATGAATTTAACGGTCCATCATCAATATTTTATCCACGTAACATCAATCAATATACATCGGAATCAAATATTCATCTTTGCATTACTGGGCCAAAGATATTCATCGATTGGTCAGTATTCATTTAAACACTGTTCATCTTTGCACTCTGGTGCCAAAGATATTAATCAATCGGTCATGTTCATCTCAACACTGTTCATCTTTGCATTACGGGCCAAAGATATTCTTGAAATCATTCATCTTTTACCTACTGAGGCCAAAGATATTCAATAATATCATCATTTAAGGTCGAGGATGATGAAAAATATTTTTAAAAAAGCGAATCCGGTGAAACAAAATGACAAGGATTAAGGATTAAGGATTAGTACTTGGTTTTATCCACGCCTCAAAAATACCTCAAAAATAATCATAGTGGTGTAAAATTCAAGAATGATCAAAACATGGATCTGATCGAGTTAGTATCCGAATAGATGTTTTAGACGAAAAGAAGAAATTTTATTTTTCGATTGAATAGATGCAGTATCGTGAATAGTCTTAGTATCGTGAATAGTCTTAGATATCGTGAATAGTAACTCAGACACCAAAAGATAGAAATTCCACAAAAACATCTTCACGCTTCATGAATAGTACTACGTGAATAGTAACTTCGTGAATAATAACTCATGAATAGTAACTTCGTGAATAGTAACTCGTGAATAGTAACCCAGAAAGCATGAAAAAGTTCTAAATTTGATAAAACTTGGATCAACATTTCAAAGATAATGATATTGAAGAAATAATATCATTACAAAAAAATAATATCCTTACCTCGAAAGATTAAGTACTTCTAATTTGGAATCAAGGGTATAGTCTTTGAAAGGAACTTACTGTAAATCTAGCAATACTCAAAGTATACTCAAAATACTCACAAGAATACGCTCAAAATATCGAGAGAGAAATAGAGAGAAAACTTGAGTTTACGGTGTGATTTTCAATTCTAACCTAAGACCCTATTTATAGGAAAATGCTTAGAACACCAAAGCGAGAAAATTTAATATAATATTAATATAATTATACAAATTTTCCTTAGCCCACCTTTTGGTCAAAACACCAGCCACACATGTTAATGATGTCCAAAAAAATACAAAAACGTTTTTCTTAACAAAAATAATTTAAACTCCCAAAAATCAATTATTTGAGACTTGAACTTCAATAATTCATAATAAATAGCCCTTTCATCAGAAAATTGAATCTCATGAGTTTTATAGGAAATTCAATTCTCTACAACTTTGCAGAAGAAAGTTTTTCCAAATTCCAAACAAAAATCGAAAGAAATCCACAAGCAGACGATTTACTGATTTATAATCAAATTTGATCGATAATTGTGTCCACCAACACACAAAACATGTGTTAAACATTTAATGCCACAAAAATACTCTTCCTCCTCATATACTCATATATCCCACATTCATTGTAAAAATATCACAGATTAATATATTATTAAAATAATATATTTAAATGAATTATTTTATCGTAGAAAAAAGATAAAATATTAATTTTCAACAATTGTCATTTTAAAATTTTCTCCATCTATATCCACATAAAATCAATATTTTCCTCATCATATAAATCAATAATTAATTATTCACAAATAATATTACGAGAATCACAATATTGACATGACGAGGCGGTTCAGGGAAGAGGGGCTTTCAATAAGAATTTCTTCTTCTTGGCTGCATGATTAGATGACCAAACCTCTCCTTGATGTAACTTTCTAGACATTGCCAATAATGTTATCTAATAATATTATTAGGATAATATGAATTATTGCTTCGATAATGAAAGATCTTTGTGTAATGACAATTATTGAAACAACAAAGAATATAAAATATCAACGCAACAATTATTAACTCGATAAAATCATTGAGCGGTAATTACGTAACCATTATTGAAAGTGCCTTCTTTACGTAAGAATCAATAATTGGTGCAATACTGGTGTCTTCTTGTTCAACAACGCGTATTAGTGTGTTTTAACCACCGGGTATTCAACGATAATAGCAATTAACAACTACGTAGTTATTTAAAAACAACTTATATTTGTCGTTTTCTTCATCCAATCGCTTTCAGTTATGGGGCCCACACATGGGCTGCTTTGGCTGGCATAATTACGAATATTCCCAAGCGATCTGAATATTCCACGACCAAACGAATATTCCCGAGCAACAATGAATATTTTATAACCACTTGCTTATTTTGAAATATTTGCGTATTTAACCCTTAACTATCCACATTAATCAAATCAACCCTTACTATTTCAAAATAAAGGAAATTCCTTTTATTTAAAAATTTGAGGGTCTTCTGACCTCCCTCCTTATGAAATTTCGTCCTCGAAATTGACGTACGTACCTGGTGTTTTGAAAAGGTGAGGATACCTCGCTTTCATTTTCGTTTCCAATTCCCAGGTCATTTCCTCTATAGCATGGTTTCTCCACAAAACCTTAACTTGTGGTATAACCTCGGTACATAGGACATGCTCCTTCCTATCCAACATCTTGACAGGTACCTCCTCATACGTTAAGTCTTGGCTATCTCGTCCAGGTTCTAACTCTATCGCGTGGTTCGGGTCTTTCACATATTTACTGAAATGCAGATATGTGAAACACATTATGAACACGAGACATACTTGGAGGTAACTTGCAAGTCTATAGGCTACATTTCTACTCGGTCAAGAATTTGAAATGGGATAGATAAATCGTGGATTGAGCTTTCCTCTCTTCCCAAATCTTGTAACTCCCTTCCGTGGAGCAACTTCGCAACAATACATGATCCCCACACTAAATTCCACGTCCTTTCGATGAAGATTCGCATAACTCTTTTGTCGATCTCATGCTGGTTTGTATCGTTGTCGAATCATTAGTCATCATCGTCTTAACTCGGGTCCCAACAATGTTGCTTCACCCACCTCATCCCAACATATTGGAGAGCGACATTTTGTCCATATAATGCTTGAATGGAACCATGCCTATATTTGTTTAATAACTATTGTTGTATGAGAATTCCACGATGGCAAGTACTTATCCCAACTTCCTTTGAAATCTAGGACCACGAGTTTTAATATATCTTCAAGAGTTTGAGTAGTCTTTTCGATTGCCCATCCGTTTGAAGATGGTATGCCAAATGAATCGTAAATTCGTGCCCATAGCTTTTCTACAACTAACCCAAAATCATGAAGTGAATCTTGGGTCACGATCTAAAACTATGGATCTTGGCATGCCATGCAATCTCACAATCTCATTTACGTACATCACGAGAAAGGCGTTCGAGGGAATAAGTCTCTCGTATCGGTAAGAAATGAGTAGACTTGGTTAATCTATCAACAATAACCCAAATCGCATCTATGCCTTGAGAAACCTTGGGAAGATTAATGCTTGAAATCCATAGTAATGTGTTCCCACTTCCATTCCGGAATCTCAAGTGGTTGCAACGGACCCTTAGGTACAAGATGCTCCGCCTTTACGTTAGCAGTAAGTTAAACACATCGAGATAAACCACGCTTATCTCTCTCCTCATATTGCTCCACCAAAATGTATCTTTGAAGATCATAATACATTTGGTACTCCCGAGATGGATTGCAAATGGTGTATTGTGTGCCTCCATCATAATCTTGTTCTTCAAATCAGTCGTTAGGAACACAAAGTCTAGAGTGGACTCAAGTATTCCTTCTTCATCAATTCTCGCTTAGGAATAGCTCCTTCTTATACTTTCTTGCATCATCTCTCGGATTCGGTGGCTTCGAGCAACCTTAACTTTTCTATTAAAGTTGGCTCTGTCGTATACTTGACATCATCGCTTTTCGTTCCAAGATATGATCTTCTACTTACGCGCGTCATTTACCACGTTCGCTTTTTCAAGATGGTATGGTTAGAATATGTGCGAAATGAGTCGCCTCTTGAGCTCTTGGAAAATCTTCTCGCATTCCTCGCTCCATGCAATTTTGTATCTTTTCGAGTCGACTAAGTTAACGGAATAGCGATTCGAGAATATCCTTCAACGAATCTCGATAATAACCAACTAAGCCTGAAAGCTACGTCTTTCGATAAGCGACTTAGGTTGCTCTCAATCGTGACTCATATCCCAATCTTGGATAAGACGTCACAATGACACCTATCGATTTCTTATCGCACGAATATGGCGTCCCTACGAGAGAGTTCGGCTTAGGTGAATTCCACAAAGGAAGTCACAAAATAAAAGGCTCGGTACCAAATTCTATAGTTGAATTTTTAACTCACGAAGTTCAATAGGAGCCATTCGATATGAGATTTTAGAAATGAGTTTTGTCTAGGGTTCAAAGTCGATACAAAATTTAATATCGAGGGCTTTGGGAGTAAGCCAAGAAATTCTTGAGAAAATACGTCGGGAAAAATCAATAACAACGGGAATATTATTCAAATCGGCGTGTCTTTATTCAAATCCATAACATGGACTAAGAAAATTTGACATCCGTAATAAGCGAATGACTTCATGGCTTGATATGAAAATGTTTGACTACAATGGTTTGATTGCTTGAAT
This sequence comes from Panax quinquefolius, assembly GCA_020205615.1. Lineage (NCBI taxonomy): Eukaryota > Viridiplantae > Streptophyta > Magnoliopsida > Apiales > Araliaceae > Panax > Panax quinquefolius. The sequence continues at coordinate 7,368,681 of CM035154.1, read as the reverse complement.
TGAATAACGAGGTTGCTTAGGAATATGAAAACTATGAACCTTACGAAAATAATCAATTTGGCATGATGAGTAGTTAACCTTAAAATCACATCAAAAACAAATATTTCTATAGAAATAAGGTTAACGAGTAATGTGATAGTGCCAACTGAATCAAGCAAGATTTATAAGCGATTGGATGTGATGAAAGTTTCTCTAACGGAGTTTCCACAGATAGGTCAAAGTCTAATTTCTCTAGAGTCGAGTTTAAGCGTTGGCCTTGCAAGTAAGAGAGATAAAAGAATGGGTAGAGGCAGAGATATCTAGTAAAGGTATATACTTCGCAAGAATTTATAATTAACTAACCGTGCTAACCGTTCGGGTTCCTTGCATTTTTTTGACCGGTCACGACAAAGCGCTCTTCCAAGAACCGTTGACTTTGACTTTTTACAGGACATCCTTTTGAGTCACCGTCCCCATTGAACTAGGTTTCGCTCATGCACAATCTCGAGCGATATGTCCTTCCTTTCCACAACTATAGCATACCTTAAACTGTTGTGGGCGGCCAATGATATGTCCCTCTTTCCCAAGATTTGTAACATCTGACCGGTGGTCGTTTCTCCTCCCTTAAAACTAGTTCTTTATGGCGCTGACGTCTTCACATGGTCGTTATTGAATCTCCTCTTTTTAAAATCTCCTCCCGGCTCGCTTCTTCTATTTTCATGGCCACGATTACCACCGGAGTGGTTACCGCCTTTATTCGTATTCTTCTTTCTCCATTTGGTTATTGTTATTACGATGATCGCTATCTTGGTATGATCCACGGTTATGGTCCCTCGGTTGAGCGCATACTCGTTATCTCGCTTCTAACAATTTGAGCCACATTGACAACTTATCACGAATAGAGAAAATTTATGAGAAATGAGATCTTGGCGTATGTCGGGTTTCAAACCTCTCGAAACATCCCGCGTCATCGTTCCTCATTCTCCACCAAATGAGGTGCAAACTGGATAACTCCATGAACTTCGCGCCACGTCTTTGGGACACCGTCATGTTATTACGCTCTAGTCTAATAAACTCCACTTCCTTCATATGACGAATACTTTCGTGGAAGTACTTGTCATTGAGCTATTTCAAACGTCTCCCATGACATCTTTGAGTGCAAATTTGGATGGGTACGCTTCCTGATTCCCACCAAGATGTCTGCCTCGCCACGGAACATAAATGTGGCGAATGGAACTTTCTGTTTCCTCCGTGCATCCCAAGACATCGAATATCTTGGTAATTTGTTTGACCACGTCTCGCCTTAATCGGATCCGGCTTTCCCGAGTTACGGTGGTCCCGACTCTTTGAGCCTTGCATTTGTGACCACTCGTGAATTCTTATCATTTCTCCTGTATTTTGAACACGAGTCTCCCAAATGCGATTTTGCATGAAGCGCAAAAAGCTTCTAAACATCCCCTCGTTCATCATACGCTTTCGGTGGTGTTGTTCACGGGAGGAACATTGCCCGACTGTTGCGCGTTCTCTCGTTGGTAAATACAGGCATCTCCACGGTCTCATTTACTCCATTGTTAATATTCTCGATTCGACATTCTCAAATCTTGTCATAAAATAAGGGTTAATTAAGGAAATCAATATATCACATAATATCCCTACATCTTGACCAACTAATGAATAAGCTTAGGTAGGACACACTAGCGAAGGATTTACTCGTCTCTCTCCCTTCTAGTTCTATTCCCGATCTCTCGCCAAAGATCATATCCTAAGCTCGATACCAATGTGACGCCCCCAAAATAGGTATACACAACACCCATTACGAGTCGCCAAATACATGGTACGTAAACAACTACAACTTTATTATTACAACAAGAAAGCGTGAGTTTGAATACAAATATTATCTTCTAGACAATATCTATACTCAAATAAATCCTCATCACATTATTGATTCATTATTTTACAAAAATGGTGAGGACTACTAAACAACTCTCTCTAGAATCTTCATTCCATACCCCGACTAGTACTCATTTACATTCTCGCCTCACGAGAAGAAAAATGGAACAACAAGGAAAAGGGTGAGCTCAACTAGCCCAAATAAAGAATATTATGACTAAGATAATATACAACAAATTATCGTTAGTCTTCAACGAGGAAAAATCGATAGAATACAATAGACAACAAGTTTCGGATCAATATTCGCGTGAAATAATAATTCATAGAAGAGTTACGTAGAGAATGAAATCTACTATAATCTATGAATTTAACGATCCATCATCAATATTTTATCCCTGTAACATCAATCGATATACATCTAGAATCAAATATTCATCTTTGCACTACTGGCCAAAGATATTCATCGATTAAGTCATGTTCATTTAAACACTGTTCATCTTTGCACTTCTGAATGCCAAAGATATTAATCAATCGGTCATGTTCATCTCAACACTGTTCATCTTTTACTTCTACAGGCCAAAGATATTCAATAATATCATCATTTAAGGCGAGGATGATGAAAAATATTTTTAAAAAAGCGAATCCGGTGAAACAAAATGACAAGGATTAAGGATTAAGGATTCGTACTTGGTTTTATCCACGCCCAAAAATACCTCAAAAATAATCATAGTGGTGTAAAATTCAAGAATGATCAAAACATGGATACAATCGAAGTTAGTATCCGAATAGATGTTTTAGACGAAAAGAAGAAATTTTATTTTTCGATTGAATAAGACCGTATACGTGAATAGTGTCAGAGTATCGTGAATAGTCTTAAGTATCACGTGAATAGTAACTCGACACCAAAAGATAGAAATTCCACAAAAACATCTTCACGCTTCGTGAATAGTACTCGTGAATAGTAACTTCGCTGAATAGTAACTTCATGAATAAGTAACTCGTGAATAGTAACTCGTGAATAGTAACCCCGAGCATGAAAAAGTTCTAAATTTGATAAAAACTTGGATCAACATTTCAAACATAATGATATTGAAGAAATAATATCATTACAAAAAAAAATAATATCCTTACCTCGAAAGATTAGTACTTACAAATTTGGAATCTAGAATTATAGTCTTTGAAGGGAACACTGCAAATCTAGCAATACTCAAAGTATACTCAAAATACTCACAAGAATACGCTCAAAATATCGAGAGAGAAATAGAGAAAACTTGGGTTTACGGTGTGATTTTCAATTCTAACCTAAGCACCTATTTATAGGAAAATGCTTAGAACACCAAAGAGAAAATTTAATATAATATTAATATAATTATACAAATTTTCCTTAGCCCACCTTTTGGTCAAAACACCAGCCACACATGTTAATGATGTCCAAAAAATACAAAAAAACGTTTTTCTTAACAAAAATAATTTAAACTCCAAAAATCAATTATTTGAGACTTGAACTTCAATAATTCATAATAAATAGCCCTTTCATCAGAAAATTCAAATCTCGCGAATTTTTATAGGAAATTCAATTCTCTACAACTTTGCAGAAGAAAGTTTTTCCAAATTCCAAACAAAATCGAAGAAATCCACAAAGCGAAGCGATTTTACAAATTTATAATCAAATTTTCGATTCAATAATTGTGTCCACCAACACACAAAACATGTGTTAAACATTTAATGCCACAAAATACTCTTCCTCCTCATATACTCATATATCCCACATTCATTGTAAAAATATCATAGTTAATATATTATTAAAATAATATATTTAAATGAATTATTTTATCGAGAAAAAGATAAAATATTAATTTTCAACAATTGTCATTTTAAAATTTTCTCCATCTATATCCACATAAAATCAATATTTTCCTCATCATATAAATCAATAATTAATTATTCACAAATAATATTACGAGAATCACAATATTGACAACCGAGCGGTTCCGGAAAGAGGGGCTTTCAATAAGAATTTCTTCTTCTTGGCGGCGCAATTAGATGACCAAACCTCTCCTTGAGCAGAACTTTCTAGACATTGCCAATAATGTTATCTAATAATATTATTCGAGATAATATGAATTATTGCTTCGATAATGAAAGATCTTGTGTAATGACAATTATTGAAACAACGTGAATATAAAATATCAACGCTTGACAATTATTAACTCAATAAAATATTGAATAAGTAATTATTGTAACCATTATTGAGTAGTGCCTTCTTACGTAAGAATCAATAATTGGTGCAATACTGGTGTCTTCTTGTTCAACAATGGCGTATTAGTGTGTTTTAACCACTTAGGGTATTCCAACGAAGATACTTAAGTAACAACTACTGTAGTTATTTAAAAACAACTTATATTTGTCGTTTTCTTCATCCAATCGCTTTCAGTTATGGGGCCCACATGGTTTACCGTCGCATTGCGAATATTCCCCAACGAAGACGAATATTCCACGACCAAACGAATATTCCCCGACAACAATGAATATTTTATAACCACTTGCTTATTTTGAAATATTTGCGTATTTAACCCTTAACTATCCACATTAATCAAATCAACCCTTACTATTTCAAAATAAAGGAAATTCCTTTTTATTTAAAAATTTCAGGGTCTTACAAAAAGTAAGGGGTGTTATTCTTTCTTATTCATGAAGAGAATCATTGTTATTCCATTGCTTATTATTACATTGGAATAACTTTGTATCATGGTTTACCCTATACTTGGTGACATTCTTTTATTATTCTATTGGAACATCACTGCATGTGTTTTTTACGGGACTGGTTAAAATCTTTATTATTATTCTATTGGAACATCACATGCGTGTGTTTTACGGACACGGATTTAAAATCTTTATTATTATTACATTTGGAACATCCCATCATGTGTTTTATACGGACCTGGTTCCATTCTTTATTATTACATTGGAATATCACATGCATGCGCTTTTCATGGGACCGTTCCGATTATTTATTATTTTGTTGGAATAACTCGCCATGCGGCCTATCGCGTGCATGGTGATTTCTTTTGTTATTCCATTCTTTATTATACCCGGTTGGTTAAAACTTTGACTTCTATACTCCATGAAATTAGTGGAATATCCTTGATATTTTGCGCTTCATCCATAGATCTTTTCATGGAAATATTTTTCCGATCATTCTTGAATTTTACTCTACAAAACAGTATCTTGTTGTTGACGGTTTGGATGTTATTGGTTCCTAGATAAATTAATTCTTGAACTTGTTTTATTGAATTCTTATATCATTGTCATCATCCTCATGTTTATATTATGTTGAAAGTCATCTCGTGGCACTGTAGTGCATAGATGAACTTGGTATGTTTATGACGAGAGACTATTCGGTGTAATCATGGAGTAATGTTACAAATGATGTGGTAAAAATCCTCAAAGTGGCGTAATGCATTGATGGGACAGTTGTTGGCATGATCATGACCATTAATGAATACACAAATATTCTTGGCGTAGTAATGCATGAATAATTGTGGTCGTGATACTAAAGAATATCCTTGGCCGTAGTGCAGGAGTGATTCGATGATGTGGAATATTTATTAAAGCTGAGTCTCAGCTATAACAGTGATGAAAAACCTTTTAAATCCACTACTAGAAAATCAGCCTATAGCGACGGTCGTCGGCAAAAATCATTATATAAGCCAAAAAAGACCGTCATTAAAAGTTTTAGCGACGATTCGCCACGATCGTCGCCATAGAACCCGTCTTAAAGCTATATAGCGACGGTCTTTTGGCCTATAGCGACGATCACCGCCCCTAGCTATAGGTCATGTCAAAATTGTGTATTTGCTTCTTTCTTAACTGTCATTTGAGAGCTATAAGCGACTTCGATGGACCGTCATTTATAGGGATGTGTTATATAGAACACTATAACTACGGTCGATAATCATCGCTATAACCTTTTCATATTTAAAAAAAATAAAATCGTGTACATTTATCCAATAAATACAAATCTGATATAAAATAAAACATAAAAATTATTGTATACATGATTTAAAATCATTCACATTACAATTACAATAATTACAATCTTCTTCGAGAGAAGGCTAACTCTTGTATCAAGCATTAAGTTACAATAACAATGAGAATGACCAAGATTCTATTCTTGTAGAAGCGGACTACATATCATATTACTACATATATATCTGTTGACAAAGCTTTGCTTGTGAGATTCTTTGGATCCACGATCCTCCAGCGCCTTCTTATCTTTTCTCTTATCTGCAACAAGAAATTAATGGTGTGAATTATTGTATACATGTAAGTTTTGTTTATAGATATATGCAACAAGGAAACAGATATACCTAGAAATTGGTGCTGCACTCCTGCTCTAAGTTACACATTATAGCTTTTTCATTAGAATTGCCTAATGATCTTGTTGGAAAATGGAAGCTAAATATAACGAAGGGTAATACTATGCGCATTCCTTGCCAGCCATTCTTATGCTAAATGAAGCAACACTTCCAACAAAAAAGTTGCCTAAATTGTTTGAAACTGCCAATAAACATTATTGTCAATAGCTTTCTCTTTACAATTCATTTTAATTTTGAATAAAAAAAGAAATTGTCTCTATAACTCATTGGTCGCGCACACAAAAGACCACAAAAAACGCAAGGGCATAAGATAGGCTTATTCGTAAAAGTCAATTGACCCTCTTGTTTTATATGATGCATTCTTGAACACATAACAGACTGCAAAGACATAAACAGTCACATATGCACCAAGTTCAGGGCAAGAGACAGAGGCATAAACAAACACAGGTTGCATTTTGATGGTTAAAACAAGGATAAAGGAGAAACAGAACATAATAACAACCGAGTTTTCCATCACGTAATTGTGTTTAAGATACTTATCCTTCTCCAGATTTTTTTTCCCCAAATCACCATCTGAGGAGTTGTGGCAGAAATATTGGTCTTGGTCAACAACATTAAAGCATACCTAAAAGAATAACTTTTATTACTTCTTTTCCCATCTCTAGATAATCTCAAATATATTCTTGCTCAAATTCAGTACAAGAGGGTAAGACTTTTTCAAAACAACTCTAGCTAGCTCAACAAAGTTTTCAATTTTATAAGTAAAACAAAATTGTTGGTTTCACAATCAGAGAAGCAACCATTAATCAATTAAAAGGAAAAAGGTTAGCTAGAGTGTATGACAACTAACCTTAAATGCTTCCTCTCAGATATCATCATAATGCCTCCAAAGACTACCGCCAAGAGCACATAATTCGGAAAAGGCTGAAGTTGGTGCATTAATTCCTAAGATACACAAAAAAACATATCAAAATTAGAGTGCACGGTTAAAAAACACAGTTTTCATGCTACTCCTTTTGTTTCAAAATAAGATATATATTTTCAATTTTAGTCAGCTCTAGGAAAAAAAATACAATTTAGAACTATAAAGTGACATGATGTCTCTTAATTTGACATTATTTTATTATTATAATTTTAGCATTACACCACCACTACTATATTCTTTAGCTAATACTACGTGTACAATCCTTAAAAGTCGTTGATTTAGAAGTATATCTAGTTTTGGAAAAGAGGGAGTAATATCAAATTTATAATGGAAAAAGAAAAGGTAAAAATGTAAACACGTGATAATCAACATAAAAATTGAATATAATCTTAGGATTAAAAATCAAATAAATTATATTGGTAAGGTAGAAAAAAAATCAATTACCTTAAACTTAGAAAAAAAGTTATTATTGGTAAGGAATGCACTAAATCCTAAGCTAAACTTACATGTATATACATTTCCTTGTTGCATATTATTGTTGCGAGATCATATTACTACATATATCTTTTTTTTTTCTCTTAAGGCTTTTCTTGTGCACAATAAATTACATTTAATAACCTATTAATGGTGTGAATATATAAACAAAATAACATTACATTGAGTTAAATGGTAATTGAATCTCTACAAGAACAAAAAAAGCATTGATGGAGGTATCATGGCGAAGAAATTATTAAGTACTGCACAAGGAATGCACTAAATCCAATCATTAAGTTAGCTATCATTTTGTTGATCAAGTTGTCCGCTACAAAACTTAAGGGAAAAAGTGGCGGCTCCTCCTTCCTCTCCATTGTTCACCGACTTCAAGATGATGTGTTTTAACTTAGATTTCTGACCTCATATAACTTGGTGCCACATGTGCTTCTTGTCTTTCCCAGATTCAAACATTGCTTTGCTTTCTTCTGTGGATTTCGACTCTGTTTGAAGAGAAATTCTAAGTTTACTCAATTCTATTCAAATTCAATTATACGACTCGGTGAATGAATTGTCGCTTGGTAAAATCTTGAGGCTAGGATTTGATCGAACCTTTGAATATGACTTGACATAACAACTTTCGAGAATGGAGAATAGCGTGAGATATATCGTCATCAACAACAAATTTATATACAATTTTCAGCGGTGAAGATAAAAGAGCGCGAGAAGAGAACATTATTTGATATTTGCTGCAGATAGCAATTAATTAATATACAAGTACATGGAAAGTCTATATTGACAAATTTGAAGGAGCTTATACTTGTTGAGCTTCCAGACAAGTGTTCCTTCCATACAACCAACTTGTTCACAAATTTTCTTCAACTCAAAACAATTAATACTCCTAGAACCACGTATACGAACCTCACCATCACCAAATTGGGGTTTTCCTTTTATCATAACCAAGAGAGAAATTGGGGTTCTTGTTTTCGGTTGTATAATAAAAATTAAAACACAAACATTATATTACGATCAACAATATAGAAATTATTCTTTGTTTATTCATCAATTACGATAGTAAAATTTTCAGCGAAATAAATTGAAAACTGGCGATTTCATGATCGATACCAACCGGTGGATTCGGTGATGATGCAAGTGATATCGTTGAGAGGAGGAAGAGGTAAAGGATTACGCAAAATGGTGGCCTCTATTCTCCGAAAGAGCACTTCTTCATGATACCGACCTCTCTCCTTCCATCGATTTCTATCTTTAACAAATCTATTCGCAAATGGTTTGATTCTTGCACAAAAATTGAAATAATTAAACAAAAAAACAAACCCTAAATTTTGCTCTAACGGATCGATTAGATCGACTTGTGCTTCGGCCTTACTATCGGGCGACTTGTGCTCGGTATCTTCATCTTTGTAAACAGCAGTTTCTTCCTCTTCTTTTTGCTCGAATCGTTCTTTGGCCATTTAGGGGTTAGGTAAAATGATTTTGTCATATGACATTTACGGTTGGGTATGAGAGATTTAGGGATGGTGAGATTTAGAGACTTGAGAGGGATCGAGATTTAGTATCTTCGATATCTTTTTATGTCTACATGGCGTTGGTCAAGCGGCGACCCTCATAATAGAGCTCGCTTTTCTCTCTATCGAAACTGACCAATCCGTGACCGTTTCTATAGACACCTATCTATAAGCGAGTTTGTCCGTCTCCGATCATTACTATATTTCGTCGCTATAGGTTAAATTTTTTAGTAGTGATCGTAAAAGATAGTAGATTTTATTTTCTACTTGACTCTTTTAATGGATTCTTTGGTTCATTTGTAGTTAAACTTGATGTTCATTATATTTTATCGGTTTAACACTTTGTAGAAGCTAATGATAATTTATTCGCATTATCTTAGTCATAATATTTCTTCTTGAGCTAGTTGAGCTCACCCTTTCTTTTCCTTTGTTCTCTTGTGAAATGAGAATATAATTTGGGGACGAGTCGGAGAAGCGGAGTAATGGTCGAGAGGATAGCATTAGTAGTCCCTCACTATTATGTGAAATAGTGTGATAATAATTGTAATGAGGACTCCTTTTGAGTTTGTATGATCTCTAGTAGAAAATATTGTATTCAAACTCACGGTTTATGTCGTATTATTATACACATGATTATATTAGTAAGTTGTATTTAAATTCTGTACCATGTATCTGACTACCCAAGATGGGTGATGTATACCTATTTTTGGGGGCGTCACAGTGAGTCTGTGGTGGGTTAAGATGACCTAAGAAAATACTATCGGGTCAGTAGTTTAAGGCTTTATTTTGATGAATTTGATTCGATTCGGACTCTGGATTTGACTCGGGTTGTTTGACAAGTCACTCAGGAATTGACTAGAAAACTTAACAACATTATTTATCTTTAAGGAGCTAGGATTTTGTATGATATAGTAGGGTTATTGATGAACAAGAGCTATAGCAAGCTTAGTATAAATTTGCTCTGCAAAAGGGAATTCTCATACACTATCATTTAGCTTTAGACAATGTTATTCTGAAAGAAGTTGTAACAACTCGGGTTAAATCTTGAGTCCGAAATAAATTTCGGTTCAAATTTTATATCCGAATCGAATCAAGAGTCACTAAAAGGAAACAACTCGGGTCAAATCTTGAGTCCGAAACAAATCTTTCTCATTCAGCTTTAGACAATGTTATTCTGAAAGAAGCTGTAACAATTCGGGTCAAATCCTGAGTCCGAAATAAATCTCGGGTCAAATTTCATATCCAAAGCGAATCAAGGGTCACTAAAAGGTAACAACCATGGTCAAATCTCGAGTTTAGAACAAATTTCTCTCAACCCAAAAGGTCACGACTGAAGGTATTATTGTTAATAACTTGATTTCTTATTTTTATTACAAATTTTTTTCATATCACCGAGGAATGTTTTGATGTCTTTGCTTGATGGCTCTAAAGACAGAAAAATTCACGAGGGATGACTGATGAGCACACAAATGTGAGAAAAAAGGAGTATTCAATAAGATGCAAGTAGTTTGAAGTCATTTACCGATCTATTAATATAATTTAGGAAAATACATTTATCCTTCATCACATAATAAGAAATTTAGTTCTCTTTAGCTTTTTCCTACACTAGAGGCAATACTATATATTATATACAGCTTAGGAACTTACAAGCTAGTCAGAGTTCGTTGTCAGGTAAAATTAGACCCCAAAAATTGAACTTAGATTTGAAAAACGTACTCAGGTGCTTCAAATTTTGAAGTTAAGTTATATCTTCTGCAAGCATATTTTTACTTTGTGAGATTTCAGGTCTTGCTTAAAATATCGCTCTGCTATACATCATTCATGAAGTTTTGAGTGAATTATAATTATGACGTATGTGCATACATGGGATAGGTAGGAATTAGGAAAGGTCTAACTTTAATTTATTTTACCTTATCGCATATGTGAGACCCCAGATTTTATCAATAAAGATTTAAATTTTGTCAAAATAATTTTTAATATTATGGTGTGAATTTGAGATAATATTATAGTTGTGGGTAGTATTTATAAATTTTGCAAAGTATGCAAGTGGTTATATTATATTCGATTGGTGGGGAATATTCGGTTTAGCGAGGGAATATTCGTACAACTACTCAATCATTGGTGGACCCTATAACGTAATTATTGTCGGATTGAGAAAACGACAAAAATATTTTATTGAAATAACGGTGGAAGTTTTACCGTGGTTCTTGTTGAACTACTCGGTAGTAGTAAAATACGATGTACGTGTGGTTGTAGTAGTACACTAGCGGTATTGATTATTGATGCTTTATGTGAGAAGTCACTCGGTTTGATTCCATTATTATCGATTAATAATATGAATTATTATAGCGATAATGACGTTTTGTTTTATTCAGTATTATTAACGTAATAAAAGCGAAACATCTTTTATATAAAATAGAATACTTTATTAAAGTTATTACATAAATAGAATATATTATATTTTTTATTATGCATAGTGTTGCATAGTGTTTTGCATAGTGTTTTGCATAGTATTGCATAGTGTTTGCATAGTAAAATGTTTTATATAAATAGAATATATTATATTTTATTTAAAAGATTTTCTTTAAAATGGGATAGTCAGATTAAAAGTAAATCAATCTGGACAGTTCATGGATTAATTCTTATGCATTCCATTTTCCTATAAATAGAAGCTCATTCTTTCATTATTTTCTTACGAATTCATTGAAACTCTAGAGAGAGAAATTATAGAGAGAAGGTATAGAGAAAGTTATAGAAAGAAGAAGAGTATTCTCGCTACTTCACTACTACATATTCGGTTCTTTTTACGGTAGGGGTTATTATTCTTTCTTCTTGAAGAGAACTTACATTATTCCATTCTTTATTATTACATTGGAATAACTTTGTAAAAGTGGCATACCCTATACATAACCTGTATATGGATACCCTATACTTGGTGAAATCCTTATGTTATTCCATTGCTTATTATTACATTGGAATAACTTTGATATCTGTGGTTTACCTATACTTGGTGACATTCTTTTATTATTACGTTGGAACATCACATGCGTGTGTTTTACAGGACTGGTTCCGCTTTTTATTATTCTGTTGGAACATCACATGCATGTGTTTTTACGGACTGGTTAAAATCTTTATCATTCTGTTGGAATATCTATCGTGTGTTTTACAGGATGCAGTTCCATCTTTATTATTCGTTGGAACATCACGTCGGTGTGAATTTCACGACACGGTTCGTTATTATTATTACGTTGGAATAACTCGCCGTCATGTCAATCTTCGCATGCATGGTGATTTCTTTTGTTATTCCATTCTTTATTATACCCGGTTGGTTAAATCTTTGACTTTATACTCCATGAAATTAGTAGAATATCCATGATATTTGCATTTCATCCAAATATCTTTTCATGGAAATATTCTTACGATCATTCTTGAATTTTACTCTCTGAAAGCGATATCATGTTGACAATTTGGACGTTAATAATTCATGGATTAAATAATTCTTGAACTTGTTTTATTGAATTACTATGTCATTGTCATCATCCTCATGTTATATCATGTTATCTTTGGCTTACGTGCATAGATGAACTTAGTATGATTATGACCGAGGATCATTCGGTATAATCATGACTTGATATAAATGATGTGACAAAAGTCCTCGAGTGGCTTTGTAATGCGATGATGGATTGTTTTGGTATGATTATGACCGGGGTGATTCGGTATAGTCATGACCATTGATAATTTGATGAAAATCCTTGGCCAAGTAATGCGGGGATGATTAGATGTGGTGGTTTATTTATTAAAATTTGAGTCTCAATGATAAAATTGATGAAAACCTTTTAAAACCTAAAAGATAGTAGACTTTATTCTCTACTTGACTCTTTCAATGGGTTCTTATTACTGCTGCTTGATTAAAGCTGTTTATCTATTGTATTTTATCGGTTTAACAACTTTGTTGAAGGCTAATGATAATTTATTACGCATTATCTTAGTCATAATATTTCTTCTTTGGCTAGTTGAGCTCACCCTTTTCTTTCACTTTGTTCTCTTGAAATGAGAACATAGGTGGGGACAGTCGGGAACGAAGTAATGGTCCGGAGGATAGCATTAGTAGTCCTCACTATTCGTGTGAAATAGTGTGATAATAGTTGTAATGAGGACTCCTTTTGAGTTTGTATAATATCTAGTAGACAATATTTGTATTCAAACTCACGGTTTATGTCGTATATTGTACCTGACAGTTAGGTTAAGTAAGTTGTATTTGAATTTATGTACCATGTAAGTGGCGACCCAAGATGGGTGACGTATACCTAATTTTGGGGGCGTCACAGCATACACTTTCACGTTAGTCGGAATCTAACTTTGTCAAATATTTGCGGACATGTATATCATTTTTCTAAACATATTTACCTGAGAAGGCATTGGTTGTTTATATAGAATTAGGAACCAGTACAAACTAGGTACATCTAAGTTATAAATTTGAGAACTCTTTTTTGATAAGTCATAAGTGTGACATGTGACGCCCCCAAATTTGGTATACGTCACCCATCTTAGGTCGCCACTTACATGGTACATAAATTCAAATACAAACTTAATTATACATCACGTAGGTGTAACATACGACAATACATAAACTGAGAGTTCTAATAGGAATATTGTCATTTAGACAATATCCATACTCAAGGAGTCCTCCTTACATTTATTGGCACACTATTTAATGAATAGTGAGGACTACTAATGCTATCTTCGGACCATCACTCTTTTCCCGACTCGTCCCAAATTTATATTCTCATTTTTAGAGAATAAATGGTGAAAAGGGTGAGCTCAACTAATGAAGAAGAAATATTATAACTAAGATAATGCAGAATAAATTATCAATAGTCTTCAACAATGTTAAACCGATAAAATACAATAGACAACCGGTTTAATCTGCAATGAATATCTTAATCCATTAAAAGAGTCAAGTAGAAAATAAAGTCTACTATCTTTTAGGTTTTAAAAGATTTTCATCAATTTTTATCACTAAGACTCAGTTTAATAAATAAACCACAATATCTAATCATCCCCGTACCACGATCAAGGATTTTCATCAAATTATCAATGGTCATGATTATACTTAGAATCACCCCAGTCATAATCATACCAAAACTATCCATCAATCGCATTACGTGCCATCGAGGACTTTTGTCACATCATTTATATCAAGCCATGATTATACCGAATGATCCCTGGTCATAATCATACTAAGTTCATCTATGCACGTAAGCCAAAGATAACATAATATAACATGAGGTTGATGACAATGACATAATAATTCAATAAAACAAGTTCACGAATTAATTTATTTAGGAACTAATAACGTCCAAATTGTCAACATAATACTGCTTTGTAGAATAAAATTCAAGAATGCTCAGAAAAATATTTTCATTAAAAATACTGGATGAAGTGCAAATATCAAGGATATTCCACTAAATTCATGGAGTATAGAAGTCAAAATTTTAACCAACCGAGTATAATAATGAATGAAATAACAAAAGAAATTACAATGCACGCGATTGTGATGTACAAAGTTATTCAAATGTAATAATAAATACGTAATAATAAAAGCGAACTGAAGTCGGTGTAAAACACATGGCAGGATATTCCAATAGAATAATAAAGACAGAATAATAAAGAAAGGCCAAACAGTCCTAAGAAAACATGCATGAGGATGTTCAAATGTAATAATAAAATAATAGAAGAATGTCACCAAGTATAGGGGATTCAGATATATAAAGTTATTCCAAATGAATAAATAAGAATGGAATAATATAAGGATTTCACCAAGTATAGGTATTCCGCATATATGTGTCATGTATAGGGTATGCCACTTTTTACAAGTTATTCCAATGTAATAATAAAGAATGGAATAACAACAGCGAGTTCTCTTCATGAATAAGAAAGAATAACACCCCTTATTTAGTACAACAAATAATATTCCCTACTAGTAAGAAAGTGAATATTGGAAAAGTGAAGTAAGAAAATACTTTTCTTCTTTCTCTATAGTTTCTCTCTCAGAAGTTTCAATTGAATTCGTAAGAAATAATGAAGGAATGAGTTTTCTATTTATAGAAAAAGCGAGGGTGACTCTTGGTCTTAATGAAGGGTCGAAATGACTCTTAGTAATATTGAAGAGACAACTACTATTTGTGAAGGGGTAATTAACCTTGGAACAATAGAGAGGCAGTTAACTCTTGGTAATATTGAAGGACAACTACTTATTTGCGAAGGGTAATTACTATTGACGAAGGTAATTACTATTATTGAAGGTAATTACTATTGAAGAAGGTAATTACTATTGGCGAAGGTAAATACTATCGATGTGAAGGTAATTACTATTCATAAAGGTAATTACTATTCACAAAGGTAATTACTTGTGAAGGTAAATACTATTGACGAAGGTAATTACTTATGAAGAAGGTAATTACTTATTGACGAAGGTAAATATTATTCAAAGGTAATTACTATTCACAAAGGTAATTACTATCGATTGAAGGTAAATACTATTGACAAAGGTAATTACTATTGAAGAAGGTAATTATTATTG
Organism: Panax quinquefolius; assembly: GCA_020205615.1. Lineage (NCBI taxonomy): Eukaryota > Viridiplantae > Streptophyta > Magnoliopsida > Apiales > Araliaceae > Panax > Panax quinquefolius. Next base: position 7,352,928 of record CM035154.1, on the reverse strand, counting down.
TGAAGGTAAATACTATGTGAAGGTAATTACTATTCACAAAGGTAATTACTATTGTGAAGGACTCTTAGATGATGACATATGGGCCCCCATAAAATAATGAAACTTACCACAAACGTCTCATAACAGACTCTTTATATACATGAGGATTGAATAAATATTACCACAAATCATTTTATTTTTAATCAACACATATTTAATCTTTCAACAATTATTAATCATTTATATCTTGTCGTCTCAATTAATAATTTAATACTATAACATATTATCTGAGATGATCATTGTGACAATAATTGAATCGATAATATAAGAGATATGATGCGTGAATTCTTTGTAGTAATAATTGAAAGCATACCGTGAGTGACTTCACGTAAGCATCGATAATCAATCTGAGTGTCTTCTTATGCAACCATGCGTATTAATGTACTTTTTTACTAAGGGTAGTTCAACGGTTTTGATGGTAACACCTCTGTAGTTATTTTTATAGAAAAATAATTTTGTCGTTTTTCTAACTACGACAATACTTCCGTTAAGGGGGTCCACTGATGATTGGTAGTCGTCACGAATATTCCCGACAAAAAGAATATTCCCCACCAAACGAATATTTTATAACAACTTGCTTACTTTGCAAAATTTATAAATATTACCCACAACTATAACATTATATCAAATTTATTCCATAATATTCAAAAATAATATTTATAAAAAAAAATCATCTTTATTTATAAAAGCTGGGGTCTTACATGACGCCCCCAAAATAGGTATACATCACCCATCTTGAGTCTCCAAATACATGGTACTAAATTCAAATACAACTTGATTATACAACAGTCGTGTAAAATACGACAAAATACATGCTGTGAGTTTTAAAACAAATATTGTCATCTAGACAATATCCACACTCAATTTAGTTCTCATTACATTTATTATCACACTATTTAACATAATAGTGAGGACTACTAAGACACCATCTCGGACCATCACTCCGTTCCTTGACTAGTCTCGGCTACGTTCTCATTTCCTGAAGAGAACAGTGAAAGAAAGGGTGAGCTCAACTAGCCCAGTAAGAAATATTATGACTAAGATAATGCAGATTAAATTATCATTAGTCTTCAACAGTGTTAAACTGATAAAATACAATAGACATCAAGTTTAACTGCAGAGGAATATGCAATCCATTAAAAGAGTCAAGTAGAGAATAAAATCTACTATCTTTTATGATTTAAAAAGGTTTTTCATTACTTTTATCGCTGAGACTCAGCTTAATAAATAATTCACATCATCCCTGCACTACGACCAATGATATTCATTAGGGTCACGACCATAAATTATCCATGCACTACGGGCTAAGGATATTTGTGTATTCATCAATGGTCATGATCATGCCAACAACTGTCCATCAATGCACTTCGGGCCAATGAGGACTTTTACCACATCATTTGTAACATTACGGTCATGATTACACCAAATAATCCCTGGTCATAATCATACCAAGTCCATCTATGCACTAAAGGCCACAGATTAGTTTCAAAAATAATATAAACATGAGGATGATGACAATGATATAAGAATTCAATAAAACAAGTTCAAGAATTAATTTATTCCGGAACTAATAACGTCCAAATTGTCAACATGATACTTCTTTGTAAAGTAAAATTCAAGAATGCTCGAAGAATATTTTCATGAAAAGATCTTTGGATGAAGCGTAAATATTAAGAATATTCCACTAATTTCATGGAGTGTAGAAGTCAAAACTTTAACCATTTGAGTATAATAAAGAATGGAATAACAAAAGAAATCACCATGCATGCGGTACTTAGATGTATGCAGTTATTCCATCGAGAATAATAAATAACGGAACCCGGTCAAAGGCGTAATGTCATAAGCGGGATATTCAAGCAGAATAATAAAGAATGGAATACAACAGAAATCACCATGCATGCGGTACTTCGCATTGACAGGTTATTCCAACAGAATACTAAATTACGGAACCAGGTCAGGTGAAATTCACACCAACAGGATGTTCCAATGAGAATAATAAAGACGGAACCGGTCCCACAGAAAGATGATGAGGATATTCCAATGAATAATAAAGAATGGAATCTGTAAGAATTTCACCAAGTATAGGGTAGCAGCGTGATCTGAGTTATTCCAATAGAATAATAAAAATGGAATAATAGAAGTTCTCTTCATGAATACAAAAGAAATAATACCCCTTGTAGTAAAAGAAACTTGATATCGAGAGTAGTGAAGTAGCGAGAATACTTTTCTTCTTTTCTCTCTATAGTTTCTCTCTACAGAGTTTCGATTGAATTAAGTAAGAAATAATGAAGGAATGAGCTTCTATTTATAGAAGAATGGAATGAATAATAATTAATCCATGAACGGTCCAGTTGATTTACATTAATCGGACGGTCCATATTTAAAGTAAAATCTTTTAAATAAAATATAATATATTCTATTGATATTCTAATAAAACGAATAACTTTTAAAAAGATTTTTTACTACTTAAAAAAGATCTGGTTATTTATCTGCAAACACTATCGTAATAAAATATAATATATTCTAATTATTGTTTAATAAAAGCAGATAACTTTATAAAAGTATTACATTTTATATAAAAAGATTTTCTTATTAGCGCAATAAAGCGAATAACTTTATAAAAGTATTACATTTTTATATAAAAAGTTTTTTTTGTTTTATTACGTTAATAATACTGAATAAAACAAAACGTCATCATCATTATTATTATTCACACTATTAATCGACTGTGTCTTTCTGCAGGAAGAGGGCTTTCCAATAAGGATTTCTCCTATTGGCGAGCGATTAGGTGACCAAACATCTCCTCGAGAACTTACAGACATCGTTAATAATGCAAATAATAATATTAACAACTTTCGTCATCTCAATTATTGATTTAATAACATATAAAATATAAATGATAATTGAATCAAACTGAGTGACTTCTCACATAAGCATTAATAATCAATACTGGTAATGTTCTTACGCAACCAACGCAGACATGCATACTTTTTACTTTTCTTCTAGGAAGTAGTTCAACAAGATAACGGTAAAACTTCCATAGTTATTTTCATAAAAATATTTTTGTCGTTTTCTCAATCAAACAATAATTACATTATTAGGGGTCCACCAATGATTGTGTCGCCGCATGAATATTCCCGACCAATCGAATATTATATAACAATTTGCGTACTTTGCAAAATTTATAAATATTACCCACAACTATAACATTATATCAAATTTATTTCATAATATTCAAAAATGATATTTATAGAAAATTTATTTTTATTCATAAAAATTGGGCTCTTACAATAAGTTTACATCTAGAAGCCCTTTTAATTAAAGGAAGGTATTATATGGACTGGGCAGCACTAGTACTAGATTATATCTGTGAAACCAAAAGGTGGCCTTAATTTCGTATGATTTATGATATAAACTTGCCATTGGTTGAAGTTTGATGTGCCTAGAAGATTTACTTGATAGTCCTCTACTAGGTAAGAAACATATTTCAGGATGATTTAGAATATGCTTAGGGACGTGGGTTTTTTATGATCCAAGATTTCTAGAATATGAGATGTGGCGTACGTATATCATATACTTTCTTGTTAGAGATGGAGTCGACATAGTAGAATAACAATGAACATTGTAATTTGAAGGTAAAAAGAAAATTAATTAGGTTCTTTAATTTACTCTCTGTCATCATTAGTATTGATGAGGAAGCCACTGGTAGCCCCTCAATGGGGGACATGATCACATTTGTTTTACTTTACGAGTATATAGATAGATTAGTTATTTGTGGTTAAGGGACTGAAAACTATATATCACTTGCTCAGTCATAACAAAGTAAATCTCTCCTTGCCGAGCGAGCGAGCGAGAGAGAGAGAGTAATTTGAATGGAAATGAAATTGAGGAATGGGGCAAAGGGAATAAAGGTGCAGCCTCACTGAGGTGCTCACCAGAAAGAAATGGTCCCTCACTCAGCTCCCCTTGGGACCACCCCCCCTGGTGCAACAAAGAAAGAAACTAACAAACAAACAAACGGCTTTAAAACGAGAAAGCTGCCAATTTTATTCTCCTTCTATCTTCTGTTAAAAGCTCTTCTTTTTTATGGGTGAGCCAGACGGACGGACGGACGGACCTAGTTATTTAAACTTTGAGAAGAGAAGGATAAAAGCGACATGAAGAAGAAGAAGAGATGTGGATTCATCATTGAGGTGAGAGGAGATCAAAAGATGACGTTTCCAGGCACGCCAGGGCTCGCATTTTCTCCATTTTATATGAATATAAACAAAACACTACTCCCAAGTCCCCAACCTACCAACTAATTACTATCATAGGCATAGGGTGCTGTCTGTGTCTATAACTGATCAGGAGCTTCCTGTGAAATAAGTCTGAACTGCTGAAGGGTTTGGTCGGCCGGTGACAATGCCAATACTTGAGACATTGAAGGGGACATACATATATACATCCACGTACAAACACTTGCTAAATGTTAGCCTTACCTTCTTTTGTCTTTGTCCCTCATTTTACTTGCTTCACTCATTATTGTTCCTTTAAAATAGACCAATGTGTGTGTTATATGCATTGTAAAGTTAAATTCCGCTGGATTAAGTATTATCGCTGGTAAGATAAAATTTAGTATATGTGATATTATTATTGTGTTTGGTATGCATTAATTAATTGCACTCATATCTTCTAAAAGAAGTGGATTTTATTCATCAAGGCTTTAAACTTTGGTGGTTGTAGACGGAATTCATTTAAATCGCTTCACTCAAATCATGACTTCTTTTTTTGTCTTTAAATGATTTGAATTTTTAACTTTATTGGTGACTTGCATTAAAATTTGACTAAACACTTGATTCGGAATGAATCAAATTACCTTGGTTTGATTTCATTCTAGATAATCGGTCACTACTATTAGATAAAGTTGATGCCTAATTTGTACTACTTGTAGTAGCACGTCTTTAAAATAGTGAGAGGTAAACTTTTTGCGATTCAAAATAAAATTCCATTGTTAATTTTAAAATATTTTTACACTCAAAACTCAAAATGAACATTAATTTTTGATAATATAAATATTGTAAATTTTATTTATTATAAAATTTATGATTTCATAATTTTTAATAACTCATATTAATTTAAAATTTAAAATATTTTAAATTAACTTCCAATAACAAGAAGAAAAGTACATATATATCATTCACTTGTCAAACCCACCCCATCATGTCACCACTATGGCTTTTTGAAATCTTGAGCAAGCATCATATTTAGTTTTGATGATGATCATTTTGAGTTCATGTATGTATTTGAGCTTCATGTTATAACAGTTATCATTTTTTTAGTTTATATAAAATTAATATTTGATGTATAAATTATGGTGCGCAAGGCATATTAATAAATACATCATGCATGTATGACCAGGTATAATTTAATAAACTCAAGTATATAATGTGTTTTTCATTTTTTGTACTTCATATAATTTTTTAATTTTTGTGTGATTGTTGTTTTATAACAAAAAAGAAAAAGGGAAAGTGGCTTCAGAAAGTTTTACGAGTGGTAGTGAAAAGACACGTGGCAGAAAGGCCGACAAATACGTCATCAAAGGTGCTCTTGACCAACAAAGATGTGATCAAGCTGACAAACTTGACCAGCGGGGCTCACAGCCTAGTACACTTTTCTTTTTTGGTGCAACAGCGGACAGCCCACTACTTCACACTACATATAGTTATACTATACATACATAAAATATATTACTACTACAAAAACCCCGCCAGCTCTCTTCAAAAACCAAACCAAACCAAAGATTGGGAAAAAAAAGAAGGAAAAATATCTTCTCTTTCCTTAAAATCATTTTTACACACTCTACTATAATGGAAAGTAAGTGGCCGGAGCAGAGGCTTGCCGCCGGTGGTGGCGGCGGCAGCGTTCAGTTGCCTGAAAGCCCAACAGAGCCAATGCAGTTCTTGTCAAGGTCATGGAGTCCCTCAGCTTTACAACTATCCAAAACATTAGTAGCTCCTCTAACCCCAAAGTTAATACTTCCCAAAAAGGCTCGTAAGGCTGCTGCTTCTGGTGCTGAGTCCGGCAGTAGTAATTCGAAAACAGAGGAAGTAGCCGGCGCCGGAGAGGCACCCGAATCGGCAGTACTTTCTGGGAATACATTCTCATTCGCTTCTTCTGCAACTTCCCAGCTGGTTCTTGAACGCATTATGTCTCAATCTGTGAGCTATAAACATATACCCAGATTTTCTTTTGCTCTGTTTCTTTCATTTTTGTTAGTCTGTTTCTCTCTTGTTTTAAATTTGAAGTCTTTTCGTGAAATTGAGAAATACACCCTTGTTTTTAATTCTAAAGTCTTGACTCTTGAAGTTGGATTAGTTTTGAGAAATCTCTAACAGATTTAATTGACAGGAAATTTCTCCATTAACATCTGGGAGGCTGTCTCACAGCAGCGGACCCTTGAATGCTTCCCTCACAGAAGAAACATCGGACGGTCAGCCTGTTTCCCCCTCTGATGAGTACGACGACGTCGTTAAGGTTTGTGTTGCGTACTAAGCTTAGCTTGCATGATTTCATTCAGTCTACATATATTTTAATGGATGTTGTCTTTATAAAGTTAGTAAACATACCATTGATGTTAGGCTATTTGAGAAGAAAAGTTGACTAATAAATATCTCATCTTCACTGACAAGAAAAAGGAAAAGGAAGAGAGTGAGAGACAAATTCTTTCGTGTAGTTTCAATGCAAAAACTTTTGATTTAGAATTGCTTTTGCTTTTGCTTTTTCTTTTGCTTTTGATTTGGTGGTGTCTAATCAAAACCGCATGACTTATGAGCCGTACGTATCTTACACACCATATACATCATATAGAATACAGCCTGCCGAACTCAAATACTGAATTCACTTGCTTAGGACACTATTGCAGGAAATAATAATACAGTTTTATATACTGTTGGCGTGTTTAATAAAAATAATATTTTGGCATTTCGCCTAGAGTTGAAGGCTTTGAAGTCCATGAAAGCTCTTGCCTATATTTGCATCCTCCTACCTTCAACCTCTTCTTTTCTTTGAAATTCTCTATCTTGTTTATTTTGAAAATCCTTGTCTTGTTTTTATTTACCTTGTTAGTAGTCTGAGTACGAAAACAAGCAAAAGTAACACATCAGTAATCAAGATGCAGTATATTGAATATGATTGAGAGGCCTTTGTCATCAATAGCTATTTTCAGCCTATTCCCTTTTCCTGAAAAAAAATGCATAAAAATCTAGTAGTAGGGCCAAGATTGTAAATGGAAATGAAATGGTATCTTTCAATAAATAATTCTCCTTCATGATCCTATCTCAATTTTGACTTTTGCTACTTTTTCCTAAATATTTTATTTAACATTAAATTTTATTTTGGGAAAACGCATGACAATATTTTTCTTTTTTCCCCTTCGATATGACATCAGAAATGACTTGGTGAAAAGACAGGTGGAGTGTATGGTTGGGTAACCATTTCCTTCTAAACTTTGATTCTTTACTAAAGAACTAGCACGGATATGCCAAGAGTTACTTTACCACTATGATTTCACCCTTCCTTGTAAACTCCGTTTTTACCGTATATAGGAGTAGAAAATATCGCGCTAGCTAGCAAGTTTACCTGGTTGCTGACTTATCAGATACTCCGGTTTTTTCTGAATCAGATTTTTTTTTAAATAAATATTATACATTTTTTTAAAAAAATAAAAAATAAAAAAATTGACCGATCGCTCATTGTCCTTGCCGAGGACTCGTAATCAATTCCACTATACTAAATTTTAAATATTAAAAGAAAAAATTAAAAATAAAGAAATTCCTTCAGAGGTGTGCAGTTATAGATGCTTTTATCATTAGCCAACTTCAAACTAGAAGCTTATCAAGTTATCAGAATGCTAAATGATTAGAATTTCTTCATGCTCTCTATCTCTCACAAATTAAAATCACTCAACATTGGCTATATGAATTTGAGATTTGTGCACAAACTAGACAAAGCTCAAGGCCCTATTAAATTGGTTTTCATAATCCACCACCATTTGGCCAACCAGTGATTGTAACAGTCCAAGTGTTGGTTATTAATAAAAGAGAACTGTAAAATTTAAGAATTCTTACTAAAAAAATTTTATAAATGAGCATGGTTCACGAGACAGACAATTATGCACTGTTTCATTCTTACTTTCTATGTCTATTGTCCTCAAATATGCTATTTTTTAAAGACTTTCAATTTGTACAACAACATTCATTAGAAAAAGAATGGGGGAGAGGGAGGAGGGGGGGAGTTGAACTTGAGGCTTCTGAATATACACCATATATGTGCAGTTTTTACGAGCAAACAACACACTACAGCCCCTATTTGCCACCAGCCGTAATGGTTATGGCACTAGTGGGAGCAACACACCAGGTGGAAAGACAGTTGGGAAGTGGTTGAAGGAGAGAAGAGAGAAGAAGAAAGAAGATAACAGAGCTCATAACGCCCAACTCCACGCGGCTGTTTCAGTCGCTGGAGTGGCTGCTGCCGTGGCAGCCATTGCAGCGGCCACTGCAGCCACTTCAGTATCAAAAAAGGATGAACAAATGGCAAAGACTGACATGGCTGTAGCTTCAGCAGCTACATTAGTAGCTGCACAATGTGTGGAGGCTGCTGAATCCATGGGAGCTGAGCGCGACCACATTATAGCAGCAGTTAACTCTGCCGTTAATGTCCGTTCACATGGAGACATATTGACTCTTACAGCTGCAGCTGCTACTGGTGAGTAAAGTCATTATTTCAGAGCTTCTATATGTTATTGATATAATCCTTGATAAGTATGAATTGTGTTGATGATGATTTCATATCAAGTATGAGTAAACTTAATTCCACAATGGTGTCCTTTTGTTAATTAGATCTAAAGCAACAAGGGTCTTGCCTGATTTCTGAATTGAAATTACCATCAAATGGATGAAATTTGTTAGACATTTTCACGTCTATTATGAAATAAATCCAATTGCACAATTATATAAATTTATGGTCATAAGAATAGCACACACAAAAATGCAATTATCTAACTAGTATTAAATGTAGGATACTTGTTTGAACCTGAGATGGATAATTGTGCATTCACGAGTAAAAAAATTTACTATATGTGCAGCTCTACGAGGGGCAGCAACCTTAAAGGCAAGAGCACTAAAAGAAGTATGGAATATTGCAGCAGTGATCCCAGTAGATAAAGGGTTGGGAATGGGGGTAGGTCAGAATGAAGTAAATGCTACTGCTAATGGTGGCTATTGTGAGGAGCTTTTCCCTGAAGAGAATTTTCTGGGTGCCTGTAATCAAGAACTCCTTGCCAGGGGAACTGAGCTTCTTAAACGAACTCGCAACGGTAAATATTGTCTCAATTGTACAAAACACATCATCAAGCTTCGGTTAAACAGCAATTAACTGTAATCTGGCCCTGCAGGTGATCTCCACTATAAAATTGTCTCGGTCTACATTCATAGAACTGGACAGGTGATTTATCTGACAAATAATGGTTAGCACTTCTTGAATCCTGTTCTTGGAAGTTAAAATATCCCCACATTATGTTCAATTTCCAGGTGATGCTGAAGATGAAGAGTAAACATGTAGCTTCGACTATAACCAAAAAGAAGAAAAGTAAGTTATAGTTGTATGCTAGTGAATTTCAATTTAGGAAAACACATTAAGGTCATTCATAAACTTGGAAATAGAGACCAAAATAATTGAAATTATGGAATTGATTTTCTTCCATAATTGTGAGTGGCAGATGTGGTGGTGGAGGTGTGCAAGAACATATCAGCATGGCCAGGAAGGCACTTGTTTGAGGGGGGAGAGCAGCGTCGTTACTTTGGGCTGAGGACAACGATACGTGGTGTTGTGGAGTTTGAGTGCAGGAACAAGAGAGAATATGAGATGTGGACTCAGGGTGTCTCGAGGCTTCTCTCCATTGCATCTGAAACCAGAAATGGACACAAAAGTTAGCCGAAAGAACTACTTGTGCTACAAAAGTGCAGGCAGTTGCAACGAATGAGCTAGGGTTTTTAGGTTTTTGTTATGAAGCAAGTTCCTAGTTAGATGGTCTTACCATGTCTGAAGGAAGTTCTCAAGTTTAAAGGTGGCAGTAAAGGTTATCGATAACATAACATGTTTTTAAGAATATTGAGTATTAGTTACATATATTAGATGTTTTTAATTTGCATGGAACGGGTTCCTCACATCTATTACAAAACATATCTGAAGTAAAAGCCTTAAATTGTATAGAAAAGGAAAATTTTGTTTATAGATCCAAGTTCAAGTGAAGGACGTGTGATTTTAGAAAAATATAAAATTGCAGTTTAGTAGTAAAATGTATAGTACAATACATCTTTTCATATTTAATATTCTTATAATTAATAATTTTGAGGAATCAATTTCGTTTCAAAAAATTTCAAATACAATTATCATTTTATTTTCTTCTAATTTTGTTAAAAAGAAAAACAAATATAAGTCATTAATGACTTATTCTTTTTTGTTTTACGTTTCATCTGGGTTGGGTAGCTCCGCTACCAAGTCTAGTTTATCGTTGTATTGTATGCTTCTATTCCTAGTTATATCTTTGTAGCAAAGGATGTTGTTGACACTGCTCTTCCTACACTTATTTAATTATATTTATTTAGTATAAAAACTAAGAACATGTACAAGTTACTAATGGGCTAATGAAAAAAGTTTTTAATGGGCCAGCATTTTGGGCTACCAGTAGAAATGGAACGAAGACATTTCTTTTCTCTCTTCTTTGCAATATATACACCACCGATTGGCTGATTTGTGTGATGGACACAATTAAATATGACATTTATTTTTTATTTTATGTATTTTATTTGATTTTTTTAATAATAAAAATTTATACTTTTTAGAAACAAATATAATATATTATTTTCTATTTTCGTATATATCAAACAATTATACTACACCCTAGTTAAAACTTAAACATGTGAATGCCGGTGTGAAAATTATTCTCCATGTTAACGCCAAGTTTTGTCGGTGCCTCCAATCACAGAATCCACGCGCTAGAACATGCACAATAACGGCTTGTGCCGCCGGGGGATAGCTCCGGTGTGAGAATAAGTACATGCCGTTCACAAAGTTTAACAATAGAAGCTAAGTGTTTAGTGCTCAAAAATAGTATTACCTGTTAATAGTATTACCTGTTAATTGTAACCTTGGCCTTATATTTATAGTAATCTCTCAACCTTAGAATCTTCTCCGAGCCGGATTAGGACTCTTAGCCATGGTAATTACCCAAACTTGGGTCCAACACAATCTCCTTAAAAGGTGCAAGTGGAATCCAATCCAACCACTACCTTTGGAGTTAGGTTATTCAATTATGATTAGGATCCTCGAACTCAAGATTTGGGAGGCCCACTGTCTTGAGCTCAAACAATCCCACCATCGTGCAGGCTTTTACCAAAGGACTCGAAAACCCGACCCCGAACTCCACACGACAGGGTAAGGCTCCGGCCCAAGGGGCTCGGATACCGAACCCGACAACCTCCACTAAGATGAGGCTCCGACCCAAAAGGACTGGGACCTTTGCTGAAGCAACTCAACCTCTATGGACTTCAAATTTCAATGATCTCCTAATGCCCTTCTAATATCAGGCATTCGGCCCACGTGAAGGTCGAAAAAATACTCCCGAACACTCCCAATAAAAAATAAGCTCATCAACATTATTAGAAATATATATATAGCAACACTTAGTCATGTAGGGCTCAAATGTTTCACTAATACTTCCTCCCCTCCATAATATAATATATAACGTTTTACAGTTGTGCACATAATTAAAAATATAATTGTATAATATTAAATAAAGTATTAATTGTTTATAATATTATTTATCATATTTATATCATACTCCTTCTTTCTTTTTCTTTTATCTGTAATATTTTTTTATTAAAAGTCATTTTAAAAAAATTATAACTAATTTTTTTAAATTACATAAAATATAAAATAATTTTAAAAATATAAAACGTGACGGAGGGAGTAACAACTAAGATGAACTACTACTACTACTACAATCATTTTAGACTTCAATTTTATGCTTTTAAGGTCTCGTCATGGGGGAATCGCGCAATTAATTAGTGCTTTATACTTTAGCCTTGGTACGCATATGTTATTCCAAAACCATACTCCTACCTAGTAGTACCTTTTATACCATAGGCTATTTAGTAGCTATTGTCCAAAAAACATACTGCTGGCTTTCCCTTTCAATCTTAATCAACCCAATTTGGAAAAACACAAGCGTATTCTAGATTCTATTCACAATAAACAATATATTTGGTACCACATTTCGTGCATAGCAAATACCACGCTACACAATTATTGGAAAGAACCGCCGTCATAGATTAAAATAAATATAAAGACAGATAAATCATTATTATAGACAATTACGTACCACACGTACTTTCTCTTTTAATATTATGTGTTTTTCTTTTTTATCCATATAAATATGCCAAAGTTAGAGATGCGTTTATATTTTTAAATCACAAATTGACATAAAATTTGAACATAATATTATTTTGATTCTTAGTTGATTGAGCTTATTAATAATAGAAATAAATTTAAAACAAATAAAAGTCATTGTTTGGTAAATATATTTATAATTCGAGGGCGTGTTGAATAATCTTGCTACTTTGGCTTTAGTATTTTACTAGTTTTTATAAATTCCCGACAAGATTAGAAGTGAACCCGTAAAGAAACGATGGATATAAAAGGATCATATGTATGAATATAGGCCACGTACTAATTGAAAACCTAGCTAGCTCCTATATTCCTTCGGTCCTAAAATACTTTTCTTTTATAGAGTTTTTTATTCCTTCAAGAAATAGACTAAAAAGCGATATTATATTTACGATTTATTTATCTCAATAAAAAATGGTTAAGAAAATATAAAACTTTCATCTTGTTTTATTATGTTACGTTTAAAAAATAAAGTTGGTGAAAAAATAGAATAAATAAGAGAATGGAATAGGATATAATCCAGAGTGGAATGACTAAAATGAGTCCTTTCAAACCCTCACTCAAAAATTAAAATTTACAAATTTAGCAATAATGAGAATGAATGATCATTTATTCTATTTCATTAGAACAACCAACCACTATTTTTTTTCATTCCATGAGAATGAGTCATTTTGTGTCTGACATTCATTCTTGCAATTCCATGTCCACTTTCATTCTTACAATCCAAACGTACTGCTAAAAATTGAAGTTAGGTCTTTTCTAGTTCCGCACCTAATCCTCTTCACTGATTATTCATAGGCTTTAGGATGAAATGTATATTTAGAATTAAATTGCAATAACATATATTCTAAATAAAGGAATAAAATATTATTGAATTGGATAAACAAGGCTTAATGAAAAAAATGGTGTTTTATATATATATATATATATATATATATAAAAAAAAAAAAATTAGACATTAATTTTAGGATGTAGGAAGGTACCATGAACGTACTAAAACTGTGGTGGGCTGGCTAGCAGTAGCAGTAGCAGTAGCAGTAGCAGTAGCAGTAGCAGTATGGATGAAAATGGTTGGAAAGGCGAAGGCATAGACACCGTTGGTCTCACCATCGTGGGGTAAAGGTTTGGACCACGACTAGACTAGACTAGTAGTAGTAGTAGTGGTAGTGGTCTACAAATTAAAGCAATCCCAATCCCATAGCTCAACGCCTCAACCCAATAACTGGATAACGTGTCCTCCTACCCATTTCGCCACGTGGTTGAACCTCATTTGCGATGTGGATATATTGTATTGGCCATCATTCACTCGTTCATCCATACCATAAATCATAATCCATTCCATTTTCTTTATTTGTTTGTGGAAAGAAGAGAAATAAGGAAAAAGGGTGGCGTGAGAATTTGTTCTTCACATTTTCATTCCATTTCTTTTTCTTTTTTGTGTACCATCAGAATCACATGAGGAGATTTTTTCCCCTATGAGTTAGATGAGACGGGAATAATAAAGTTTCAAAAACCGACATCTTGTTGGTGTCGAATATGATTTCTTTCCCCCGGCCCGCACCTTTTGATTTTATAATTATCAAAAAAATAATATTTATATTTTAAATATATATTTATAACACTTATTTTAACTGCACGTTAAACTTTCATCTTTATAATACCACGACTCCCAATAAGGACAAATGTGGTTTATAATAGTAGGAGACTAGGAGTAGTATATATATACAACTCCCCAACAAGGACCATTATAGTATAGTATAGTGTATAGGTAGGACCTTTTATTATTCTTTATATGAAGTTGTGAGTTATGTCTTTGTAACTATTCCTTGGCCAAAATCTTTTATTCCGTTTGGATTAAAGGAACTTGAAAATAAATGGGAAATTCAGAAATAGGGTCAATCACTCAAAAATAATAGCCATAGCCAGGCCAGAAATAGGGTCATTCTGTTTCTCTCAGAATGGCAGTGCAAGTGGGGATATGAAAACGCAACAAAAATAATTACACAAAATACAAAATTTATTTACATTGTTCTCTCATAAAATTTGGCTTACAATTTTATTATCTCTTAAAAAATTTATACATCATATGTATAATTGTAGAATTTTCTCCTCATATAACAAATATAAATAACATTAACAATTCACCTGAAAATATAAAATTATCTCTTATCAAATTATTCGTAACCACAATCAAACAATAATTATACCCGCTTTAGGTACCTCGGCTGAAAAATAAACTTAATTATTTTTTTAATAACTTTACAACAACCTCTATATATATATATATATATATATATATATATATATATGTAGTCACAGTCTTCTTTTCGCACAAGAGTTGACAAGTTGGGCCCTTAAGCATTCAAAATCATTGTGTCAGTGTCAGTGTCACGTATGCATGCACAACAGGCCGGCTTGATCTGACCTGGTCTAGACCTGCTAGACTTTGGGCTTTGATCAGGCCAGGCCAAACCGTTGACTTTTTACTTGACTGCGGAGGCTATTGCCTCCTGATCTGCATTTTTATGCAAGCTGCAGGCCAGCTGAGTCAGTCAGCTGCACTCAAAGACAAAGTGCTAAGGCAGCTGCACTGCACTCACTGCCGCCTTATTTGATCTCTGCACCCTTTTTTTAATGTTACATATTAAATATTAAAATATAAATAATAAAATATAAATTAATAAATTTTGTAAAAATGATGCAAGATTTTTGAGATTTATTTTATTTTAACATTTCTACTACACACCAATATAAATTGAATGATTAGAACAAAAATAAATATATTCATCTTAAATTACAAAAAAATATAATTTAGATGTAACTTGAATATAAAACAAATTGATTTCTTAAATATATGTCTAATTGTCTACTATGCACTTCGTAGAAAATATTGTAGATTACTTAAATATTGTAGATTACACTTTTATTTTTAAATATAAAGTTAGTTTCGATTTTATTTTCTTATAAGACGATTTAGGATCGGTTGGATATATATTTTGTAAAGTTTAAAACATACATATATCTTTTCATTTATGATCATTAAACTCTTACGTGGTTATATCTCAAGTATTAATTCCAGTTAGTTTTCAAATTATTTTATGAAATTTTTATTTAAATTGGTACAATAGAATACCTAAAACATAACCAAAATCATAAATCCCCCCAAGAATTTAGCATATCCAAATTAATGAAGAACTTGAGTATTTACAAGAAACAACCTTATTATTAATATTTAATATTAAAATTAGTTTATTGATGTATTAATTAATGTTAATATTTAATATTAAAGTAACAAAGAATATTACTAAAATTTTATTGTTAAATATTAGTACTTTAGTATTTACAATAAATTAACTTATTATTAATATTTAATCAACTAAGTAACTAACTTATTATTAATATTAAATATACTAACTAGTTATATTCATTGAATATGTATAGTAATTAAATGTATCAACAAGAAATCAAGAATAAATAATTAAAATTTTAAATTTTATTGATGTATTAATTAAAACTAATGTATTATAATTTATAAATTACAACAATGAATAAGTAAAAATTTATACTTTATTGATGAATAATTATAAATTTAAAGTTCAAAAATTATAAATAATTAGATATAAAAATCTCAGAAGGTCTCGTGTCGGTAAATTGATTTTGTCAAAAAAAAAGTGATCTTTTTCAAGTTCTTTCAAAGCCTTTTAATTGATCCAGCCTGACTTGACTGACCGAACTTTGACCAAGTCGAATCCAGACCAGACCAAAGCCAGACCGCAGACCTCGAACCTTTTGTGCATCCCTAGTGTCACGCTGAAAGGCAGGCACTAATACAAGTTTGTTTTTATAATGAGTCTTTCGAGTTTTGACCACACTCATGCATTAAAGAAGAGTGGTATCTTAATATTTGTTAGGTAAAATATAAATGCAGTACAGTATTATATATATATATATATATGGCCATATGAACAATTGTCATATTTGGACAAGTTTGCTTTACTAATAATAATATATAATATGTCCTAATCAAATACTCCACCTTTGTCTATTACTTAAGGAAAGAATAATCATCAGGATTAATTATTACTATGAAACTAAAGTAGGTTAGCTCCATAGGATTCTAATTTCTTATATGAGTCAACTAAGAAGTAAGAACTACTCCTCCTCCGTCCTCCCCATTAAATAGATACATATAATATTTCATTCGTTCCAAAATTACTATACAATTATTATAATTACTATATTAATTTAAATTAAGTAAATATACATCGTTTGATTTTAAAAAATAAATTATATGTTTAATCTTAAAACGAAAAGAGTATATATATCTGTATTTGTTTATACATGATTAAAAAAAATCCCATTTCTTGACATAGTTAAAAAAATTATTAATAAACGGGAACCAATTTACCCAATTGAAGAAAAAGTTGACCCTAGTAAATCTCCCTTATTAATATTGTCCACCACCCATTTTAAAGTCCAACTAAAATCACATACTGGACCTGTTTAAACTTTCATTTCTCGATTACAACAATATTCTGACATGTGAAGATTTTTTTTTTTTTTTAAAATAATAATAAGTCTACTATCACATAAAATCGCTTATATATACTTAAATGCATATTTTGATAGTTCATATATGAGTCATCAAAATATGCATGTGAGTATATATGAACTGTATGTGAATGATTTTATGTAATAGTAGACTTATTTTTAAAAAATTGAAATAGTTATTCTCTCGAGTTTATTTAGTTGACTGACGTTTTTACAGTAAACACATAAATTTATTTATTTATTTATTTCTTCTTAAATATTAATATCAAAGTGGATAAAATATCTTTTTTTTTCCCGTTAATTATACAGAAAAGTAGAAAAGTGGCGTTGCTTTATAGGCAGACAAGAGGTATCCATGCTCCATGTTTGTTTGTTCCTTGTTTAATTTGTGGCAAAGTATTGGTACTGTTCTTTCTTTTACCGCTCATCTCTTTCTCTACATAATATACTCAAAAATACTACTCCTCCTCCTCCATAACACTGCTTAATATTTGGTGCACACTTGAAAAATGCAAATGAAAAAGGTTTAAATTGTAAATTTTCAACTAAAGTAAACTTTTGGGCTTGCAATGAGTAGGGCCGTTTGAGTTACTAATCGGCAATAATATATATAAATAAGGAACGATGAGGTTATTTCCATTTATCCGCATCAAAGGAATAATAATATAATACCCACCTTATTCATACCGAATATTTCAATTTCGCTGCTGCTGCTGCAATTCCAAACAAGGTACACATTACACAACGTTATTAATTTTGTATATATTTTATGAATTAATTAATTCTTACAAGATGAATGTGATGCCACATACATTAGAATACAAATTTCAATTTTCATATCCGACCCCCCAACCCAACGGTACGTAGTAGTAGTAGTAGTTTATATGCAGCAACTGATTTTGTGTGGAGTTATGATGTTTTATCGGCCGTCCAATCCTGGTGGCCGGCCTGTCCTGTGAAGAGCAGATCCTCTGTTCCCAAATTTCCTGTCCCTTTGTGTCCCTCCACTTAAATTTTGACACATAATCTCTTACTTAACACACAGAAAACACACAACAAGTTTCACCATATTCAAATAATGACGCAACAAGAGGATCCCATAGACACGGTTCCATAAGCTTTTTGGGCTCCTACAAATGCCCCCACCACTTCCCAACCTTTCTAATTGCATTCATTGCCACGCCCCCTCAAACATCATCTTCATTGATTATCCTCCTCTTCTCTCCTCTCCTCTCTCTCCACAGCCACTGCCTACCAGAACTCTGTTAGATTGCCGTTGCTTAGCTTGAGCTAGGTAATTAACATTTATATACCTATCCATATGTATATATATATATATATATATATATATATATATATATATATATATTACATCGCACCTCTCTCTCCTCTTAAGTTATGAAATATATATTAGTATATTGTTTTGTATTATGACATGCATATATGCATGTCTCTAAGAAGTTACAATTATGTACAAATACCAGCTTTTAGTCTAGTAAAATAGCATGTGTTACTTAATTTCTCACAAATATATTTTTCACTTTGTGCAGTGAGAAAGTGATTTTCTTCCTAGTTATATCAGCTTGTGTCCACAGCAACTTCACTAAGCAAAAATAGCTTTCGACTCTAAAGGTTGTTCTTCAGCTCTAAAGGTTGAAGAAGAAGCGTTGGCGATGGAGAAGCAGGGCATAGTCTCCATTCTTGGATCCGACTACTCTCAAGGAACCAAAACAGCTGCTGCCTCGTTTCGAAGAAATCTCTCGGCTGACATGTCTTCCAAAAAATGGTTAGCACAAAATGGATTCAAATCTCCCTTGATGAAAAAGATTGCATCCTCTGAACAACTTTCAATTATTTCTCTTCTTGATTCTTCTTCTTCATCTGAGGAAGCGGAAGAATTTGATGGTAAAAAGCTGGGCCAAATTCGAAAACAAGACGATGTATGGAGTTCAATTATATCGCAAAATAAGACTCAAGAACTTCCACCTCCTTATGTTCATCCTCTTCTGAAGAAAGCCTCGAGCTCTTTGAGCGAGAAGAGCCTCAAGATATGTACCGAAAGTCTTGGATCAGAGACTGGCTCTGACGGGTTTTCTTCTTCAGAGACTGGTTCTGAGGCAGATGAGTCTGACAAGGCTGAAGAATTATCACAATCACAGACACAACAGGAAAAAGAGTACTTGCAAAGTTCCATTGTTCCAGAGGAATCAGCGGCAGTTGCCAAGTACAATTACTCTGCAGCTTCTTGTAAGAAATCAGTGCAGCCTCGATCATTCCCACCTCCACTTCCTTCACTCGCACGTAGCAGCGAGGGACCATCTCTTCACATGCATTCTCACCGTCAAAATGGGCGACTACTCCTTGAAGCTGTGTCAGTTCTTTCCACTAAGAACTTCCACGCGCAACGTCAAGATGGCCGCCTTCGCCTCACACTCCTCAACACTACTACCACTTTAGATCAACAACTTAAAAATGATGAGGCAGTGATACTTGATCAAAAGGGGGATAAAGTGGAAGAAGACCTTGAGGAAGTGTTTGATATTTTTGACAAAGTACAGGAAGAAAATGAAATCGAAGAAGATGAAGAGGAAGAAATGGCTGAAGAAATTGAGAAAGGTGTTAATGAACCCCAAGATATGGGCATTGTTATGGAACAAGCAGTGCCAAAAATGGCAAGAGGGATGATAAATGTGCATAGGTCAGCTTTCATAATAAAAAACTCCATGGGACTAGAAAACCAGAAGCCAACATGGACTCACAAGTTCAATTATACACCAGCAAAACTGATGCAGGTTGATGCGGCCGATGAGGAGCCAACTCACTTGCCACACTCTCTTCCGCCACGACCCCGAGCAGCATGGCTCATACCCAGCAGACCAGCAGCAGTCGCCGCCTCACTCAATGCTTACGAGTATTTCTGGCGGACCAAGCCAGTGGCGGCAAGCCTGAAGAACCCGCCCACCCACAATTGCTTACCCCTGAAAAACAACACTATAAACAAAGTAATTGCTTCCAATAAGCCAAAGGCTTATGAGCAACAACAATTGGTAGTGTTGAGGAATTGCAAAGAAGCAAGGAGGTCACTTTTGAGCTGGGAGCCATATTGCATTGCCACATCCTGAATTACCTAATCCAGGACCCAAACTGTTAATCCCATCAGTTATTATAATTTTCTCCATAATTTTAGATAATAAATTAGATTTTCAATTTAGTTAAACAAGCTTGTGTAGCCAAATAAAGCATCTAAAGAGGAAGGAGCGAGTATGTTTTGACTTGGCAGATCAAAAAAATATTAAGAGATAGAATATGATTGGTGTCACATAATACTACAAGTTTAGCTAAACACGATCTTAGCACCATCTTTGACTTGGTGGAGTGTCTTGTTTGTCTCTACATCAATAATGGAATTCGGTTTTCCTTTTCCACAGCTTTTGTAATTCCAAACAAATGGGATTTTGACATGGATCATGTCTGTCCTTTTTTATCTTAATTTAGGAACATCATAATCCATCCTTTATTTCTTATGTTCCTACTTTATCTAGGGTTTAAGAGTGCGTGGCGGATATTTATCAAGTAAACAGTGTTATCTAGGTGTCACATCAGATATAATTTGCATGTAAAATGGAGGTGCTCATGCAGAACCAATATTCAACGTCAAAGTTCAAACTACTGTACTGTAATTAAGGGAAAACTGTAGATCATTTGGATATAATGAAGTAGTTAGCATGAAATTAACTTTAGTTAATTGACTAATACAATATGGACACGCAGATCGAAAAATAATCCATCTTTCTGCGAGTCAGCACTGTATTGCTTATAGTAAAAAAACTTTACACATCCTTGATGAATGAATAAAAAATATATATTCAGCACATAGAGCGAGCAATAGTATATTCAGTTTTCTCTTCCAATTATATTGTAATAAATAGTTGATTACATAAGCAGTTTCAAGCAGAAGCCTACCAATAAATTGGAATCACAATTTGCGGTTTTTTAAAGATACACTACTACTAGTAACAATCATTTGCAGCTCAATATTATTTTTGAAAATTAAAATACAAAGTGGGTTCATTACAAGTGCAACAGTTCAACAAAGTGGGACAAGGTGGCTCATATAGGCTCTATGTTATGATATAAACATGCATAAATCCAATTTTTTTTTATTTCATTTCACCTAGAGTACTGTGCTAGCCTGTTAGGGGCAAGGTCATCTACTAGACATTTATGCCACTGTTATGTTTTTTGACGCCTGAACAGTCACCTAATTTTAAGACATTACAAAGGAGTCCATATAAATGTTTTATACTCCCTCCGTTATTTAATATAAAAGAGAAATATTTTTGATCCTAAATATAAATCGTTTGAGAATTTCAAGTAAGCATTAATTGTTTAGTTTTCAATATTACCCCAAGTAATAAATATAATTTTGTTTCTTTCACTATTTTTTGTCCAATAAATAACAATATCTTCTTCCAATACAAAGACAATATAGACAATTGATAATATATTTAATGTTATACAATCATTTCTTTAATACTTATGCATAACTCTAAAACGACCTATATTAAGAAACTGAGGGAGTAACTTGTTTAACCACTCCCAGTAATGCGGTTAACGGTTAATTAACATATTGTTGAGCTCCTAGGGTCCAAGGTGATTCCATCGCACATTATAAAAGCTTAAATTATTTTATGGATAAACCTCAACAAGGATCTTCATGTAGTTGCATTTATGCCTAAAGTAAAACCACTTGAGTAGAACTTAATTTACTGTCAAGGGCCTGGGGGGAGCATGGAAAAATCAAGAGACTCAAACATGTGACCTTGCACAATATTATAAGGAGAGGATTCTACCACTAGACTATCACCTTTGGTCTACTTGAAACAACAATGTTGTAGCAAAATCAGTGGGAGGTGATACTCAAGCTGAGGATAATTTGCAAGTTATGCTGAAGATGAGGAGGTAAAGCAGGTAAGCTGCTACGTACTATAACTGGGAAGAAGAAAAGTATCCACCTGTACCACTTAATTTCCACCAATTTCAGCAAAATTACTAAGAACTATATCAATCATCACCATGGAAGAAAAATAAAAGGCACGGAGTAAATATGTTGCGAGTGTGCAGGAACATGTACTACACCTGATGGTTTTAACGAAGTGATGAGAAATTTTTTACAGCCACTAGAACAATGATCCCAATATCACCTAATGAGGTTCCACTTACCTGTTAAAAATGTGGGACAGAACCACACAGGTTCTAGACACTAGCTTGAGAGTGAAGCATTAGGTTGTATAGCAATATAAGTGAGACAGGAAGCGAGACAGAAAGACTACACAATACGAGGCACTAATTTGAGAGTGAGTGGTGGCTGTGGTAGCAATATGTGGAGTCCAAATGTGCACAAACCTAACAGAGATGATTTGTGGAATCATGCTAGACTTTTTTTTTATGTATCGGAAGGACAATTAGCCATCAATATCAGCCATAACTACTAAACACCCCCTTCTGCTAAGAGACCACACCCTCTTCTGCTAAGAGACCACCCACTGTGCCTATGAGACCTCTTCTGCTAACAGACCACAAGCACTGCCTATAAGTCTTCTGCTAAGAGACTACCAGCACCGCCCATGAGTAAAATAGTTTTAACACTTTCTCAACAACTATCTATATTTCAAGTGTTAAGTAAACAGGCTTCAACTCTGAAGCCAGAACTCTTAAAACTTAAAAGCAAACAAAACTGGAATAGTTACCTGTTCAAGCAATTAACTACCCTAAAATTTACAAGGGGATAATAGATGTAATCCAGCCAAGCTGAACTTTCATGTTTTCTCCTTTTCTTTACTTTCCTGTGGTCAATAAACACCTAAATTTAGCACCCCAGAAACTCTTAGTCCCAATCAGTGGATTTCCCAAATTTATCACCCAGAAACTCTTAGTCCCAATCACTGGATTCTAAGTACAAGCAAAAAGGATGTACACAAAAGTTTTCCTAGAGACGCTTAAAATCACCAGTCAAAGCTGTTCCAAATTTCTGATTACTAAAGTTGTGGAAACGCAGCCATTATCCATATAGGCATCAGCCCACCCCTTCTCTCCAGCATTTAAAGATATCAAGATCTCCAATTTGGCAAACAAAAACATCAAGAGCGTCAAATCAGACTAATTTGTCCACTACCCCACCCAACTAGCATGCACAACATTGGTCAAACTCGGATTCTATATATGTCATCCATTTTTTCACATCTTATTTATATATATCCAATAAGAACCATAAGGCATGATAGTGCTACAAGACCAACTTCAATGCAAGTCGAAATACCAATTGCAATGAAGCATTCTCCATTTCCACTCACATATACAGGCAAATGACAACTACTACTATAACTATACTGAGTATTATCTGGAACAAAGGATTTTATTTTAATTAACTGTACCATTGTCTAAATACAGACAAAAAAAAGAGGTAAAACATTCTAAACTTGCATTTCTTATGTTGTCCACAAAAGATGAAGAAATAGAAGGGAAAGAGACTAAAATAGTTAACTCTCTAAGTATCGACAGCTCTTAAAACCGTTAGCAGCGAAAGAATAGAGAGCAACTGCATCCCAGATGTAAGCATCATAAGTGTAGGGCTTGATTAGGTTATCTGTGACGTATACAATGTATCCGCATAATATAATTGATGCTAGACAACCATAGATCGTCAATGAAGTCTTTTCCAGTGGGAATAATATCTGAATTTATCAAAATCACATGCATACAAATTTGGAATCCAAATAGAAACAAATAAACTGGAAATAGGATAAGTATGCATACAAACCTGAATGAAGCCAAAAAGCACAAGCACAAGAATAGCACCAAACAAGAAAGATCCTACGAAATTGAAGTCATAGCCTCTACTTGTTAAGGGCATAAGGGAATAGAAAATATATGAGGGCTGGAAACTGCTACTGCAGATAGATTTATTAGCTCAAACAAGCCTATTTAAATAGGCAATACATAAACAACTATCAGCTATAAACTAGCTGTTACAAACTTGAAAATAGGAACAGAAAAACTACAAAACAAGCTCCTAATGACTTGGTAAATCCAAGTCCACTAAATAAACTTATTCCTAAAGACTAGGAGAAGAACATAACAACCTCTGAAACATAACAACCTCTGACTTACTCAACACCCTCCCTTAAACTAGTATTATCAAATACTTGGTTTAAGATACAAAACACAATACCCTCCCCCAAATTGATCACGGCAATTTGCAGACACCAAGTAAACCTCTTAGCTTTTGAACAAAGGCAATTTGAGGGGTTTAGTAAACAGATCCGCAACCTGGTCTTCACTTCTGCAAAAGATAAGATCAATTGCTCCATCCTTCGAAAGATCTCTCAAAAAATGATACTTCACATCTATATGCTTGCATCTTCCATGGAGTACAGGATTTTTTGAAAGTTTGATAGCTGAGCTATTATCACAAAAAATTGGAGTTGGTCCCTGTTGCTTGAAATTAATCTCTTGAAGAATCTTTCTCAACCAAATGGCATGACAAGCACAACCTGTGGCAGCTACAAACTCAGCTTCCGTAGTTGATAAAGTGACTATTGGTTGCTTTTTTGAGGACCATGAGATAGCTCCTGAAGCCATCATAAATAGATAACCCGATGTACTCCTTCTATCATCTTGATCTCCTGCAAAATCACTATCAGTAAAGCCAATTAAATCTGACTTTTCTCCAGTAAAGCCAACTAGCCCCGACTTTTCTCCTTTCTTGTAGGAAATCCCAAAACTAATAGTGCCCTGCAGGTAACGAAAAATTCTTTTGGCAGCTTGGAGATGCATCTCTGTTGGGTTGGAGTGCTAACTGCATTGCAATTTGTCATTTGGAACTCCGTCTAAGATCTCTTTCACATATTTCTTTTGAGAAATAGAAATCAGATATCGGTGATTGTTTTACTCAATCCCAAGATAATAATGCATTAATCCAAGATCAGACATTTCAAACTCAACCATCATGGACTTCTTAAATCTTTCAAACATGGCACTGTCATTTCCAGTATAAATGAGATCATCTACGTATAGGCACACAATGAGCATCTTTCCTCCATCACCAAATTTAATAAACAATGTATGCTCATAGGGACACTTTTTAAAACCTTCCTTCGAGAAATAAGCATCAATACGACTATACCAAGCTCGTGGAGCTTGTTTTAGTCTATACAATGCCTTTTTAAGATTATAAACTTTATGTTCACTACCAAACTTCACACAACCAGGAGGTTGATCAATAAATACCTGCTCTTGCAAGTTACCATGCAAGAAAGCCAATTTCACATCCAATTGGAAAATAGGCCATGAATTTTGAGCTGCCAAAGCGATCACCATTCTGATTGTGTCAAGTCGCAACAGAGCAGACAAAAACTTCCTAGTAGTCCACACCGAATTCTTGCTTATAGCCTTTTACCACCAAGCGCCTTGTACTTGTCTACTTCACCATTTTCTTCAATTTTGTCTTGTATACCCACTTAACACCAATTGTCTTGTGCCCTTGCGGAAGATCAGTCAACTCCCATGTATTATTTCTCTCAATGGATGCTATTTCTTCATCCATCGCTTTTCTCCATTTGGATTCTTTCACTGCCGCTTTAAAATATGTAGGATCGCAATCTGAAAACAAGGCAAAGTGTGTGAGGGGATCTTCAGATTGGTCAATTCCAGTTACCTTATAATCCTTCATCCACCCAGGCCTTCTTCTAATGCGTTGAGGTCTTACATCTGATGCTGGTTGTTGCACATCTTCAAGAACATCAACTGGGCTATTTTGAGGAGCTAGTTGTTGCACATCTTCAAGAGCATCAATCTGGGCTATTTTGAGAAAATTTGGTTGTTGGAAAGAGTCAATAAGTCGCCGCCTTTACTTCATCTCCATCAAATTCTATTGGGACTTCTTTGTTGAACACCATTATCATTCCTGACCGGTATGGTCTTCATCAAAAATAACATCACGACTAAGCATAATCTTCCTAGTGTCGGGATTGTAAAGTTTATATGCTTTTGATTGATCACTAACACCAAGAAAGATGCTGTGACGCCCCCAAAAATAGGTATACATCACCCATTTTGAGTCGCCAAATAAATGGTACAAAAATCAAATACAACATAATAATACAATTGTGGGTGTACAATACGATGAAACATAATTGAGAGTTTAAAGTAAATATTGTCTTCTGCAGTACAATATCCACTCTCAAATAGAGTCCTCATTACATTTATTATCACACTATTTTACGTGAATAGTGAGGACTACTAATGCTATCGTGCGGATCGTCACTCCATTCCCCGACTCGTCCCCAATTTATACTCATTTTCAAGAGAACGGTGAAGGAAAAGGGTGAGCTCAACTAGCCCGAAGAAGAAATATTATGACTAAGATAATACGAGAATAAATTATCATTAGTCTTCAACAATGTTAAACCGATAATATACAATAGACATCAAGTTTAAGCTGCGTGAATATGCGATCCATTAAAAGAGTCGGTAGAGAATAAAATCTACTATCTTTTATGTTTTGAAAGGTTTTCATCAATTTTTTATCATCGAGACTCGATTTTAATAAATAAACCACCACATCTAATCATCCCCGTACTACACGGTCAAGGATTTTCATTAAATCATCAATGGTCGTGACTATACCGAATAAACCACGTCATAATCATACCAAAAACTATTCATCAATGCATTACAGCCATCGAGGACTTTTATCACATTATTTATAACAATGTCATGATTATATCCGAATGATCCTCGGTCATAATCATACTAAGTCCATCTACGCACGTAAGCCAAAGATGACTTTCAACATAATATAACATGAGGATGATGACAATGACATAATAATTTAATAAAACAAGTTCAAGAATTAATTTATCCAAGAACCAATAACGTCCAAATTGTCAACACGATACTTTTTGTAGAGTAAAATTCAAGAATGCTCGGAAGAATATTTCCATGAAAAGATCTTGGATGAAGCGCAAATATCGAGGATATTCCACTAATTTCATGGAGTATAGAATTCAAAATTTTAATCAACTGAGTATAATACCGAATGGAATAACAAAAGATATCACCGTGCATGCGGATTGCAGATGTATAGGCGAGTTATTCCAACAGTAATAATAATAACGGAACCGGTCGGTGAAATTCACATCGACAGGATGTTCCAGCGAATAATAAGGAATGGAATAACAATGAAGTCACCACGCATGCGGTGCTTCGCGTATGTACATAAAAGTTATTCCAACGTAATAATAACAACGGAACCGGTCGGGTGAAATTCACAAGCGGGATGTTCAACAAAGATAATAAATGCGGAATAATAAACAATGGAACCAGTCCGATGTAAAACACTACGAGCATGTGATATTCCAGCGAGAATAATAAATGCGGAATAATAAACAATGGAACGGTCAGATGTAAAACACACGCATGAGGATATTCCAAATGTAATAATAAAGAATGGAATAATGAAGAAGATCACCAAGTATAGGGGATTCAGCGTATACTGAGTTATTCCAATGAGAATAAATAAGAATGGAATAACATAAGGATTTCACCAAGTATAGGGTATCTGGCGTACACGGAGTTATGTATAGGGTATGCCACTTTTACGATTATTCCAATGTAATAATAAAGAATGGAATAATGAAGTTCTCTTCATGAATAAGAAAGAATAACACCCACTTCACTAGTAAAAGATATTGGATATAGAAGTAGTAAAGTAGCAAAATACTCTTCTTTTTTCTCTCTATAATTTCTCTCTCTAGAGTTTCAGTGAATTCGTAAGAAATAATGAAGGAATGGGCTTCTATTTATAGAAAAACTGAGAGTGACTCTTGGTCTTAACGAAGGGTCAAAATGACTCTTGGTAATATTAAAGATGCAACTACTATTTGCGAAGGGGTAATTAACTCTTGGAACACCGAAGAGGCAAATAACTCTTGGAAAACCGAAAGGACAAGTTACTATTAAAACTCGTGAATAGTAACTCATGAATAGTAACTCGTGAATAGTAACTCATGAATAGTAACTCATGTATAGTAACTCTGAATAGTAACTTCCCACACAAAAAGTTCCCCAAATACCCGATTGAACAATATAACCTCCAGACATCAATTATTATCGAAATAAATGTCAATTTTCACTAACACAAATAATTTTAACACAATAGAACTATCAAATTCATCTTTAATCAACACGAACTTATCCATCATTAATAATATAACTCACGATATTTAACAACCGTGTCGCTTCAGAGGAAGAGGGCTTTCAATAAGGATTTCTCCCTCATTGGCAGCATGATTAAGTGACCAAACCTCTCTCTTCGATGAACTTCTAGACATTGTAAATATTGCAATTTAATAATATGAATAACTTTGTCGTCTCAATTATTGATTTAATAAAATAACATATTATGCACATGATACTGTGACAATAATTGAATCAATAATATGAGAGATATGATGCAGCAATATCGTGAGCAATAATGTAGTATAACCGGTGACTTATCACGTAAAGCATCAATAATCAATACCGTGCGCTACTTCTTATGCGACCACGCCAGTACATTGTACTTTTACTACTAAGGGTAGTTCAGCGGTTTTAACAATAACACCTCATAGTTATTTATAAAATATTTTTGTCGTTTTCTCAATCCGACAATAATTCTGTTGTGGGGTCCACCAATGATTGTGTCGTTGTACGAATATTCCCTGCAAAAAGAATATTCCCCGACCAATCGAATATTTATAAGACAACTTGCGTACTTTACAAAATTTATAAATACTACCCACAACTATAACATTATATCAAATTCATTCCATAATACTCAAAAATAATATTCATCGAAAAATCATCTTTATTCATAAAAGTTGGGGTCTTACAGATGCACTTTTCTCCTTTGTCATCCAACTTCCTTCTTTTTTCCGGTCGGGAACATGAAGCGTAAGCAATGCGATAGAATATTCTAAAGTGATATCTTCTTTGGTTTCCGAGTCCACTCCACGCCTCCTCCGGTGTGACATTTTTAACGAGAAAAGTGGGACTTCTATTCAAAATATGTATGCTCAATTAATGACTTGGGCCAAAAATTTCTTGGAACACCACTCCTTGCCAAAAGGTTGCGCACCATGTTCAAGATTGTTCGATTTTTTCTCTCACACACACCATTTTGTTGGGGCGTATAAGCTGCTGTAAGTTGCCTTTGGATTCCATGACTTTCACAAAAATCCTCAAACTCATGTGAGTTGTATTCTCCACCTCTATCTGTGTGAAGAACCTTTATAGGACAACCAACTTCTTTCTCTACAAGTGCTTTGAAAGTCTTAAAGGCAACAAATGCTTCTGATTTCTCCTGCAAAAAATAAACCCATATTTTCCAACTATAATCATCAATGAAGGTAATAAAGTATCTTTTACCTCCATTAGAAGATGGATTAATAGGGCCACATAAGTCGGAATGAACTAACTCCAACTGTTTCTTTGCTCTCCAAGATTTTCCTTGCGAAAATGGATTGCGATGTTGTTTGCTAACAACTCAACTTTCACAAAGCGTCGATGGGCTGTAATTTGAGGAAGACCGGTGACATATATTTTTCTCTTTGAAAGTTTTAAGCCCACCAAAGTTTAGATGACCATAGCGATAATGCCATAGCCATGCCACATCCTTCAATTTCGCAGAAAAACAAAGAGAAGCAGCCTTGGACAAATATAGCGAAAACATTCGATTTAAAGTCATGGTTACTTGAGCAATTAAGCCAAGCTTCTCATCTCTGATATGACAAACACCATCTTTAATTGTCAACTCGTAACTCTTCTCTTGCAATTGACCAATACTTAGTCAGTTGGTCTTCAAATCTGGAACCAACAAAACATTAGAAATGGTTTAAGTGATTCCTTCCTTGGTATGAATACTCACATCTCCTTTACCCATGATCGAGACTTTAGAGTTGTCTCCAAATTTGACATTATCTTGGTAAGATTCATCCAGGGTAGAAAATGCTGACTTGTCTCCACACATATGATTGCTTCAACCAGTGTCTAAATACCATAAATTTTTCTTGGTCTCTTCTTTTTCATAACAAACCATCAAAAGTGAAACAGCCTCTTCTTCATTTTCTACAAAATTAGAACTCTCACCATGTCCATAGGGCAAATTAACTCGACATTTGGATTGAAAATGCCCATACTCATGACATCTAAAACATTGGACAGTAGACTTATCTGTAGCTTTTGGTTTGAAGAAAGTGGAATGCTGACTACCTCTTCCTCAGCCCCTTCCTTGAGATTGATCATGATGATATTGTTGATGATTACCACGATCATTATTTTCTCTACCTCCTCGGCCTCGGCTTTGGCCTCGGCCCCGGCCTCGACCCCTACCTCGTCCTCCATCAGCTCTACTTGATTGAATTTCAGTTGAGGTTTTTAAAGCCTGCTCCTCCTTTTCTTGTTAATTAACCTTCTGCTCATGAACCAATAAAGATCCTTGCAATTCATCAATTGAAAGATCATCAAGATCCTTTGATTCTTCAATAGAACATACCACATAGTTGAATTTTGGTGTCATTGAGCAAAGTATTTTCTCTACAACAGTCACATCCTGAATTTTTTCACCATGAACACGCATCTTGTTAATGATCGCCATTGTTCGTGAGAAGAAATCAGATACGGACTCTCCTGACTTCATTCGAAGTAGCTCAAATTCTGAACGAAGTGCCTGAAGCTGCTGCCTCTTTGTGACGCCCCCAAAATAGGTCCATTCCATCCAACCCATTCTTGAGTCGCCAAATACATGGTACAGAAATAACTACAACTTTATTAATACATTTGTCGCAAAAAATACGACAACATATATATATTGTGAGTTTAAATACAATTATTGTCTTCTAGGCAATATACATACCCAAATAAATCCCCATCATAATTATTGATACATTATTTTACAAAATGGTGAGGACTACTAAACATCTCTTTCAGAACCTTCATTCCATACCCGACTAGTATTCGCTACATTCTCGCCTCCGGAAAGAAAAATGGAACAAAAAGGAAAATGGTGAGCTCAACTAGCCCGATAAAGAAGAATATTATGACTAAGATAATATACAACAAATTATCGTTAGTCTTCAACAGGAAAAATCTAATAGAATACTGATAGACAACGGTTTTAAATCAACAAATCGCAATGAAACAACAATTCATTAGAAAAGTTAAGTAGAGAATGCAAACTACTATCTTCTATATATGAATTTAAAAGTTCATCGTCGATATATTATCCCTGTAACATCAATCAATATATATCCGGAATCAAATATTCATCTTTTGCACTACTGAGGCCAAAGATATTCATCGATTGGTCATGTTCATCTAAACACTGTTCATCTTTGCACTTCTACGGGCCAAAGATATTCATCGAAAATCATTCATCTCTGCACTACGGGCCAAAGATATTCAATAATATCATCATTTAAGACCGAGGATGATGAAAAATATTTTTAAAAAAGCGAATCCGGTGAAACAAAATGACAAGGATTAAGGATTAAGGATTCGTACTTTGTTTTATCCATGTCCAAAAAATACCTCAAAAATAATCATAGTGGTGTAAAATTCAAGAATAATCAAAACATGGATACAATCAAAGCTAGTATCCACAATAGATATTTTAGGCGAAAGGAAAATTTTCATTTTTCGATGAATAGTGTCGATATCGTGAATAGTCTTGAGTATCGTGAATAATAACTCGACACCAAAAGATAGAAATTTATTAAAAAATGTGGCGCCCCCAAAATTAGGTATACATCACCCATCTTGGGTCGCCACTTACATGATATGTAATTTAAATACAACTTATTAACATAAGCGTCGTGTACAATACGACATAAAGCGTGAGTTTAAATACAAATATAAATCTACTAGATATTATACAAACTCAAACAAAAAGTCCTCATTACAATTATTATCACACTTTATTTCACGAGAATAGTGAGGACTACTAATCTTATCTTCGGGACCATCACTCGTTTCCCAGAGCTCGCGTCAAATTATATATTCTCATTTCTCGAAGAGAGAAATTGAAAGAAAGGGTGAGCTCAACTAGCCCGAGAAGAAATATTATGACTAAGATAATGCAAAATAAATTATCAATAGTCTTCAACAATGTTAAAGCGATAAAATCTGATAAACAACCGGTTTAAGCTGCGGTGAATATCTGATCCATTAAAAAGTCGAGTAGAAAATAAAATCTACTATCTTTTATGATTTTAAAGGTTTTTCATCATCATTATATGGTGAGATTCGACTTTAATAAATAATCCACATCATCGAATCACCCCGCACTACTGACCAAGGATATTCTTAAGTATCGCGATCACAATTATTCTGCACTACGGGCCGCGAGAATAGTTGTGTATTCATTAATGGTCATGATCATGCCAACAATTGTCCATCATTGCACTACTACCATCGAGGATTTTTAATCACATCATTTGTAACATTACGGTCGTGATTACGCCTTAGAGATAATCCACAGTGTCATAATCATACCAAGTCCATCCATGCTCTCTACGGTGCCACGAGATGACTTTAAAAAAAAAATATAAACATGAGGATGATGACAATGATATAAGAATTCAATAAAACAAGTTCAAGAATTATTTTATCCGAGGAATTATTAACGTCAAATTGTCAACATGATCTTGCTTTGTAGAGTAAAATTCAAGAATGATCGGAAGAATATTTCCGTGAAAAGATCTTTGGATGAAACGCAAATATCGAGGATATTCTACTAATTTCATGGAGTATATAAAGTCAAAGTTTTAACCAATTTGGGTATAATAAAGAATGGAATAACAAAAGAAATCACCGTGCATGCGGTATTGGATGTACAGGTTATTCAACAGAATAATAATAACGGAACGGTCGGTGAAATTCACTGCAAGCGGGATGTTCCAACAGAATAATAAAGATGGAACCGGATCCGGTGTAAAACACACGAGATAGGATATTCAGCAGAATGATAAAAAGCGGAACCAAGTCCGGTGTAAAACACTGCTGACAGGATGTTCCAACAGAATAATAAAAAGCGGAACCCGGTCAGGTGTAAAAACACACGACATGGATGTTCCAACAGAATAATAAAAGAATGTCACCAAGTATAGGGTAAAAAGCGTATCTGAGTTATTCCAACAGAATAAATAAGCGATAGAATAACATAAGATTTCACCAAGTATAGGGTATCTGGCGTATCGAGGTTATGTATAGGGTATGCCACTTTTTTACGAGTTATTCCAAGAATAATAGTGAATGGAATAATGAAGTTCTCTTGAGAAGAAAGAATAACACCACTTCAAGTAAAAAGAACCGAATATAGAAGTAGTGAAGTAGCAGAATACTCTTCTTCTTTCTATAACTTTCTCTCTATAGCTTCTCTACATAATTTTTTCTCTACAGAGTTTGATGAATTTCGTAAGAAAATAATGAAGGAATGAGCTTATTTATAGGAAAATGGAATGCATAGTAACTAATCCATGAAGCGGTCCAGATTGATTTACTTTAATCGATTTTATCCGTATTTAAAGAAAAATCTTTTAAATAAAATATAATATATTCTATTTATATAAAAATATTTTACTATGCAAACCTTTATCAAAAAACACTATGCAAAAAATACTACGATAATAAAATATAATATATTTTATTTATAAAATAACTTTAATAAAGTATTACATTTTTATATAAAAGATGTTTACATTTTATTACGTTAATAATCTGAATAAAACAAAACGTCATTATCATTATAATAATTCATATTATTAATAATGATAATAATGGAATCAAACTAAGTGACTTCTCACATAAGCATCGATAATCAATACTGCAGTAGTGTCTTCTTATGCGAACCACACGTACATTGTATTTTTTACTACTGAGAGTAGTTCAACAATATCAGCGGTAAAACTTCCATAGTTATTTCAATAAAATATTTTGTGTTTTTTCTCAATCAAATGATAATTACATTGTGGGGTCCACCAATGATTGAGTAGTTATGCGAATATTCCCTGCTAAATAGAATATTCCCAGGCCAATCGAATATAATATAACCACTTGTATACTTTGCAAAATTTATAAATATTACCCAAAACTATAACATTATATCAAATTATTCCATAATATTCAAAAATAATATTTATAGAAAATTCATCTTTATTTATAAAAGCTGGGGTCTTACAACCTCCCTTCTTATGAAATTTAAGCCCTCGAAATTAGGGTGCGATACGGTATGTCGAAGAGGTAAGGATACCTTGATTTCATTTTGATTCTAACTCCCAAGTCATTTCCTCAACATCGTGGTTCCTCCACAAAACTTTGACTTGAGGTATAACCTTGGGCGTAGAATATGTTCCTTCTTATCAAAATTTGAGCGGGAACCTCTTCATCGTCCAAATCTTCCGCTATTTCGTCCGGTTCTAACTTCGATAATATGGTTCGGGTCTTTCACATATTTACGTAACATGGATATGTGAAAAACGTTATGAACACGAGACATATTTGGCGGAAAAGCGAGTCTATAGGCGCAGTTCCTACTCGATCGAGGATTAAAATGGACCAGATGAATCGAGGATTAAGTTTCCTCTCTTTCCAAATCTTGTAACTCCTTTTCCATGGAAGCGACTTTTAACAACACATGATCTCCTATATTGAATTCCACGTCCTTTCGATGAAGATCGGCGATAACTCTTTTGTCGATTTTGTGAGGTTTTTTATCGTTGTCGGATCGTTTGAATCTTTTCCGTAGTCATACGTACCAACTCCGGTCCCAACAACGTTGCTTCACCCACCTCATCCCAAAGATCTTTGGAGAGCGACACTTTCTTCCATACAACGCTTGAATGGAGCCATGCCGATACTTGCTTGATAAGCTGTTGTTGTAGGAAAACTCCACCGATGGTAAAAACTTGTCCCAACTCCTTGAAATCAAGAACACGAGTCTTAATAGATCTTGAGAGTTTGAATAGTCTCTCCATTGTCTGTCTGGGTCCGTCGAGGATGATATCGCTGAAGCTAAATCGTGAAGTCCGTGCCCATAGCTTTTTGCAAACTAACCCGAAATCTTGAAGTGAATCTTGGGTCTCGATCGAAACTATGGATACCGGCATACCATGCGATCTTACAATCTCGTTTATGTACATCTGAGCAAGGCGTTCAAGTGTATAAGTTTTTCGTATCGGTAAGAAATGAAGCGGACTTGGTCAATCTATCAACAATGACCCAAATCGCATCAATGCCTTGAGAAACCTTAGGAAGGCCGATAGCGAAATCCATGGTAATGTGCTCCCACTTCCATTCGGAATTTCAAGTGGTTCTGAATGGACCTTTTGGTACTTGATGCTCGCTTTTAACTTCGTTGACAAGTTAGACACCTTGAGATAAACGGCTTATCTCCCTCTTCATATTGCTCCACCAAAATGTATGGCGAATATCATGATACATTTTGGTACTCCCGAGATGGATTGCAAATGGTGTGTGTTATGCGCCTCCATCATGATATTATACTTTAAATCGGTCGTTAGGAACCTGAAAGTCAGAGTTGACTCAAGTATTCCTTCTTCATCGATTCTTGCTTCCCAGCGTAGCACCTCTTGCACTTTCTTTTTTTTCATACGCATCGGCTCAGAGTTTGTAGCTTGAAAGCGACTTTAACTTTATCGATTAAAGTCGGTTCTACTACTCATATTTGCTATCATCACACGCGTCCCAGAGTCTTTAACTCTATCTCCATCCTTTGCAAGTCACCTGAAATGGGCCTTTGTGTGTGACAATAACGCTTTCGTACTTGCATACGATCTTCACTTTCGATGCATCGCCTACCACGTTCGCTTTTCGGGATGGTATTGGATGGTATGATCATAATCTTTCAACAGATTCAAGCCAGCGTCGTTTGTCGCGTGTTGAGTTCCTTTTGAGTGAAGAAATATTTGAGGCTTTTATGATCCGTAAAGATCTCCACTTTCTCCCCATACAAGTAATGCCTCCAAATTTTAAGTCTGAAGACAACATGCTTGACTCCGGATCGTGAGTAGGATAATTCCTCTCATATTCTTTGAGTTGTCATGAGGCATAGGCTATAACTTTTCCATGTTGCATAAGAACACATCCTCGACCCTTTGCTCGAAGCATCATCTTTGTAGATGACAAATCCTCCGAGGCAAATGGTATTGTCGAGCAGTCTTTGAAATAAGTCTCTTCTTGAGTTCTTGAAAACTCTTCTCACATTCTTTCGCTCAACCGAACTTTGTATCTTTTCGAGTCAATTTGAGTCGATGGAGTAGCGATTCGAGAAAATCCTTCCACGAATCTCCGATAATAACCATGACAAACAAGAAAGCTACGTGCTTCGGTCCTTCGATTTAGGTTGTTCCCGACTTTGAATAGCTTTCAATCTTCACGGGTCAACGGATATTCCATGACTTGATACCACGTGCCCAAGGAATGCTACTTCTTCTGACGAACTCGCATTTCTTCAACTTGGCATAAAGCTTATATTCACGAAGCTTTTGGAGTGTCGACCTCAAGTGTTGCTTTCATGATCTTCACGGCTTTTGGAATAAATAAGGATGTAAATCGATAAAGACGACCACAAAGTGATCTAAATATTCCTTGAATACTCGGTTCATCATATCCATGAAGGCGGTGAGGAGCATTAGTCGATCAAAGGACATGACTAGGAATTCATAATGCCCGTCTGGGAGTTACGAAAGCCGTCTTTGGAATGTCGTGGTTCTAATCTTCAATTGGTGATATCCGGAACGAAGATCGATCTTTGAAAAGAATTTGGCTCTTACAGAATCGGGTCAAACAGGTCATCAATACGTGGCGATGGATACCTATTTTGATGGTGACATGATTCAACTCCCGATAATCAATACAAAGTCGCATACTCCCATCTTTCTTCTTCACGAATAGAGCAGGGAGCACCCCGAGGAGAAGTACTTAGGTCGAATAAAGCCGATGTCTAACAATTCTGCGGTTGGGTCTTTAACTCCACGAAGTTGATAGAGCCATTCGATATGGGGCTTTGGAAATAGGTTTTATACCGGGTTCAAGGTCGATACAAAATTCAATTTCACGCCTGGGGGTAGGCAGCGAAGTTCTTGGGGAATCGTCAGAAATTTATTAACAATAGAAATATCGCTCAAAAGCGGCGTATTTTTGTTTAAATCATGACATGAGCTAAGAAAGCTTGACATCCATTTTTCAATAAGCGAATAGCTTTATGGCTTGAGATAGTAGTGATTGATTTTAATGGTTTGGTCGTTTGAATTAGCATAATAGGTTGATTAGGAATATGAAAGCTAACAACTTACGAAAACAATCAATTTTTGCATGATAAGTAGTTAACCAATCAATCCACAGAATCACGTCAAATGCAAGTATTTTTAATGAAATAAGATCGACGGGTAATGTGAGGGTACCGATTTGAACCAAACAAGACTTATAAGCAAAGTGGATGTAATGAAGGTTTCTCCCAACGGAGTTTCCACAGATAAGTCAAAGTCTAATTCTCTCGAGTCAAATTTAATCGATGGCGCAAGTAGGAGAAATAAAAGAATGGGTAGAACCAGGTATCAAATAAAGTGTAGACTTCATTAGAGTTTATGATAAGCTTACCCGTGATGACCTCATTCGGGTTCCTTGCTCTCTGGGGAGGTCACAACAAACGCCTCCTTGCACCTTCTCGGGTTTGACTTTTTCGGGGACTGACCTTTGGTGCCTCCATCCTAGTTGAATTTGTCTTGATGAAACGCACAAAATCGAGCTAAGTGACCTTCTCTTCCACAATTATAACATGCTTTGAACGGCGTAGCACGTTCGATGATGTGTCCCTCTTCTCCGCATTTGAAGCATATGATAGGTGGTCTTTCTCCTTCCTTAACAACTTGGTCTTTGGTCTTGGCGTCTTTCCATCATTGTTGAATCTCCGTTTCTTGAAATGTCCATTCTTATTGTTTTTGTACGATTACCAAAGTAGTGGTACCATATCGACTCGCTGTTGATTCCCTCCACGCTTGTTGTCACCGCTTCGATGACTACTCTCATTTGGTATTATAACTTCTTAACCGCTCTCTTTTAGTAACGTTGACTCGTTATCGCGCTCCACTAAGCGAGCCCTATTTACAACATCCGAATACAAACACGGTTTATGAGAAATAAGATGTTGACGTATCTCCGACTTCAAACCTCTTAAAACATTCGCGCCATTCTCTCTTCATTATCCACCAAGTGGGGACTGTGAACCGTGATAACTCCGCAAATTTTGCCTCGTATTGCGACACGGTCATATTGTTTTGTTCAACTTGATAAACTCCACCTCCTTCGTGTGGCGAATACTTTCGGGAAAGTATTTTGTCGTTGAGCGACTCTGGAACTTCTCCCAAGATATCTTGATCAAAGACGAGGTTGAGTACGTTTTCCGATTCCCACCAAGATGTCGCCTCTCGCATGCAACATAAAAGCGTAGAAAGGAACCTTTGCTCCTCGGAGCATCCCAAGACATCAAATATCTTGGTGTCTGCTTTATCCATGCTTCCTTGAAGTGGTTTTGGCTCTCCCTTAAACTCCGGTGGTCCCGGCTCCTTGAATTGTTTAGCGGTGTGGCAGCAGAGAGTTTTCCGTGTTTCCACTACGTTTTGGGTGAGTCGCTCTACTTTCTTTGTTGCATAAATTGCATAAAGCCTCGAACATTTGATCATTCATCATTTGGTCGGTGTTGTTTTTTTGCGTGAGGATTGTCGCCTTCACGATGCACATTATCCTCGATTATTGATATGTGGTGAATCGGCGATCGCTTTGTGCTCCATTCTTTATTCTCAACATTCTCGGATGTCATTTTGAGATCATCGCCACAAAACAAAAGATTAATTGACATTTAACAATTACCTTTATATTCGACCGACCAATAAAATAGCACAAAAACTTAGGTAGGTCATACTAGGCGAAAGGTATTCCGTCTCTCCCCCTCTAGTACTTTTCTCACATCTTAGCCTGGGATCATATCCTTAGCTTTGATACTGTTGTGGCGCCCCCAAAATTAGGTATACATCACCCATCTTGGGTCGCCACTTACATGATCTGTAATTTAAATCTGACTTATTAACATAAGCGTAAGTGTACAATCTGACATAAAGCGTGAGTTTAAATACAAATATAAATCTACTAGATATTATACAAACTCAAACAAAAAGTCCTCATTACAATTATTATCACACTATTTCACAGAATAGTGAGGACTACTATCTTATCTTGGGACCATCACTCGTTTCCCAGGCTCGTCCATATATATTCTCATTTCTGAAGAGAAACGGTGAAAGAAAGGGTGAGCTCAACTAGCCCGAGAAGAAATATTATGACTAAGATAATGCAAAATAAATTATCAATAGTCTCAACAATGTTAAAGCGATAAAATACAATGATAAAGCAACCGGTTTAAGCTGCAGTGAATATCTGATCCATTAAAAGAGTCAAGTAGAAAATAAAATCTACTATCTTTTATGATTTTAAAGGTTTTTCATCTTTGTTATATTTGAGATTCGACTTTAATAAATAATCCACATCATCGAATCACCCCCGCACTACGACCGAGGATATTCTTAAGTATCGCGATCACAATTATTCCCGCACTACGGGCCGAGAATAGTTGTGTATTCATTAATGGTAATGATCATGCCAACAATCACGTCCATCATCGCATCTACTACTGACCATCGAGGATTTTTAATCACATCATTTGTAACATTACGGTCGTGATTTAAGAATAATCCACAGTCATAATCATACCAAGTCCATCCATGCTTCTACAGACGCCACGATGACTTTTAAAAAAAAATATAAACATGAGGATGATGACAATGATATAAGAATTGATAAAACAAGTTCAAGAATTATTTTATCCGGGAATTATTAACGTCAAATTGTCAACGTGATCTTTGTTTTGTAGAGTAAAATTCAAGAATGATCGGAAGAATATTTCCGTGAAAAGATCTTTGGATGAAACGCTTAAATATCGAGGATATTCTACTAATTTCATGGAGTATAGAAGTCAAAGTTTTAACCAATTTGGGTATAATAAAGAATGGAATAACAAAAGAAATCACCGTGCATGCGGTGCCGATGACGAGTTATTCAGCAGAATAATAATAACGGAACCGGTCGGTGAAATTCACGCAAGCGGGATGTTCCAACGAGAATAATAAAGATGGAACCGGATCGGTGTAAAACACGAGATAGGATATTCAGCGAGAATGATAAAAAGGCGGAACCGGTCCGGTGTAAAACCTGCATGACGAGGATGTTCAATGAATAATAATAAAAAGCGGAACCGGGTCGGTGTAAAACACATGAGCGCAGGATGTTCAAGCAGAATAATAAAGAATGTCACCAAGTATAGGTAAGTAGCAGCGTATCTGAGGTTATTCAACAGAATAAATAAGCGATAGAATAACATAAGGATTTCACCAAGTATAGGGTATCTGGCGTATACAAAGTTATGTATAGGGTATGCCACTTTTACGAGTTATTCAAATGAGAATAATAGTGAATGGAATAATGAAGTTCTCTTCAAGAAGAAAGAATAACACCCACTACTAGTAAAAAAAATGAATATAGAAGTAATGAAGTAGCGAGAATACTCTTCTTCTTTCTATAACTTTTCTCTATAGCTTCCTCTATAATTTTCTCTACAGAGTTTGATGAATTCGTAAGAAAATAATGAAGGAATGAGCTTTATTTATAGGAAAATGGAATGCATAGTAACTAATCCATGAGCGGTCCAGATTGATTTACTTTAATCGACGGTCCATGTTTAAAGAAAAATCTTTTAAATAAAATATAATATATTCTATTTATATAAAAATATTTTACTATGCAAACACTATAAAAACACTACGCAAAACACTATCATAATAAAATATAATATATTTTATTTATAAAATAACTTTAATAAAGTATTACATTTTTATATAAAAGATGTTTACATTTTATTACGTTAATAATCTGAATAAAACAAAAGCGTCATTATCATTATAATAATTCATATTATTAATCGATGATAATGGAATCAAACTAAGTGACTTCTCACATAAGCATCGATAATCAATACCGGTGGTGTCTTCTTATGCAACCACACGTATTCTTTGTACTTTTACTACTAGAGTAGTTCAACAATATCAGCGGTAAAACTTCCATAGTTATTTGATAAAATATTTTTGTCTTTTTCTCAATCCGACAATAATTACATTGTGGGGTCCTGATGATTGAGTAGTTATGCGAATATTCCTGCTAGCAGAATATTCCCCACCAATCGAATATAATATAACCACTTGTATACTTTGCAAAATTTATAAATATTACCCAAAACTATAACATTATATCAAATTATTCCATAATATTCAAAAATAATATTTATAGAAAATTCATCTTTATTTATAAAAAGCGGGGTCTTACAAAAAACATCTTCACGCTTCGTGAATAGTACTTTCATGAATAAGAATTCGTGAATAGTAACTCATGAATAGTAACTCGTGAATAAGAACTCATGAATAAGAACTCCTTATATGAAAAAGTTCCAAATTTGATAAAATTTCCAACCAATATTTAAGATAATGATATTGAATTAATAATATCATTTTCGAATAAAATAACATCTCTTACCTCGAAAGACAAGATTTCTAGTTGAAACACAGGATATAAAGGCTATGACTTGAACTTGACCAGTATAGCAATACTCAAAGTATACTCAAAATACTCACAAGAATACGCCGATAATAATATAGAGAGAAAACTTGATTTTGGTGTGATTTTCAATTCTAACCTAAGCACCTATTTATAGGAAAATGCTTGTGAAACACCAAAGCGAGAAAATTTAATATAATAATATTATATATATTACAAATTCTCTACGCACATTTTGACAACTGATTTCAGCTTATCTTGCACATGCTAAGGCTGCCCACAAAACAAAAAAAAACGTTTTTCCTATTTTAAATATTTTAAACTTCCAAAAATCAATTATTTGGAGTTTCGGAACTTCAATAATTCATAATAAATAGCCCTTTTATCAGAAAATTCGAATCTCGCAACTGTTTATAGGAAATTCAATTCTCTACAACTTTGCAGAAGAAAGTTTTTCCAAATTCTAGACAGAAATTGACTGAAATCCACAAACGGGTGATTTTACAAGATATAATCAAATTTCGGTCAATAATTGTGTCCACCAACACACAAAATATGTGTTAAACATTTAATGTAAGACCCCAGCTTTTATAAATAAAGATGAATTTTCTATAAATATTATTTTTGAATATTATGGAATAATTTGATATAATGTTATAGTTGTGGGTAATATTTATAAATTTTGCAAAGTATGCAAGTGGTTATATTATATTCGATTGGTCGGGGAATATTCGGTTTAGCAGGGAATATTCGTACAACGGCTCAATCATTGGTGGACCCAATAATGTAATTATTGTCGGATTGAGAAAACGATAAAAAATATTTTATTGAAATAACGGCGGAAGTTTTACTGGTTGATCTTGTTGAACTACTCAGTAGTAAAAATACGAAGAATACGTGTGGTTGCGTAGTAGCATACCAGTATTGATTATCGATGCTTATGTGAGAAGTCACTCGGTTTGATTCTATTATTGTCGATTAATAATATGAATTATTATAGCGATAATGACGTTTTGTTTTATTCAGTATTATTAACGTAATAAAAATGTAAACATCTTTTTATAAAAATGTAATACTTTATTAAAGTTATTTTATAAATAAAATATATTATATTTTATTATGATAGTGTTGATAGTGTTTTTGCATAGTGTTGATAGTGTTTGCATATAAGAAAATATTTTTATATAAATAGAATATATTATATTTTATTTAAAAGATTTTGCTTTTAAATATGGACCGTCAGATTAAAGTAAATCAATACGGACCGTTCATGGATTAATTACTATGCATTCTATTTTCCTATAAATAGAAGCTCATTCCTTCATTATTTTCTTTTAATTCACTAAAACTACAGAGAGAAACTATAGAGAGAAAGAAGAAAAGTATTCGCTACTTCACTTCGCCAATATTCGGTTCTTAAGGTAGGGAATATTATTTGTTGCATCTGCCGTAAAGGGTGTTATTCTTTCTTATTCATGAAGAGAACTTACATTATTCCATTCATTATTATTACATTGGAATAACTTTTGTAAAAGTGGCATACCCTATACATAACTTGTATACGCAGATACCCTATACTTGGTGAAATCCTTATGTTATTCCATCGCTTATTATTCATTGGAATAACTCAGATATCTGTGGTTTACCCTATACTTGGTGACATTCTTCTATTATTCATTGGAACATCCATGCATGTGTGTTTTACGGGACTGGTTCCGCCTCTTTATCATTCATTGGAATATCCTATCTGTGTTTTACACCGGATCCGGTTCCATCTTTATTATTTCGTTGGAACATCCTGCTTCATGTGAATTTCACCCGACTGGTTCCGTTATTATTATTCTCGTTGAATAACTCATCCTATGCCAAGCACCGCATGCGTGGTGATTTCTTTTGTTATTCCATTCTTTATTATACCCGGTTGGTTAAAACTTTGACTTCTATACTCCATGAAATTAGTAGAATATCCTTGATATTTGCGTTTCATCCGAAGATCTTTTCATGGAAATATTCTTCCGATCATTCTTGAATTTTACTCTACAAAACAAAGATCGTGTTGACAATTTGGACATTAATTATTCTCGGATAAAATAATTCTTGAACTTGTTTTATCAATTCTTATATCATTGTCATCATCCTCATGTTTATATTTTTTTTAAAAGTCATCTTTGGCACTGTAGAAAGCGTGGATGGACTTGGTATGATTATGACGGAGACTATTCTTGTAATCATGACCGTAATGTTACAAATGATGTGGTAAAAATCCTCGATTGGTAGTAGTGCATTGATGGACGATTGTTGGTATGATCATGACCATTAATGAATACACAACTATTCTTAGCCCAGTAGTGCGAATAATTGTGTTCGTGATACTAAAGAATATCCTTGGTCAGTAGTGCGGGGGTGATTCGATGATGTGGATTATTTATTAAAGCCGAGTCTCACTTTAATGATGATGAAAAACCTTTTAAATCATAAAAGATAGTAGATTTTATTTTCTACTTGACTCTTTTAATGGATCGCTTGTTCGCTGCAGTTAAACTTGATGTTTATTATATTTTATCGGTTTAAC
This sequence comes from Panax quinquefolius, assembly GCA_020205615.1. Lineage (NCBI taxonomy): Eukaryota > Viridiplantae > Streptophyta > Magnoliopsida > Apiales > Araliaceae > Panax > Panax quinquefolius. The sequence goes on along the minus strand of CM035154.1, from coordinate 7,308,506 downwards.
ATTTGTTGAAGGCTATTGATAATTTATTCTCGCATTATCTTAGTCATAATATTTCTTCTTTGGGCTAGTTGAGCTCACCCTTTCTTTCACCGTTTCTCTTGAAATGAGAACATAATTGGACGACAGTCCTGGAAGCGGAATAATGGTCCAGAGGATAGCATTAGTAGTCCTCACTATTCGTGAAATAGTGTGATAATAATTGTAATGAGGACTCCCTTTGAGTTTGTATAATATCTAGTAGACAATATTTGTATTCAAACTCACAGTTTATGTCGTATTTGCATAACAGTTATATTAGTAAGTTGTATTTAAATTCTGTACCATGTATCTGACTACCCAAGTTGGGTGATGTATACCTAATTTTGGGGGCGTCACATTTAATGCCACAAAAATACTCTTCATCCTCATATACTCATATATCCCACATTCATTATAAAAATATCACCAGTTAATATATTATTAAAATAATATATTTAAATGAATTATTTTATCGAAAAAGATAAAATATTAATTTTCAACAATTGTCACATTAAAAATTTTCTCCATCTATATCCACATAAAATCAATATTTTCCTCATCATATAAATCAATAATTAATTATTCACAAATAATATTACAGAATCACACGATCTTGGCAACTGTGTAGTTCAGAGAAGAGGGGCTTTCCAATAAGGATCTCTCTCTTCTTGCGCATATGATTAGGTGACCAAACCTCTCCTTAGAGCAGAACTTTCAGACATCGCTAATAATGTTTTCCAATAATATTATTCAGGATAATATGAATTATTGTCTCAGATAATGGAAAATACTATGTAATGACAATTTATTGAAACAACAAGTAATATAAAATATCAATGCAAAGAATTATTGAATCAATAAAATAAAATCTTGAACAATAATTATCGTAACAATTATCGAGTAGTGCCTTCTTCACGTAAGAATCAATAATTGGTGCAATCTGTAATGTCTTCTTGTTCAACCACGCATATTAATGTGTTTTAACCACGGGTATTCCAACAAGATTAATCTGTGAATAACCACGCCCGTTATTTATAAACAACTTATATTTGTCGTTTTTCTTCATCCAATCGCTTTCCGTTATGGGGCCCACAAAAGACATACGTCGTGTACGAATATTCCCCGACAGTACGAATATTCCACGACCAAATGAATATTCCCCGACAATAATGAATATTTTATAACCACTTGCTTATTCGAAATATTTGTGTATTTTACCCATAACTATCCACATTAATCAAATCAACCCTTACTATTTCAAAATAATAAATAGAGGAAAATAAATTTCATTTATTAATAATTTGGGGTCTTACACTCTTGGTCTTCGTTGAACCTTGGTATTTCTTCTTCATGGAATCCCATATTTGCTTGGAGGTGTCTTTGCAAAGAATCGTTTCCAAGATTGAGCGATCAATTGCTTGGAACAAGTAATTTTTGGCTCTAAGATCTTTCAACTGCTTTGCTTCTAGCTCTACTTTCTGCGCATCTGTTATTGTGGCATCGGCTCCTGGTTCCGTAATTCCATCTGTGACGACTCGCCAGTACTCCTTGGATCTTAGAAAGTTCTCCATTAACATGCTCCAATGATCATAATGACCATCAAAGCGGGAATATTTGGTTGAACAAAGTTGTTCAGAGCCATCATTAATTTCTGTCAACGCAAAAAAATAAAACAAGTTGAAAAGAAATAGCTACTGCTATATCAAAAAGATTAACTCTCAAAAGTGACTCTCTTTTGAGACTAGCTTTGATACCACTGTTAAGGGCATAAGGGAATAGAAAATATATGAAATTTGAAACGCACATCGCAGAGATAGATTTATTAGTTCAAACAAGCCTATTTAAATAGGCAATACATAAACAACTATCAGCTATAAATTAGCTGTTACAAACTTGAAAATAGGAACAGAAAAACTACAAAACAAGCTCCTAATGACTTGGTAAATCCAAGTCTACTAAATAAACTTATTCCTAAAGACTAGGAGAAGAACATAACAACCTCTGAAACATAACAACCTCTGACTTACTCAACACCCTCCCTTATACTAGTATTATCAAATACTTGGTTTAAGATACAAAACACAATACTACTTGCTGCCTAGAATGTGTACAAAGTAAGACCCACAACCACCACAGACATTAAAATAACAGCTTCCAGAATAAATTGTTGCCAATTCAGTTTGAACGAAATTTTAAGGTCAAATGCCTAGCATAACCAAAGAAGTATAATACGACAACACCAATCAATGAAAAGAACAAACACTACGATCACCCAAATCCTTACAAAAAGGTTAAACAATTAATATTATCAAATTGGGAAAATCATCGCTTATTTTATTCAAATAAATATTAAATTCATCCAAAACACTCAGCGATCAATTTCGACGATGGAAAAATTCAATCTAATATTCACTATTTCTCTATTTGGTGACACAACGAATAGAAACAATAATAGGAATTGAATTTATATAACTTTGCAATAACAGGAGGAAGTTGGATAAATTGACTATAAGCGGTCATAATGTTTATAAATCAGAATCCTAAGAGTTAACCCTAAAACACAATAAACTAGTAATCCTAATTACGTAAGAAATAATTAAATTACGAAATAATCCAAAAAGAACCAAGACTTAAAAAACTTCAGAAGGCCCAAACACTTGTTTCCGGACCTTTTTCAGGCTTTTAATGGTGTCCATCATGTCCAAGGGTAATGTGTATTGTACGGCTCGTCGTAAGCTTCGATTTGGTATATTATGCTTCCCGTAACTCCAAACGGATCAAAAGTTACGATAAAAACAGTGTCAACGGTAATTGGGCTTGAATTTTCTTCCTTTACTTCCAATTCGGACCGTGTCACTTGGGCATGGATGGAGGGTAGCCAAGGTTACGGTAAGGCAACCCAACCATAAAACATTTATCATGATATAATTTGTCTGATACCAGAGACAAATTAAAATGAAATCCCACATATCTTTGACTTAATCAATCTAGGCTACTGTGAAATAGTAAGCTTTACAAATATATAGATATAGATATAGATATATAATATATATATATATATATATATATATATATATATATATATTGATAATTGAATTCATTGTTTTTAATTTCAAACTAATAACTTGTTATCAATTTGGTGAACATCTTATAAGGGAATATTCTTGTTGTTGAATTGCTTCTAATGAAAATTTTAAGACGGTTCATTTGTAACCAAACATGTTATTGCTTCTGATGAAAACCGGCTATTGAAAGAAAAAGCTTGCATCTGATCTGCCACGCAAAAGGGTGCTCCTAAGTCAAAAGAAGATGGGGGAGTGTGAGAACCTGAGATTGAACGCGATATAATGCATCCATTTGGCAATTGGCATTCCAAAATAAAAAAGAATACCGACACGAGTAAGTATGATCTCAATTTGATATAGTAACAACACAAACAGAGTAAATGAATAAAGATAACATACCATTGGTAAACGCACAACTCAACCCGATGGAAAAAGCAATAGACACCGTGAACACTCCAAGCAGTATATAATTCACCGGATGGTGCTGGTAATAATAGGATAACGGAAACAGAGCTAAAATACAAAATTAAATAGGGGAACAAAAACCAACTTCAATTTAAAATTAGGAAAAACAACGTACCAATAAATGGAGAAGGATGTAAAGAGCTGAACCGGCACTGGTGGTTAAGAACAAAAAATAGTAACGGGACGGGCGTATACAACAACGGCGCGGACTGCGACGGTGAAGGAGCAATTGGATAGTCATAGCGACGACGGAGTATATTTTACGAATGAATGACCACCGGAGCTCCGGCGACTCCAACATCCGGTACATCGGTTGGCTAGTTCCCGATTCGATATTATATTTCCTGAAAGTTGGCTGCCAAATCAAATTTATCGAAAACAAATTTCCAACACTTTATTTGACACGTGTCGCATTCTCCTAAACAACGTGGAGGTCAATTGGATTTGGATATATCGTTTACGTAGCTTTGACTTTGTAGACTTCGTTATAATAAGAAGGTAATGTTCATAAAATTGTGCAGTTCATAAAATCTTTTAGGAACAAAAATTATTTCCTTAACACGACAATCATTTAAGAACAGATGGAGTAATATATATCTTGTTTTAGAGTTGTATACAAAAATAATTGTATATATCAATTATCTATATTATTCTTGTATTGAAAAAAATAATATTATTTATTGAGCATAAAATAGTGAAACAATAAAAGTTATATTTAATCTTGAAGTAATATTATAAACCAAGAAATTAATATTTACTTGAAAATCTCAAACAGCAAATTTTAAAATACAAAAACACTTATTTAAAACAACATATATTAAGGGACGGATAGAGTATTAATAAATTAGATAATTTGAATGACATCCGAACTTAAAAAGTTATTTGGTAATTAAAAGTATAAAACATTTAAATAATTTTAAATTTAAAAATATTAATTTAAAAATAAAAATATCTCAAATTAACTTTTCAAAACTCAATGATGATCTTAAAATTTGAAATAAAAGGAGTACATTATTTATACAAGCTTCATATATTTAAATTTTTTAATGAAAAATAGCTCTTAATGATTTAAATTTATATCTTTTTCTTACCGATTAAGCTGACGATAAAAGGTAATTATCAAATAATTTTATCCTCTTATCAAATTAAATATGGAGCTATTAAAAGGTATCAAGAGGTAAATAAACACCATCTAAGTTTTTTTAACATTATGGGTTGTTTTAAAAAGAAAATTAATAAAAAAATATAGATGTAAATTTATTTTATTTTATTTTTGGACGAATATTATGTCTGTAAATTTTAAAAGGTTAGTCAAATGGACATAAAACAAAACATTAGCAAAACTATCTTGTAACTTTTCTCTCCGAAATTAGAGAAATAAAAAGAAAGAATAAAATTTCAAATTTAAGAGTGAGAATAAATGTAAGACCCCAATTTATTATTTAATGAAATTAAATTTCCTCTATTTATTATTTTGAAATAGTAAGGGTTGATTTGATTAATGTGGTAAGTTATGGGTAAAATGCGAAATTATTTCAAACAATCAAGTGGTTTTAAAATATTCATTGTTGACGGGGAATTTTCGTTTGGTCGTGGAATATTCTTCTTACCGTAGGGAATATTAAATCGATAGATTACCACTAGAAGCCTTTGTGTGGGCCCCATAACGGAAAGTGATTGAATGAAGAAAGCGACAAGAATAAGTTGGTTATAAATAACTTGGCAGTAGTTATTACAGTTAATCTTGTTGGAATACTGCGGTGGTTAAAACACAAGAAGACATACCCAGATTACACCAATTATTGATTCTACGTACGTGAAGGCACTACTCAATAATTGTTACGATAATTCTTATTCAAAGATTTTATTTTATTGATTCAATAATTCTTTGCGTTGATATTTTATATTTCGTTGTTTTAATAATTGTCATTACCGCGATTTTCTATTATCTGAGCAATAATTCATATTATATGAATAATATTATTAGATAACATTATTGGCAATGTCTCAGAAAGTTACGCTACAGGAGAGGTTTGGTCATCTAATTGCTTGGCCAAGAAGGAGAGATCCTTATTGGAAAACCCCTCTTTCACAGGGAGGCTGCTCGGTTATCGATAATGTGATTACGTAATATTATTTATGAATAATTATTATTGATTTATATGATGAGGAAAATATTGATTTTATGTGGATATAGATGGAGAAAATTTTTAATGTGACAATTGTTGAAAATTAATATTTTATCTTTTCGATAAAATAATTCATTTAAATATATTATTTTAATAATATATTGATGGTGATATTTTCTGATGAATATGGGATATATGAGTATATGAGGAGGAAGAGTATTTTTGTGGCATTAAATGATTAACACATATTTTTGTATTCGGAGTGTAAGACCCCAAATTATTAATAAATGAAATTTATTTTCCTCTATTTATTATTTTGAAATAGTAAGGGTTGATTTGATTAACGTAAGTTATAGGTAAAAATACATAAATATTTGAATAAGCAAGTGATTATAAAATATTCATTATAAATGGGGAATATTCGTTTGGTCGTGGAATATTCAGATCTTGTCGAGGAATATTAAATACGATGGCGCGATCTTTTGTGGGCCCCATAACTAAAAAAACGATTGGATGAAGAAAACGACAAATATAAGTTATTTATAAATAACGGCTTAGTTGTTACTAGTTATCTTGTTGGAATACCTTAGGTGGTTAAAACACACTAATGTCTGGCGTTGTTGACAAGAAGTACGGTATTGTACCAATTATTGATTCTTACGTAGAAGGCACTACTCAATAATTGTTACAATAATTAATTATTCGATATTTTATTTTATTGATTCAATAATTCTTTGCATTGATATTTTATATTCTTCGTTGTTTCAATAAATTGTCATTACATAGTATTTTTTTATTATCAGAGCAATAATTCATATTATCTGAATAATATTATTGGATAACATTATTGGCAATGTCTAAAAAGTTACATCTAAGGAGAGGTTTGGTCACCTAATTACGCCAAAAGTAAGGAGAGATTATTATTGGAAAGCCCCTCTTTCACAGAAGCTACTGGTCACCCGATCTTGTGATTCTCGTAATATTATTTGTAAATAATTAATTATTGATTTATATGATGAGGAAAATATTGATTTTATGTGGATATAGATGGAGAAAATTTTTAATGTGACAATTGTTGAAAATTGAAATTTTATCTTTTTCTGATAAAATAATTCATTTAAATATATTATTTTAATAATATATTAACGGTGATATTTTTATAATAAATGTGGGATATGTGAGTATATGAGGAGGAAAAGTATTTTTATGGCATTAAATGTTTAACACATATTTTGTGTGTTGGTGGAAACAATTATAGACCGAAATTTGATTATATCTTGTAAAATCGCCCGTTTGTGGATTTCGGTCAATTTTTGTTTGGAATTTCGAAAAACTTCCTTCTGCAAAGTTGTAGATAATGGAATTTCCTATAAAAATTCGCAAGATTCGAATTTTCTGATAAAAGGGCTATTTATTATGAATTATTGAAGTTCCGAAGCTCCGAAATAATTGATTTTTGAAAGTTTAAAATAATTTAAATAACAAAAAAGTTTTTTGTGCAAGTCTTGTGAGGTGGGCTGTTTGGTGGCTGAGGTTTGGAAGCAAAATAAGTGTAAGTTGGAATAAAAATTATATATATTAATATTAATTTATTAAATTTTCTACTTTGGTGTTCTAAGCGATTTTCCTATAAATAGGGTCTTGGGTTAGAATTGAAAATCACACCGTAAAGCCGAGGTTTTCTCTTTCTATATTATCGGCGTATTCTTGTGAGTATTTTGAGTATACTTTGAGTATTTCTATACGGTGCAAGTTCAAGTCATAGCTTTATATCCGGTGTTTAACTAGAAAGATTGTCTTTCGAGGTAAGGGATGTTATTTTATTCGAAAATGATATTATTTCTTCAATATCATTATCTTAGAAATATTGGTTGGAAATTTTATCAAATTTGAAACTTTTTCATGTCGGGGTTACTATTCACGAAGTTCTTATTCATGAGTTACTATTTACGAGATTTACTATTCATGAGTTCTTATTCACGAGTTCTTATTCATGAGTTCTTATTCACGAGTTACTATTCATGAGTACTATTCACGAAGCGTGATGATGTTTTGTGTGAAATTTCTATCTTTTGGTGTCGGAGTTACTATTCACGATAATCGATATTTATTCACGATACTCTGACTATTTATTCACGAATCGACACTATTCAATAGAAAAATAAAATTTCTTCTTTTTGTCCAAAATATCTACTATGGATACTAGCTTTGATTGTATCCATGTTTTGATCATTCTTGAATTTTACTCCACTCTGATTACTTATGAAGTATTTTTGAACTTGGATTGTTTAAAATACGAATCCTTAATATTTGTTCTTTTGTTTCACTGGATTCGTTTCCTTTAAAATATTTTTCATCATCCTCAGTCCTAAATGATGATATTACTGAATATCTTTGGCCTGTAGTGCAAAGATGAATGATTTCTTGATGAATATCTTTGGCCCGTAGTGCAAAAGATGAGCAGTGTTGAGATGAACATGACTAATCGATTAATATCTTTGGCCGTAGTGCAAAGATGAACATGTGTTTAGATGAACATGACCTAATGATGAATATCTTTGGCCGTAGTGCAAAGATGAATATTTGATTCCGGATATATATTGATTGATGTTACTGAGGATAAAATATCGACGATGAACTTTTAAATTCATATATGAAGATAGTAGTTTGCATTCTCTACTTTACTCTTCTAATGAATTATTATTTCATTGCGAAGATTGATTTAAAAGCTGGTTGTCTATTGTATTCTATTAGATTTTTTCCTGTTGAAGACTAACGATAATTTGTTGTATATTATCTTAGTCATAATATTCTTTCTCGTCTTTAGTTGAGCTCACCCTTTTCCTTGTTGTTTCATTTTTTTTCTCTGAGTAGAGCGAGAATGTAGCGAAGTACTAGTGGGGTATGGAATGAAGGTTCTAGAGAGAGTTGTTTAGTAGTCCTCACCATTTTGTAAAATAATGTATCAATAATTGTGATGGGATTTATTTGCATGTGGATATTATGCAGAAGACAATAATGTGTATTAAACTCACAAGATATATATGTTGTCATATTTTGCACGACAAATGTATTCATAAAGTTGTAGTTATTTACATACCATGTATTTGGCGATTCGAGAATGGGTTGGATGGAATGGACCTATTTTGGGGCGCCATGGTAGACCCCAATTCTTACTTAGAAATTTGATTATAGCACAGTAAAATCGCTTTGTTTGTAGATTTGGTCAATTTCATTTGGAATTTGGAAAAACTTTCTTCTTCAAAGTTGTAGAGAATGAAATTTCCTATGAAAAAGACATGTGGTTCGAATTTTTCTGAAAAAAGGGCTATTTATTATGAATTATTGAAGTTAGTAATTCAAATAATTGATTTTTGAAAGTTTTAATTATTTTAATTACAAAAACGTTTTTTTTTTGCTTGCTTGGTGGGCTGCATTAAACATGTGCAAGGTGGTGAATTCAGATTCAAGAGGTGGGCTTGACAATTTTGTAAATATAATAATATTATATTAAATTTTACGCTTTGGTGTTCTAAAGATTTTTCTATAAATATGGTGCTTAGGTGAGAATTGAAAATCACATTTAAACCGACGCGTTTTCTCTCTCTATATTATCGAGCGTATTCTTGTGAGTATTTTGAGTATACTTTGAGTATTGCTATACTGGTGCAAGTTCAAGTCATAGCCTATATCCTGTTTCAATTTGTAAGTATTGTCTTTTCGAGGTAAGGGATGTTATTTTATTCGAAAATGATATTATTAATTCAATATCATTATGCCGAAATATTGGTTGGAAATTTTATCAAATTTGGAACTTTTTCATGTCCGGGTTACTATTCATGAGTTCTTATTCACGAGTCTTATTCACGAGTTCTTATTCACGAAAGTACTTATTCACGAAGCGTGAAGATGTTTTTATGAAATTTCTATCTTTTGGTGTCTGAGTTCTTATTCACGATATCACAAGATTTTATTCACGATATCTGAAGACTATTCACGAATCACGAAGACTATTCAATCGAAAAATGAAATTTTTTTCTTTTTGTCAAAATATCTATTGTGGATACTAGCTTTGATTGTATCCATGTTTTGATCATTCTTGAATTTTACTTCACTATGATTATTTATGAAGTATTTTAAACTTCGGATTGTTTTAAAATACGAATCCATAATACTTGTTCTTTTGTTTCCTTTGGATTCGTTTCCTTTAAAATATTTTTCATCATCCTCATCCTAAATGATGATATTATTGAATATCTTTGGCACGTAGTGCGTAGAGATGAATGATTTCTTGATGAATATCTTTTGCCGTGGTAAAGCAAAGATGAGCAGTGTTGAGATGAACATGACTAACTTATTAATATCTTTGGCCAGAGTGCAAAGATGAACATGTGTTTAGATGAATACTTAATGACCGGTGATGAATATCTTTGGCTCAGTGCAAAGATGAATACTTGATTCCAGATATATATTGATTTATGTTACTGAGGATAAAATATCGACGATGAACTTTTAAATTCATATATAGAAGATAGTAGTTTGCATTCTCTACTTAACTCTTCTAATGAATTGTTGTTTTTTCGCCGCTGATTGTTGATTTAAACCGTTTGTCTATTGTATTCTATTAGATTTTTCCTGTTGTAGACTAACGATAATTTGTTGTATATTATCTTAGTCATAATATTCTTCTTTGGGCTAGTTGAGCTCATCATTTTTCTTGTTGTTCCATTTTTTCTTCTCGTGGAGGCGAGAATGTAGCGAAGTACTCAATGGGTATGGAATGAAGGTTCTAGAGAGAGTTGTTTAGTAGTCCTCACTATTTTTATAAAATAATGTATAAATAATTGTGATGAGAATTTATTTGGGTATGTATATTGTCTAGAAGACAATAATTATATTTAAACTCACTGTATATATGTTGTCGTATTTTGCACGAAAAATGTATTAATAAAGTTGTACTTATTTCTGTACCATGCATGTATTTGGCGACTCAGAATGGGTTGGATGTAATGGACCTATTTTGGGGGCGTCATAGAATTCGTTTCCTTTAAAATATTTTTCTTCATTCTCAGTCCTAAATGATGATATTATTGAATATCTTTGGCCTGTATTGCAAAGATAAATAATTTTATAGTGAATAACTTTGGCCCGTAGTGCAAAGATGAACAGGTGTTGAGATGAACATGACCGACTGATGAATATCTTTGGCCTGTAGTACAAAGATGAATATTTGATTCAAGATGTATATTGATTGATGTCACAGGGATAAAATATTGATGATGTACTTTTAAATTCATAGACAGTAGTAGATTTCATTCTCTACGTAACTCTTCTATGAATTATTATTTCTGCTACGAATATTGATCTGAAACTTGTTGTCTATTGTATTTTATCAGATTTTTCCCTGTTGAAGACTAATGATAATTTGTTCTATATTATCTTAGTCATAATATTTTTTACTGGGCTAGTTGAGTTCACCCTTTTTCTTTTTGTTCCATTTTTCTTCTCAGGAGGCGAGAATGTAGCGAGTACTAGTCCGGGTATGGAATGATGATTCTAGAAGTTGTTTAGTAGTCCTCATCATTTTTGTAAAATAATGTATCAATAATTGTGATGAGGATTTATTTGGGTATGAATATTGTCTAGAAGACAATATTTGTATTTAAACTCACAGTTTTTATGATGTATTAATAAAGTTGTAGTTGTTTCTGTACCATGTTATTGACGACCTAAAATGGGTGATGTATACCTATTTTGGGGGCATCACAATAAAGATGTTTTAAAAAAAAAATATTCTCGAAATTATCCATTTACAAAATTACAATTACAATAAAAAATAAAATAAAAGTGATAATAACTTAATGTGAATATTTGTTCATCTCCTTTATTTAAATTAAAAAAAAAATATAATGAAAAGAGAAAAAACTAAAGACAATGCTAGTCGTGTAATGAGTAGTAGGGGTGAGCTAGATGCGATTTGAAATCTAAACCGCACACGAAATCGCTTAAGTGTAATTTGATAAATCTAAAATCGCACATTAAACTGCTTGCAATTGGTGCGGTGCGATTTTGAAAGGTGCGGCACGGTTTCATTTAGTGCAGTTTCGGTTCCAAAATTAATTAAAATAACAAAATTTTATGCAATTTAAATTAACATTTTTGCATCACACAATATTAAATATCACTTTGATAACACGCACAACCTTTGTGACGCCCCCAAAATTAGGTATACGTCACCCATCTTGGGTCGCCACTTACATGGTACATAAATTCAAATACAACTTACTAATATAATCGTAGGTAGTATAATACGACATAAAGCGTGAGTTTGAATACAAATATTGTCTACTAGATATTATACAAACTCAAAAGGAGTCCTCATTACAACTATTATCACACTATTTCACGAATAGTGAGGACTACTAATGCTATCCTCCGGACCATTACTCTCTCCCCCGACTCGTCTCGGCCTATGTTCTCATTTCACGAAGAGAACGAGGGAAAGAAAGGTGAGCTCAACTAGCCCAAGAAGAAATATTATGACTAAGATAATGCGTAATAAATTATCATTAGCCTTCAACGATGTTAAACCGATAAAATACAATAGACAACCGGTTTAATCTGCAATGAAATAAGCAATCCATTAAAAGAGTCAAAGAGAGATAAAGTCTACTATCTTTTAGGTTTTAAAAGGTTTTCATCATTTTTTATCGTCGAGACTCAACTTTAATAAATAAACCACCACATCTAATCATCCTCGTATTACTGGCCAAGGATTTTCATCAAATTATCAATGGTCATGACTATACCGAATCACCCCCGTCATAATCATACCAAAAACTATCCATCATCGCATTCTACAGTGCCACCGAGGACTTTTGTCACATCATTTATATCAAGTCGTGATTATACCGAATGATCCTCGGTCATAATCATACTAAGTTCATCTATGCACATAAGCCAAAGATAACATAATATAACATGAGGGATGATGACAATGACATAATAATTCAATAAAACAAGTTCAAGAATTATTTAATCCATGAATTATTAACGTCAAATTGTCAACACGACATCGTTTCAGTAGAGTAAAATTCAAGAATGATCGTAAGAATATTTCCATGAAAAGATCTTTGGATGAAACGCAAATATCGAGGATATTCTACTAATTTCATGGAGTATAAGTCAAAGTTTTAACTAATTTGGGTATAATAAAGAATGGAATAACAAAAGAAATCACCGTGCATGCAGATTTCAGATAGATAAAAGTTATTCCAATGAATAATAATAATACGGAACCGGTCGGTGAAATTCACATAAAGCATGGGATGTTCCAACAGTAATAATAAAGATGGAACCAGATCCGGTGTAAAACACATGGATAGGATATTCCAACAGAATGATAAAGAGCGGAACCAGTGGGTGTAAAACACATGCATGAGGATGTTCCAATGAGAATAATAAAAGAGCGGAACCAGTGGGTGTAAAACACATGAGCAGTGATGTTCCAACGAGAATAATAGAAGAATGTCACCAAGTATAGGTAAAAAGCGTATACAAAAGTTATTCCAACAGAATAAATAAGAATGGAATAACATAAGGATTTCACCAAGTATAGGATATGCCGCATATACAGGTTATATATAGGGTATACCACTTTTACAGGTTATTCCAACAGAATAATAGTGAATGGAATAACTGAAGTTCTCTTCAAGAAGAAAGAATAACACCCTTCACCGTAAAAAGAGGCTGAATATAGAAGTAGTGAAGTAGCGAGAATACTCTTCTTCTTTCTATAATTTTCTCTCTCTCTATAATTTCTCTCTACAGAGTTTCAATGAATTCGTAAGAAAATAATGAAGGAATGAGCTTATTTATAGGAAAATGGAATGCATAAGAATTAATCCATGAAGCGGTCAGTATTGATTTACTTTAATCGACTATCCATATTTAAAGAAAATCTTTTAAATAAAATATAATATATTCTATTTATATAAAAACATTTTACTATCTAAAACACTACGCAATACTACGCAAAAACACTACGCAAAATCTACGCAACACTATGCATAATAAAATATAATATATTCTATTTATAGAATAAACTTTAATAAAGTATCTATTTTATATAAAAGATGTTTACGCTTTTATTACGTTAATAATCTGAATAAAACAAAACGTCATTATCATTATAATAATTCATATTATTAATCTAATAATAATGGAATCAAATTGGTGACTCTCACATAAATATCAATAATCAATACTGGTAGTGCTTCTTACGCAACCGTACGTGACATCGTACTTTTACTACTGAAAGGAGTAGTTCAATGAAGATCAACCAGTAAAACTTTCGTAGTTATTTCAATAAAATATTTTTTTGTCGTTTTTCAATCCGACAATAATTACATTGCTAGGTCCACTAATGATTGAAAGTAGATTGAACGAATATTCTCGCTAAACCGAATATTCCCCACCAATCGAATATAATATAACCACTGCATACTTTGCAAAATTTATAAATACTACCCACAACTATAATATTATCTCAAATTCACACCATAATATTAAAAAATTATTTCGACAAAATTTAAATCTTTATTGATAAAATCTGGGGTCTCACAACCTTACTTATAATGTTTTGTCTAAACAAAAGCTAAATAGAACCAAACTCAAACTTTAAATTCAGTTTTATATAATGTAGGGTGTGACTAATTTTATATAATATAGGGTGTGACTAATTAATATTGAATATGAAATGATAAAATAAATTAATTATTTAATGAGTCTCATGTTTATTATCACATCTCACGATCTCGTTTTGTATTTATTTAATATCGATAAAATTTGTTATCATATATAACAACTTTTACTTATATAAAGAAAAATAAATATTAAAAATAGAGAATATATATGTATATGAGCTGATATGTATCTATTATATAAACATAGTGGTAGATAACAATAAATTAAGTTTGTTGGTTCTTGTAAATTATTATTGTTATTATAATAATGATGATGGTAAGCTTAATCATATTTTTATTAAAATTTATAAATCAATTTGAACAACTTGACTTCTTTATTTTATTAGTTAATTTATATGGGGCGATTTTAATTTTATACGTGCGAGTTTTGGCCAATAACTAAATTTAAATTATAAATTTAATTGTCAACCCTCATATATGTCCAAATCATTGGAGCGATTTTAATTGATGGTTGATTGTGCAATTTTTGGAGGTAATATAATTCGTTGCTCAGGCGTAGTATGCAGTAGTGAGTCGGCAAAGGTTAGAGGTTCTTTTGGAATTTGGTCGCGAATAGGGAGAAAGTAGTAATAATGGTGTACGATTACGTGGCGCCCTGGGGTTGCAGGTTTGCAGCCCAGCCCCCCATTTAGATGAAAAATATAAAGCTTCCCGCATAGCGGCGACGCCGCGGCCCAACCCCCAGTCAAAATACTCAAATTCTCTCTCTATCACTCACTCATTTCACTCATCCATACAAAATCCCCAAATTTTGAATAGATTTACGAAAGCTGAATCACAATCCAAGCCACTGATCTCTCCTCTTCCATATCCGGTCCCGTTTCCGGCCGGAATCCGACGCCATGACACCGGAAGAAACCGTAAACAAGTTGATACTAGACAAACCTCTTCACCAACTCACCGAAGATGACATTTCTCAGCTCACTCGCGAAGATTGCCGCCGTTACCTCAAAGATAAAGGTTTTTCTCTCCTTTTCTCTTCCTTCTCCTTTTCTCTTCCTTCCTATGTATACAAACACATGTATGTATGTGTAATTTAATAGAATTGAAAATGTAAGGAGGATTTTGGAATTTCGATGGCCACTACAGGAATGAGGAGACCATCGTGGAACAAATCGCAGGCGATCCAGCAAGTTATCTCTCTCAAGACGCTTCTCGAACCAGCGTCCGATTCCGATGTCGCCGCTGCTCGCAAAAAGCTTTACATTCCCCGCCCCCAAATCCCTCCCAATAGTGTATGTGTTAATTATTCACACACTCAAAATTATTTTATTTCTATTAAAGTGACTGTTAAGACAACCTGTTTATAATTTCTTTAAAGTATTGTTTTAATTTATTTCCTTGATTAACGATACCGCAAGTGATTACCTATTAAAATAATTAATGTAGGTCCCTAGGGGAACAAGTGCGGATACAGAAATCTCTGTTTCAGCTGATGAATCGATTCCCTACCAGCGAAAAGATCCAAACTTTAAACCCCATCATTCTGGCGATTCACCCGTTGGTGTTGTTGCCGATAAAGAATCCGTTCCTCCTAGGTAACTTTTTCATATATATATATATATATTATTGTATTTGCTACGTTCCTATGTTCCATAGGGAATTGATGGTGTATTTTTTATTTGTGCTCTGGTGAAATCGAATATATTTTACTGTTGTAGAAAGAAAACATAACATTTCTCTATTCCATAATCTTAAATAAGCAGTCTTGTTGTCTTCATTTTGATTTGTCTTTTTACTTTTACTTAGATAAGCACTGTATTTGTGTTTCTTTTTCATTATTTTCTTGTGTTTTTTTGGAGGGGGTGTGGGGGTGAGTGTGGTTGTTGAACGATACTAGTTTAGCATGTTTTTCCCTAGATGCATGTGCTTAAGCTCATAGTGTTTCCTCTGTCTAGTCCGCGATGGTCTAATTTGAGTTGATGATTATTGGAGTTGCAATGCTTAACGTGTTTATGCTTGCAGTTTGTTAAAGCATGTGTTAGTCTAGTGGTACAAGCAGAATGAGAGTCGACTGTGTTATAGATGTTGGGCGTGAACTATGATGTTATAGTAATTTGCGTTTGGAGTGTGTATGCACAAGTCAACATTTGTCAAGTGTATGATAATTATGGAGAATGAATGAGATGGACGTGTTATAGAGGCTGGGGTGATGAAATAAATATAGATATTAGAGTACATTGACGATGATTGACATTTCTTCGAGGAATAAGTGAAAGACATCTTCATTCTGATTGGTCTCAGAGATTGAATTTTCCTAAATGGTTCCAGAACTACAGGTGTTGCCCATGTGTCAGTTGAACAAATGACAATCTTCTATTGTGGCAAGGTGAATGTATACGATGATGTATCAGCTGATAAGGTATTGAAGCTTCCAACTTTGTAGAATTCTTGAAATATTCTATAATGTTGATAAACTCAAAAGTGTCCCATGACTCTCATGTTACCAACTTATATGCTCTAGGCACAAACAATAATGCAGCTTGCTGCAAGCCCACTTCTTTTTCCCCAAGAAATTCCATATGATGGTACTACAGAAGTTCGATCTTTACCATGTCATTTACAAGCTGCTAATGTCAAAGTAGGCTCAGATTTGTCTGCCATGCTATTGCCGACCTTGCAAACAGGTAGGTTGAATTCACACTCAAATATTCTTCTTCTTAAAAGTTCAACCTGTTTGAATTCACTCAAATATTCTTTTTCTTAATAGTTCCTTTGACAATCATAAACCATGCCTCTTGATATTTATTCGGGGATTGTGTCAGTTCCACATGAGCCACTTCTCTATTTAGTTACTATTAATATTAATATTATTATAATTATTATTATTTATAATTTCTATGGCAAAAAACCTGGAATGATGCATGCAAAAAATTATTTTTGTTTGTTTGATTAATGTATGTTTGTTGCGTGCATGATTCTTACTTTTTTGTGGACAAAATTGAATTCACAAAACTGTTAAATATGGATGTTAAATCAGTAAGAGGCCAGATATGATTTTACAGTGATGGCTGGACGAACATATTAAGGACATAATAGTAGAGACAGTTAAATTACTTTAATTGATATGTCATTGGAATTCTGTGTTGACATGCCATCTTGATTTGAATTGAACAGTGAGATCTAATAACTCTCCACTGCAAAGAGAAGAAAGTAACATTTTTCGTGAAGAAAACCCTGGTAAATACTTCTCCTAGTACAGAATTGTTTACTGGAATTTAATTTTCCCATTTGTTTCTTGTACAGTGATATACATCAGTAGATGTTATTTTCAGGATTTCTTAAAGCTTTAAGGAAGTTAAGTTTAATTATACATTTTCCAACTGAAATGGAATATAACTACCGAAATTATATTGTACATCCAGAATAGTTCTAAGAAGACATGATCCAAAACCGATACTTGACATGTCCTCCCTCTCCAGGTCCATCACAAGGAAAACAAAAATCAAGATTTACTTTATCCGATAGCAAACGGGAGCTAGGACCAAATAATTGTAGTAATAATAACTTCATAAAATAATCATTGTTTTGATGCTGAACATTGCACTCGTGACTCAGTTCTCTTCTATTACTTGTTAGTCTAATTATGTGGGTGTTTCACCATCTCAGGTGTTATGAAGAAAGAGGGTAATATAAATTTTTACTAGGATTTTTTCTTGAAATCACTGGATTGCATTGACATATATCTTCACAAATAACTTGAACATTGATCATTGCAGATACATAGATTCAATTTACTATAATTCAACTTGGCAACATCTTGACCTAATAGTATATGGTCGCCGCAATAAGCATACTTTTCACTTTTTGGCTCTATCTATGGCGTTTCTTAACAGATCTTTTACAATGTGCCATCAGGCTTCTTCACAACTAGATATTATTCTTTTTGGCTTTTCTGTAGTCTTGGTAGTTCCAACCAGTTGAACTAAATCAGTTGTCCTTACTATTATATTCATGGTAAACCAGGTTTTTTCCTTTGTTTATATTCTAAACTATCGTTACAGAAATGTTTCCATTACGCATATTTGTCGTTTTAAATTCTTCCATCTTGTCCTCATTTGTAAGGCATGAAAAATTAAACATTCTTGTCTAGTACTCTTTTTGTCTGGAAAAAAGAGTGTCATTATCAATGGAAATCATAATGTTGGAATTTTTTTTTCCTGGACAAGGGGAGTACTTCTTTTGATTACACGGATGTCACTAGCTAGTTTCAGTTTAATGGGACTTATGTGAATATCTTTTGGGTTGGATTCATGTATATCTTCTTGCTTCAAGTTTAATATTTGTTACCAAAGGGGGGAAAAAAGTTAAGTGTGAAGCTGGCAAAGAGATGAATGATTTTTTCATGTGTTCTTTTTGTGGTTCTGCACTTCTGCTTGTTGGACCTCTGTGCAAAAACCTAGACCCTAAGTGATCCATCAGTGCAGTAGAATTCTTTTTCAGTTAAGCCTTAGTAACCGTGCATTATGAGTAGGGTAGTATTAAAATAACGGTGATGATAATTAACTGCTCTTTGGGGATCCACACTTTGCCTTTTTATTCATTTTTCTTTTTTTGTTCCAAAAACTGAATAATAATGCAGCTGCAGGTCCGGTGAGCAGAAAGGCATCGGTGCAAAGATTCCTTGAGAAGAAAAAAGACAGGTATCTCATATGGCTTATAGTCTCATATGTCAAATATATAACAAACTGTGTTTTTGCTTCTCGTTTTTTGCTCCTTACGTCCCTGTTAGTTGAAGGTTTAGGAGCAAGAGAAAGGTAGGAACATCTTCTTCTGCAAGCTTGGATTTTTACTTTAATCATCAGATAGGGAATCGGGCTCCAAATGAGAATTCAGGTAGGAGTGATGCATGCTCCCCGACACCAATTAAACCACCCAGCATGACCAACTGTAGCGGCTCAGTGGAGAATAATACAGTGAAGAGTGCCAATCTTTCAGCTGTTATGGGTGACAAAGGTAACATACTTTAACTTTGCAGCATTTCCTTTTCACTTCCATTGGTTAAGATTCAAACTTTTTCCTTTCTACATTGGATTGTGTTGAAAACTAGATTTAAATGGTTTTAAACTTTCACTTTTGAGCTCTTCAGATAAACCCTTCGCATACTTTTAACTGGTCAGATAAAATATACAACATGAACATAGATGTAAATAATATTCCCTCTGTCAATAACAATGCAATAGAGAAACTGAACGCCATTTTGTGTCCATCAAAGATCTAGGTATAGTCACATTTGTGATGACATTAAACTTCCAACTCATTTTTTTTTTACAAGTAACATTAAACTCCCAAATATTAAGTTAACCATGTTTCGTAGCCTGTTTCATTTGCATCAGTGATTGCTGTCTAAAAAAAAATCTTGTTTAAATATTCTCCACCCGTTCTTCTGTTTGGCTTATTTATTTTATTTTGGCTTTTGGGGGATTTTGGAAAAAGAGGGGGGGTGTTGACTGTTGATGATGAAGCATCTGCTGACCTTTTAAGTAGATTAAGATGTAATTTTGTGTTTTTTTTACTTTAGTGGATAATCCCGGTCAAATTCCTTATTTTCCTGTACTTAGAAAAGATTCTCATCATATCAGTTATATACTGGAAATGCAATGCTAATGGCAGAATTAGTTACAGCTTTGTGAGAGAAGCTTAAGAGACGCATGCATGGTATGTTGATCTTTCTAGCCATGTGATTTTGTGTCATTTGCTTTAAGTGGATGATCCTGGTTATGCGCCTTTTCCTGTAAAAAATGATCTTGGTTTTCTCATTTCTGGCATTTTGTTATATACTCCATCCGTCATGCTTCAAAACTATGTGCCATGGAGTTTAAGAAGATTTCTTGACACATTTAGATATGATATTTTTTATGTTTACTTTTGTTTAAATGGCGGAGTCCACAATAATATATATATATATATATATATATATATATATGTAGTTTTAGTGTTTTCTTTTAAGAGTATGCAGGAGCTCATTAAAGCCTCACAAAAAAATGTCGATAGTCTCGCTTATTGCTTAATGAATTTAAATGAGTCAGAACCTAACAAAACAAATATAATTGTTTAATAATAGTTTTTATAAACTTACATGTGTTAAGTAAAAAATGTCGATAATCTCAGGACACCATTGCGGAAGGAAGTTATGAATTAAGGCCTCTAACGATGATCAATCGTAACTGGATTCTGTTCACTACAGGGGTTGGTCATTACTTTCCAACTGTTAATTGAAGTATATATAGTCAGTTATCTATATGATGTCTCTTTTTTGGTGTGCTAGCCCCTGCTTTCATCAACATAATCTTTAACTTAAAATCACCTTCCAAGGATCCCTTTTAGTTCTCCGTCAGAGGTTATGGGTGAAAATATATAATTCATTATCCATACGAGTTAACTATCTATTCCAGCTGTAGAGTATCTGTCTCCTACTACAGCTTTATAGCTTTTATCACGATATGTCTATATAGGACTTCTCATTTCTCTCTCTGTCCAACCTTCCTCCCTGGTCCCGGTGGGCATCGTCTTCTTTTTCCTTGCTTTAATGTCAGCTGTCAGCAGACAAGTCAAACAGTTGTCTGCCCCTTTTGATAGTTTAATAAGCAAGATGTCTAGCTTGTTGACAAATTAATGGTACAAGTACTTCTAGCTTAGATCTGCATCCTATCTTGTTGTGTAGCAGTTTCTTTGCCGACCATATGTAATGTTCATCTGTTTGTTTGTTTGTTTGTTATATAGGTAGCAACAAAAATACATTTTGAAAGATTTGTGAATGATTTTTTTTGCATTTCTGATTTACAGGATTGAATTGAGAAGTCGGGGTTTAATGTGTGATTCCTGTGTTTAGCCTTCTTGCTACACAAGGACGTATGGAGCACAATGACGAGATATGTAGAAAAATGTAAGCTTCCCTTGAAAATCATTTTGTTGATGCTGTCTATAATCTTTGTCATTGCCAAATTTATGAGCTAAATGAAGAGAAGTCTTTAAGAATCCGTTTCTCCTAATGCCTTGCTCAAGCTTTAGAAATCATTTAAATATATTTCTTCTAAGTAAAAACCACCTGTGGGCTTTTGGAGGTGCGTGGCTGAGTAATCACTGCAGCAACGACCTAGCAATCTAGCTGGTAAGTTATTAACTTACAAATATCAATGGCAGCTAGAACTTGGGAGATCATCATTACCAAATGATATGTTCCATTAAGGGCCAAAAATTGTTTAGGGACAGCTGCTTTAACAGCATGGTAAATGCACATAATAGCTCTATACGCGGGCATGGGCTTGTGCTATGGAGCTACTGCACTCTAATCCAAATTGTTTTGCACTGCAAGCAAAAAGTTTCTTTGTTTCCAGCAAGTCACGTGCCATAATAAATCATTATTGAATAACATTACTATAAAAAAGATGATGCTTATGCAAGTTTAAATCGGCCAGTTAAGGGTGTAAATGAACCGAGTCGAGCTAGAGTATTGAGTTGTTCAGAATTTGGTTTACAAAATTTATCGAGTATAAAATAAGATTTGATTGAAGCTCGTTTAGCTACTGAATCGAGCAAGCCGAGCAGCTTTTTGAACAAAAACAAGTATGATCAGATATTAATAGAAAATTGCAATTTGAGAAGGTTTGAGTAAATTATCGAATTTTAAAATTTGTTCATATTTGACTCATTTATATTTTGAGTCGAGCTCGAATTAAATTTTTTGTCGAGTGGGTACGAATTGAATTCAAATTGTTTGTTCATTTTACAACCTTAGTGATAGACAATGTTATGGAATTATGCAAATTTAGTTATCACATATTGTTGCATGTGGTTTGGGATCTGAAGTACAAAACTTATTAATCATATTGGCATATGAATGATATGGATCCTACTAAATAGGTGTATAAAGTTGTACATATACCTACTTCAAATCAACTATTTTTGATTTTAAGGGTAAAGATAGGGGAGAGCAAGTGGATGGGTTAGATTGAAATTTTGGATGAATTTGGTCAAATATTTTATAATGGTGATTTAAATAATTTTTTGAGTGATTCTTATTTGCTGGCATTAGTAATTGTCTAATACCTAAATAATATGGTCAAAATTTGCATTATTTTGTGTTTTTGGTATTTTTAAAACCTATTTTCTTCTTTCTTGGACCATCTGAATGAGTCAAAAAATTATTCTCAATTGACATGCCACAACTAACTTTTCAACATAACTAAATATAACTTGGTAGGCGCCCAATTAGTTACAACACCACCAAGCCATATACTATTACTCCACTATTAGCCCAGATGAATAGTAGTACTCCCTCCATTCCATTCTATCTGACGTTCTAGAGGGTTTTTTTTTCCCAAAATATTTGACGTTCTACAAAACTAAGAATATTTTGCCTATTTGTTTTCTTTTCTACCCTTCCTTCTCCACCACCATTAATGGTTATTTTTTCTATTTTCAAAAAATAGTTCAAATTCTATTCTTTAATTAGGAGAGAAAATTAGGAGAGAGAGTGTGAAATCAAGTTTGGTGTTAATGAAGAATTAAATGAGATCAAAGTATTAATTAACGGTAAAATAATAAAACTACATCTATTTTTAATCAATGTGAAAATCTCTAGAATGTTATAATGGGATGGAGGGACTATAATATTAGGCAAAAACATCGGCACTGAAGAGTGGTGTGTGGGGAATTGGGAATTGGACCATGTGCTCTTACGCATATCATAGTGTAGTAGTAGTAATAACATTCTTCTTCATTGGGATTGTAGAGGAGGAGGAGGAGGAGGAGGAGGAGGAGGAGTCTCGCCCTTGTGTTTTGTGTGTTCTGTAATACTACTCCACTTAATACTCTACTCTATTAATTTTGACTAATCTCATCTCGAAAGTTTTACTTTTACAAAAATTAATTTCAAAATTAAACACATTTTAATAACACTTTTTTATTTT
The DNA here is from genome assembly GCA_020205615.1 of Panax quinquefolius. Classification (NCBI taxonomy): domain Eukaryota; kingdom Viridiplantae; phylum Streptophyta; class Magnoliopsida; order Apiales; family Araliaceae; genus Panax; species Panax quinquefolius. The sequence goes on along the minus strand of CM035154.1, from coordinate 7,285,152 downwards.
TTACAAATTATTTTTTAAATATGAATTAAAATTTAATAAACTGACACCAACAGTGTTAAAATTATAAAACATCATTAATAATTTAAGTGTGTTGGACGAAATCATCCTTATCTAATAGTAGTAACATGTTATAATCATAACACTTTATATATATATATATATATATATATATATGTATTACTCTTTCGGTTCTATATTAAGTGTCGTTTTAGAGAAAAAAACTGATTCCTAATTAAGTGTCGTTTGCAGATTTTTAGGAGAAATTTTCTTATATTTTCCCGATTTACCCCTAAATCTCTCTTTTCAAGTACAATACTTTCCAAGTAAATTTATTTCCATAAAAATACCTAAATCCTCTTCACTTTCCAAGAAAATTTATTCTTATAAAAACACTACTTACTCCATTCTATTCTCTTTCTTATTTAAGGAGAGGTTAGAACCTTAATTGGGGGAAAGAGACTACCAACCTATAAGGGGTAAATATGGAAATTGGGACCTATATTAATTATAAAGTAATGATATTCTTGATATGTGTGTTTTATGTAATAGCGACACTTAATATGGAATCGAAGGAGTGTTTTAACTCTTCAAATATATCCCGAATCTTTTATACAAATGTAGTAGTGGCCCAAGTGCCCAAGTGGGTCCATATTATTGTCCCAATATATTTAGGCCATATTTATGTGTAAGAAAGAATTATAATATATGAGATTATAATCTTAAGACTATTAATTTTATTACTAAATAATATTAATTACGTGTTTATTTTTTATGAAATTATTTATGGGATAACTTAAAATAATCTTATGTTATGTTTATTTTTTTATGATTAATTAAAGTATTAGATTAAAAAATATCGTTTAAATTATTATACACTTATCAATAATAAAATATTTTAAACTTATTTATACATAAAAAAAATAATTTGCTCATTATATATACACCACCATTTCTACCCCCACCCTCACCCAAATATAAAGTAATTTTTACTGATTATGTATACATTCTCACCCCCACCCCACCCCCACCCCCACCCCCACCCCCAATAATATTTATCGCCATCCCATCCCACCCCATCCCATCCCATCCCACCCGTCCGCCCGCCTCCTACCCCTACCACCCCCACCTCCTAGCTCCCAAAAATAATAATCATTGATTATATATATTGATCCCACCCTACCTCTCAAAAATGATATTTACTTATTATGTATACACCCTCACTCGTCCATCACCAACCTCCACCTCCACCTCCACCTTTCTCAAAAAAATAATATTAAGTGATTATATATATACACTTCACCCCCACAGGCCCGCCCCCCCCTCCCCTCCCCCTCCCCCTCCCCCAAAAAATAATAATATTTAGTCTTTGTACTATGAAGTTTTAAGTTGTCAGTAATAATAACAAAAATTGCATGATATTATGATCATTTTAGCAAAAAGTTGAGATTAATTTTGTCTAATAATTTTTGATTCCAAATGATAGAGATTATAATATGAGGTAAAACATTGTATTAAATAATTTCAAATTATAAGTTATTTTATAATCTGAAAACTAATAATCTTAAATTTACATTTAAAAACAAACTCTTAAAATTAATATTTTTATGTCAAGTGTAATTCTTTCGAACAAATATATTTTTTATTTCGGGCAAAAGGTCAAAAATGCCCCTGATATTTATCCCGATGTCCAACTTGCACCCTAAACTAATTTTTTTTCTTCCAAAAATACCCTTAGCGTTATATTTTTTGGGTCGCTCGTGTCCCTGCCGTTAACAGAAGACAAACGGGATTAAAATGTGATGACGTGGCAGACTTAAATATAATATATATTCTAAATAAAATAATATATATCATTTAATCAAAACAAAAAAAATACTAAAATTCAAAATAAAAAAAGCATAACATATTTACATCATTTAATTAAAATAATAAAATTCAAATTATTTTGTTAATTAATCAAAACAACTAATTAAATAAAATAAGTTGTATAACATATTTACATCATTTAATCAAAATACTAAAATTTAAAACATAACATATTTACATCAAATACTAATTAAAAAAAATACAAAAATACTAATTAAAAAATGATGGGTTAAGTTCAGATGACCACCTGGAGTTTGGGCGGTTTCCCACTTAACCACCTGTAGTCAGTAAACCTACATTTAAACACCCGACCTTTTGAGGTGAAGTGAAAAAGTGCTTTTCATTATAACTCGTTAGTTAAATTGTATAAAGACTTAATTACCCTCCTACGTTCAATAACATAAATAGAAAGAAACACAATTGCACCTCCTACGTTCAACTTTCCAATAATCAAAACAACAAGAAGGGAAAGAAGATCTGAAACAGAGAAATAATATACCTAATTAACGAATTGAGATAAACAATTTAAATTGTTTCTGAACAGCAATTCATGTAATTGCTCTTTGACTCTGTTTTCAGATATAATCAAAGAACCCAATTCAAGGAACTCATATGGGCAGCATGTTGAAAATCAGGACAATTCAGAAATAAATCAAGATGGAGCAAAAAATTACAAGAAAACAAATTCAATAAATTTAAAGATCATAAACATTCAGGGGTTGTAAGACTCAAATAACCTGATAAAGATGAAGAGGTGACATACAATGGAAGGGGCGGTGTACAAGCAAGTTTGATGCGGAAGAAACATGTTCCAAAACCCAAAGATGTATTCAAGTGATGTAAAACCATACGAACATTCATTACAATTGTTATATCTTGTAAAGAAGTGATTTTCTTTCATTCATCGAACATTCATTACATTTTCACGATGCAAATGTGAGACCCAGATTTTATCAATAAAGATTTAAATTTTGTCGAAATAATTTTTAATATTATGGTGTGAATTTGAGATAATATTATAGTTGTGGGTAGTATTTATAAATTTTGCAAAGTATGCAAGTGGTTATATTATATTCGATTGGTGGGAGAATATTCGGTTTAAGAGGAATATTCGTGCATAACTACTCAATCATTGGTGGACCCTACTAATGTAATTATTGTCGGATTGAGAAAACGACAAAAATATTTTATTGAAATAACGACGGAAGTTTTACCGTTGATCATTGTTGAACTACTTTCGGTAGTAAAAAATGCGAGAATCGTGTGGTTCGTATAGTAGACGCGGTATTGATTATTATTGATGCTTATGTGAGAAGTCACTCGGTTTGATTCCATTATTGTCGATTAATAATATGAATTATTATAGCGATAATGACGTTTTGTTTTATTCAGTATTATTAACGTAATAAAATGTAAACATCTTTTATATAAAATGTAATACTTTATTAAAGTTATTCTATAAATAGAATATATTATATTTTATTACGCATAGTGTTGCATAGTGTTTTGCGTAGTGTTTTGCATAGTATTGCATAGTGTTTCAGATAGTAAAATGTTTTTATATAAATAGAATATATTATATTTTATTTAAAAGATTTTTCTTTAAATATGGACCGTCCGATTAAAGTAAATCAACTGGACTGCTCATGGATTAGTTACTTATGCATTCCATTTTCCTATAAATAGAAGCTCGTTCCTTCATTATTTTTTTACTTAATTCATTGAAACTACAGAGAGAATTATAGAGAGAGTTTATATAGAGAAAATTATAGAAAGAAGAAGAGTATTCTCGCTACTTCACTACTTCTATATTCGGTTCTTTTACGGTAAGGGATATTATTTGTTGTAATTCGTAAGGGTGTTATTCTTTCTTATTCATGAAGAGAACTTCATTATTCCATTCATTATTATTTCATTTGAATAACTGTAAAAGTGGCATACCCTATACATAACCTGTAGACATGGCAGATACCCTATACTTGGTGAAATCCTTATATTATTCCATTCTTATTTATTCATTGGAATAACTCAGACACATGGAATCCCCTATACTTGGTGATCTTCTTACATTATTCCATTCTTTATTATTCGTTGGAATATCCTGCCTCGTGTGTGTATAACCGGACTGGTTCCATTGTTTATTATTCCGCATTTAATATTCCGCCGGAATATCACATTCTGTGCTTTTTACTGGGACCTGGTTCCATTACTTATTATTCAGATTTACGATTCCGTTGGAACATCCTCGTCGCGCTTTACGCCTGGGACTGGTTCCGTCTTTTATTATTCTCGTTAGAATAACTTTTGTCATGTGGATTACCACATGCATGGTGAATGATCCTTTATATCCATTCCTTATTAAATTATGAAAATAATATGTTTAAGTGGATTACCGCATGGCGGTGAAAATACTTTTGTAGTTTCATATATTCTTTATTATACCGTTGGTTATTGGTTTCTGGTTGTATGTTTTTGACCTATAGTGAAAAGATGATGTGGTCGACTATCTTTCGCTTACGTGCAAAGATGATTTGTTGTTTGATAGCTTTGACCAGTAGTGCGAAGATGGACGGTGTATATATACGATCATGACCACTAGTGATACTAACGAATATCCTTGGCCGTAGTGCATGGATAATTCAATGATGTGATTGGCGGGGATCGCCTTGACCATTAGCTAACGATTGAATGTCTTTGGCCGTAGTGCAATCGACATGCAATTGATTGGTATGAACATGACCATTGGTTTTATAGTTGAATATCTTTGGCCCGTAAAGTATAAGATGACAAACCGATTGGTATGATCATTGTTATTACATTTGAATATCTTCACCTTTGGGGTAAGGATATTGAGTAAACGTTCTATTAAGCCTTTGTGGTAAAGAAGGAACTGTTAATTCACATTATTATAAATAGGAATTGTGAATTTAACTAACATTTTTAGTGGTTCGGTGAAGACAAGTGTTGAAAGTTCTATTTGTCTTAAGTATAACAAAGAAGCTGTTGATGAGTATTACAGAATAAATATCAACGATGGACTTTTAAATCATAGAAGATAATATATTTTATTCTCTACTGACTTTCTTCTAATGGATTGCTTGTTGTTTGCTGCTTAAACTTGATATTTGTAATATTGATCGGTTTAACATGTTGTCAAGGCTAACGATAATTTATTCTTCATTATCTTAGTCATAATATTTCATCTTGGGCTAGTTGAGCTCACCCTTTCTTTCACCGCTTTCTCTGTGAAATGAGAACATAGTTGGGACTTAGTCTGAGGAACAGAGTAATGGTCCGTGAGGATAGCATTAGTAGTCCTCACTATTACGTGAAATAGTGTGATAATAGTTGTAATGAGGACTCCTTTTGAGTTTGTATAATATATAGTAGACAATATTTGTATTCAAACTCACGCTTTATGTCGTATTGTATACCTACGTTATATTAGTAAGTTGTATTTCAATTTATGTACCATGTAAGTGGCGACCCAAGATGGGTGGACGATACCTAATTTTGGGGGCGTCACGGTTGGTATCAAAGCCATAAGTGTGAAGAGCCCCAGCCTCTCACCGTGGTGACTTCTGTTGATGGGGAATGCACCGGCGGACTCTCCGTGGGGACGCCAGTCTTCTATGGGTGATCGACAGTACCAATGTGAGGTCTTGACACAAGTTGGTGTCCAGAGTTACTGATTAGTATCGAGCTTAGGATATGATCCCCGGCTAAGATGTGAGAATAGTACTTAGGAGGGAGAGACGGGAATTCCTTCATTAGTATGACCTACCTAAGTTTATTTGGTATTTGATTGGTCGGTCGAGTATAGTGATAATACGTTGCATGTTAATTAACCCTTGTTTTGTGATGGTGTTTGTATTTAGATGTTGTGAATAGGGCTCGGTTATTGGAGCGCGATAATGAGTCACCAACCAAAAGGTAACCACCAACAACACGATAATAATCATGGCCAGAATTTAACGACCATCGAACAATGATGACCATCGTGGGAGAAATTATCATGCCAAGAATGGTAACCACTTCGGTGGTAATCATGGGCCAAGATAATGAAGTGGAAATTTCAAGAAGAGAAGGTCATTTAGCTCGATTTTGTCGTGCACACAAAGTCAAGTCCAAATGGGACGGTGGCACCAAAGGCGGATACTGGATAAAACAAAGTCGGTGGTTTCATGAAGAGCGAGCGTTTTCATGACTTCTTAAAAAGCAAGTGACTCGAACGAAGTTAGCACGCAAGTTAGTTAATTATAAATTCTTGCGAAGTCTATACCTTATAAGATACCGGTTCTACCCATTATTTTATCTCGCTTTTTTATGCGCTCAACATTTAAATTTGACTCGAGAAGTTAGACTTTAACTTATTGGTTGAAACTTCGTTGGGAGAAACCTTCGTTACCTCCATCGTTTATTAATCTTGTTTTTTCAAATAAACACTTTCACGTGCTAATTCGTCGATCTTAACTCTTTGAAAATACTTGCCTTTGAGGTAATTTTTGAAAATGATTGATTAACTACTCATTATGCTTTTCGTAAGGTTGTTAGCTTTTATATTCATAACCAACCTGTTATACGAATTCAAAGTAACCAAACCCTAAAGTTAATCACTGTTATATCAAGCCATAAGTAAAGAGCCCCGATCCTTTCGTTGTTGACTTCCTTGTGTGGAATGCACCGAAGCCAGACTTTCTATAGGCGACGTCGTGAATGACGATGGCAAGTTTATAGGTATCATTGTGAGGTGCTATCTAGGTTAAGGGATAGAAGTCACAGTTGGTATCAATGTGACGTACTATCCAAGTCTTGGATAAAGTAATGATTTTGAATGATATTTCTATCATTAATAAATTTCTTGACGTATTCTTGAAGATTTCTAGCCTACCTAGAGCGTGAAATCGAATTTTGTATTGACCCCAAAGACAAAATCCCATTTCTTAAACCTCAAATATTTCTTCAACTAAATGAGCAGTTTTACGTGGTTTATGATGAAAGTCATAATAAAAGCATTGGAATAATGAAAATCATGGGTATTCGTGGTATTAGTAAGTTTTATGATGAGTTATGTTGGTTAGTATGTAAAAAACATGAAAGTTTCTTAGAAATCACAAAGAGTTGAAAATCGATTTTGTGAAAAAACGTAAATATGAAATTCAATTGACCATATCTCTTATTATATTTTGAATTTTGAATGTGGTCAAGACCTAGAGTTAGATCTATGAGTTACCTAACTAATTCAAGTGGAATTACTGGAAAAGGTGTTGTAGATTTTTTGTGTGGACTGATTTTAGCAAAGGAGTGCAAAGCAAAAAAACCGAAAAAGTTGCTGCCATGATTTTAGAGGGCTGTTTCGGCCACTTAAATTATGAGAAAAATTCTGGGTTTTGGGACATGAAAGTATATGGTATAAAGTACCTCCTGTCCAAAAATGAGCTCATTCTCGACTTAAAATGAGCAAGTTATGACTATTTCAATATTTAGGTTTTTCCGATTAAAACGCTTATAACCGGAGTTCTATAACTCTCGATGACCATGAAATTTAAACTGGAAGCTCACGATAACATGTGTAAGGTCCTGCCAAGATTTGGGAATTTTGGAGTTAAACTTGAGGTAGCTAATTTCTTAAGGAATTAATTAGAAATTGATTTTGAAAAATAGTAAATGAATTTTAAAATTTTAGAAAAATATATTTTCATCATGGGACTATATTATGCTAAATCCCAGAAAAGAAATATTTTTGGGACTGATTTGGTATTTTTCATGAAAATAGTTTAATTACGAACATATGAGTTAAATATGTTATGTGAAGTAACAAAGTTGAAAATAGATTTTATGGCTAGAGAATTCTATATAGAGTATATGCATATTTTTGAGAGATTTGATAATTGGTGATGATATCTTATGAGTATGGCATTTTGAATGATTAAATGCATTATATGGTAAAAGCGTAAAACAAATTAAGATAAATTGTTTATAAATTTAGAAGTGATTAAAATATTGTTATAATATTAATGATATTAGATTATGAGATTATTAAGTGATTGATAACATGGGGATATTCTTGAACTCGGATAAATTATATTATAAATGTTTAATATTTATTCTTTATCTCATTTTGATTGATTCTTTATATCATTATCCTCACGCTTATATTACGTTGAAAGTCATCTCGTGGCTGTAGTGTATAGATGGACTTGGTATGATTATGATGTGGATTGTTGGTATAATCATAACCGTAATTGAAAACACAATTATCTTTAAGCAGTAGTGCATGGATAATTTGTGGTCGTGATACTTAATGAATACACAATTATCTTCGGTAGTAGTGCATGGATAATTTGTGGTCGCGATACTAATGAATACACAATTATCTCTCGTAGTAGTGCATGGATAATTTGTGGTCGTGATATTAATGAATACACAATTATCTTTGGCCAGTAGTGCATGGATAATTTGTGGTCGGATATCTTAATGAATACACAATTATCTTTGGTCAGAAAGTGCATGGATAATTTTGTGGTCGTGATACTTAATGAATACACAATTATCTTTGGCCGTAGTGCATGGATAATTTTGTGGTCGTGATACTTAATGAATACACAATTATCTTCGGCCGTAGTATGGATAATTTGTGGTCGGATACTAATGAATACACGATTATCTTTGGTCAGTAGTAGTGCATGGATAATTTGTGGTCGTGATATCTTAATGAATACACGATTATCTTTCGCCAGTAGTGCATGGATAATTCGTGGTCGTGATACTAATGAATATCCTGGCCCGTAGTGCGTGGATAATTCGATGATGTGGATTAATTATCGAAATGAGTCTCAAAGAATGAAATATTAATTCATGGATGTGGTAAAAGTCATCTTCGTCAGTAAGTGCATTGATAGACTTGGTATGATTATGACCACGGATTATTCGGTATAATCACGATCAGAATAAAAAACACGAATATCCTGGCCAAGAGTGCATGAATAATTCGTAGTGGTCGTGATACTATTGTCGAGTTTCAAAGATTATTGGTTTTTGGTTGTATATCTTTGGCACGTAGTGCAAAGATGAATTGTTAATGAATATCTTTAATTTGGATTGCAAAAAATGAATTTAATGTTTTCAACGATAAAGGTATTCAAGGTATCCTCATCTCTTTATCATATCGTAGACGTACCCTAATTTCGAGGGCTTAAATTCCATAAGGAGGGAGATGTGAGACCCTGATTTTATCAATAAAGATTTAAATTTTGTGAAATAATTTTTAATATTATGGTGTGAATTTGAGATAATATTATAGTTGTGGGTAGTATTTATAAATTTTGCAAAAGTATGCAAGTGGTTATATTATATTCGATTGGCTGGGAATATTAGGTTTAGCGAGGAATATTCAGACAACTACCAATCATTGGTGTACTTATAATGTAATTATTATTTGATTGAGAAAACGACAAAAATATTTTATTGAAATAACGACGGAAGTTTTACTGGTTGACATTGTTGAACTACTCGAAGTAGTAAAAATACGAGAATACGTGTGGTTGCAATAGTATTACACAGATTGATTATCGATGCTTTATGTGAAGTCACACTCGGTTTGATTCCATTATTCACGATTAATAATATGAATTATTATAGCGATAATGACGTTTTGTTTTATTCAGATTATTAACGTAATAAAAGCGTAAACATCTTTTATATAAAATAGAATACTTTATTAAAGTTATTCTATAAATAGAATATATTATATTTTATTATGATAGTGTTGCATAGTGTTTTTTTGATAGTGTTTTTGAGTAGTATTGCATAGTGTTTGCATAGTAAAATGTTTTTATATAAATAGAATATATTATATTTTATTTAAAAGATTTTTCTTTAAATATGGACCGTCGATTAAAGTAAATCAATCTGGACCGTTCATGGATTAGTTCTTATGCATTCCATTTTCCTATAAATAAGCTCGTTCTTCATTATTTTCTTTACGAATTCATGAAACTCTGAGAGAGAAATTATAGAGAAGTTTATAGAGAGAAAATTATAGAAAGAAGAAGAGTGATTCGCTACTTCACTACTTCTATATTCAGTTTTTTACTAGTAAGGGATATTATTTGTTGTAATCTGTAGGGTGTTATTCTTTCTTATTCATGAAGAGAACTTCGTTATTCCATTCATTATTATTCCGTTGAATAACATGTAAAAGTGGCATACCCTATATATATAACTCAGACACGCCAGATACCTATACTTGGTGAAATCATTATATTATTCCATTCTTATTTATTACATTGGAATAACTCAGATACGCTGAATCCCCTATACTTGGTGATCTTCTTCTTCGTTATTCCATTCTTTATTATTCATTTGGAATATCCTCATGCGTGTGTTGTATAACCGGACCGGTTCCATTGTTTATTATTCCGCATTTAATATTCTCCGTGAATATCCCGCTCAGGCTTTTTACGCCGGACTGGTTCCATTACTTATTATTCAGTATTTACGATTCCGTTGGAACATCCATTCATGCGCTTTACGCTGGGACTGGTTAAAATCTTTATTATTCTCGTTGAATAACTCGCCTCATGTGGATTACCACATGCATGGTGAATGATCCTTTATATTCATTCCTTATTAAATTATGAAAATAATATGTCTAAGTGGATTACTGCACGGCGGTGAAAATACTTTTGTAGTTTCATATATTCTTTATTATACCGTTGGTTATTGGTTTTACAGGTTGTATGTTTTTGACCTATAGTGAAAAAAGATGATATGTGGTCGATTATCTTCGCTTACGTGCAAAGATGATTTGTTGTTTGATAGCTTTGATTAGTAGTGCGAAGATGATGGACGGTGTATACATGATCATGACCACTAGTGATACTAACGAATATCCTGGCCAGTAGTGCATGGATAATTCAATGATGTGATTGGCGGGATCACCACCATTAGCTAACAAATTGAATGTCTTTGGCCGTAGAAGTAATCGACATGCAATTGATTGGTATGAACATGACCATTGGTTTTATAGTTGAATATCTTTCGCCCGTAGTGCGAAGATAGACAAATCGATTGGTATGATCATTGTTATTACATTTGAATATCTTCACACTTTCAAAAGGATATTGAGTAAACGTTCTATTGCCTTTGTGGTAAGAAGGAACCGTTAATTCACATTATTATAAATAGGAATTGTGAATTTAACTAACATTTTAGTGGTTCGGTGAAACAAGTGTTGAAAGTTCTATTTGTCTTAAGTATAACAAAGAACCGTTGATGAGTATTACAGAATAAATATCAACGATGGACTTTTAAATCATGTAAGATAATATATTTTATTCTCTACTTCGACTCTTCTAATGGATCGCTTGTTCCTACCATGTAGTTAAACTTGATATTTGTTATATCAGACCGATTTTAACATCATTGAAGGCTAACGATAATTTATTCTTCATTATCTTAGTCATAATATTTCATCTTGGGCTAGTTGAGTTCACCCTTTCTTTCACCGTTTTCTTCGTGAAATGAGAACATAAATGGGACGACAGTCTGGGAACGGAGTAATGGTCCGCAGGATAAGATTAGTAGTCCTCACTATTCGTGAAATAGTGTGATAATAGTTGTAATGAGGACTCCTTTTGAGTTTGTATAATATCTAGTGGACAATATTTGTATTCAAACTCACGCTTTATGTCGTATTGATACCTACGCTTATATTAGTAAGTTGATTTGAATTTACGTACCAGTATGTAAGTGGCGACCCAAGATGGGTGACGATACCTAATTTTGGGGCGCCACATGCAAAGTCGCTCTAGAACTCCTTCGTCTCAGACAGACAGCGTTAGAAGTGGCGGAGGAAGCAACACTCCTTCAACTGTGGTGAGGATCAACTAAACAAGCTCCTTAAAACCCTCCTAAAACCCCCACTTTCCCTAGCAACACTCCCTCTCGATGCCCATGAAATCCTCCTCGAACCCCATTATTATTAATCCCACCATCTCTCTCAGATAAACAATAGGAGAAGCTCTCTCCTCCTCTTCTCCCACCGGGAAAACCTCCCCACCGCAGAAACCCACCTCCGGCAAGCCTCCAAATGGTTAAACCTCCCCTCCTTTCATGAAAGCTTCGTTCAATTCAAAAGCTTATTTTGCAAACAAAGACAAGTGTAATTCAAGAGTTACATGGTCACCGCCAATCTCAATAGTCAGATTGACTCAATCAGCACTTTTGACGTTGGTGGATGATCCATTCGCCCAAGTCCGATTCGCTTCAATTTGAGATAATTGATCTAAAAGGCACACAAAATCAAAACCCGACCTAATAAAAACTCCGACATAGTCGCCGTGAATTGCGCCTCAAACCCGACCCAGCCCCATCATCATAATACACTCGAACCTCCTCCGTCTTTCTCCGGTGGCGGCAATGGCTCGTAAGCACCGCGTTTTGGTGGTTCCACGGAGAACGATGATCGGATTGAAAGGCGACCAATCCCCACCACTCCTACGGCTACGGTGGATCTCAGGAGTCGACCCATGATCCGAATCTCGCCCTTTTATCTTGCGCAGATCGAGAAAAACTCGTAAAATAAAACCAAAAAATCGACCCTTTTCTTCAATTATCGATTCGATTTATGAAGAATTACGTAGATTAAAGGAGGAACTGAGTCACCGTGAAGAATATTCCATGAGCTGAGTGAGTGAGGAGAGAGAGGGCCGTGGGGAATCGATTAGGGAATAAAGGAGTGAGAATGTTCTCGCCGGTTTGAGAGAGAGGACGCATGGAGTGAGAAATGAGAGAGAGGAATGAGGTTTGAGGAAGATGAAGGTAATTCGGACATTTAATCGCTTTTTTTGACTGTTATAGTTCTTTCTCACGCGTTTTTCGCGTTTGACTTACACGCACTGTTAAATTGGATGAAAAATGTAACGTTTTCACTTCACCTCAAAAGGTCGGGTGTTTAAATGTAGGTTTATCGACTACAAGGTGGGTTTTAAACCGCCTAAACCCCAAAAGTGGTCATCTGAACTTAACCCAAAAATGATTTTCATTATGTTTTTCATAAATTCATAAAACTTTTTATTATGTTTTTTTTTGTTTGTGTATTGTGTTAGAATTGTGTTTATATTTGAATAATTATACATTACGCCTTCCGTTTTATAAAAAGAATATTATTTTATTTAATTTTAATTATTTTTTATTAATTTTCTTTAAGAAGAAAAAAGTTTTTTTTATAATTTATTTTTAGTATTCGTCCTCTCCTTTCTCAGTTGGATTACCATAAAAAGGGCAAAATAATAATAATAATAATAATAATAAACTAATACATGTGTATTTATTATAAGTAGATTTGAATTTTTTTTTGTTTCTCATTAAAATTATATAGTTTTATCAATTAAATGCATTTTAGTTGATTTAATAAGTTAAATAGGAATTGGATTTAGCAGGGAAGTAAGAATTTTTTTTATTATGGAAACAGTAATTCTGTAATTGGGTGGGAAAAATTATAGTACTTACCTTTTTCTGCTTTTTTTTGATGGAATCTTTTTATTTTACATATTTTATTTAATTAGTTAAAAAAATAATTTAAATTTTATTATTTTGATTAAATGATGTAAATATGTTATGTTTTTTTTTTATTTTGAATTTTAGTATTTTTTGTTTTGATTAAATGATATATATTATTTTATTTAGAATATATTTTATATTTAAACCTATCACGTTATCATATTTTAACTCCATTTGTCTTCTGTTAATCGCAGGGACATGAGTGACCCAAAAAATATAACGTTCAGAGTACTTTTAAAAAAAAAATTAATTTAAAATACAAGTGATACAGATAAACATGAAGAATATTTTTGACCCTTTGCGCTTTTAATTTCAGCTAACTCATAATTCGCTTTTATCATTCATTTAAGAGGAGCCCATCTTACCATAACCTAGTGGCTAAATTTACAATAACGACAGCGTTTTACCTTCTTATTGACCAAGACGCTGCTGTCCCTTTCACGAGACATCAAATCCAAAATTCATCGACAATTTTTAATGGAGCATCAAGTTTTTGTATTCCCAACCAACAGTAGCTGCAATCTTTCTGGTCTCCAACGGAAAAAGAAAGTGGAAGAATTAAAAAGAAAAGGAAAAAACTTTTCCTTTTATGACAAAACAAAACAAAGAAAGTGAAAGTCTAAATTTTTCCTTTGGATTCCTTCACTTTGATCTCACGCTCTCTGGTAGCTCCGTTCCCGATTCAGTGAGTTGGGTTTGTTCAGAATACCTAGAAATTTAGTGGGTTTGGTTTTTGTTTGAACTTCATTTAGTTACTTTTCTAAGCCAAACAAGGTTAGTGTGTGTCTCTCTCTATTTGGTTCTTGTTTGTGTTTGTTGTAGTAGATTCGGTGGATTTAATGTGGTTTCATTTGTGTTTCCAGCAGAGATCTCATGTGTTCTTTGATGGATCGTAAGTGGTCCTTTCAACTTATGAGATTGTAGGTATCTTTTAATTTTTAGTAAAAAACTGAAGGATTTAAGAGAAGATAAATAGATTCGATTACCGTGATTGAGTAAAGGAAACTCATATTGTAATTTTTTTTTTCAAAAATAATTAGATTGTTCTGTGTATAAATTGTAGAGCAAAGCCTAGATAGGGATTGTGAAATACTTATTTTGGAAATTTTGCTGCTTGGAGAATAGAAAGAATATTTATGCTGAGGGGTGTAGTTGTGTCCTAGAGGAACTATTTGTTTATTTTTTATTTTGTGGGCAATTTTGCTGGTGAGAGACCTATCTGGCTACTGTGGAGATCTGGGATTTTTTTCATCTTTTATGCCCTATGAGGACTTTCTTTCCTTCGGAGTCATGTAAAGAAACACATCTCAATTCTATCAATCCACAATCATGGCTTCAAGTTGAAAGAGGGAAGCTTTCAAAATTTTCATCTCAGTCTCCTTCTTCTATGTAAGCTCCCATTTTTCAGTTCCTTTCTAAGTCTTACGAAGTTTCTTTCGCTTGAAATAATTATGGACATTTTTTGGTTTGTTGATATTTGTAGAGAATCTCTTATTAAGGTCCCAGAACCACCAATTCTTCCATTCTTTAGGCCTGTTGATTATGTAGAAGTTTTAGCTCAAATTCATGAAGAACTCGAGTCGTGCCCTCCACATGAGAGGTCAAATCTGTACTTAATGCAGTTTCAGGTCTTTAAGGGCCTTGGGGAGGTCAAACTGATGAGGAGAAGCCTCCAATCGGCTTGGCTCAAGTCTAGCACTGTTCATGAGAAACTTGTATTTGGGGCATGGTTAAAGTATGACAAGCAAGGTGAAGAACTTATCACAGATTTGCTTTCCTCGTGTGGCAAGTGTGTGAAAGAGCTTGGCATGATGGACATTGCGTCTGAACTTCCCTCAAATGTAAATTCAAGTTTCCTAGAAGACAATGTAGCAAATGGGAACCATATTTCAAGAAATGTCTCTTTCCATATTGGAAATGAGACCATACCGTGTGACAGGCAGAAAATGGCCTGCCTTTCAGCTCCATTTCACGCCATGCTGAATGGGTGTTTTGCAGAATCTCTTTGTGAGGACATAGATTTGTCTGAAAATAATATCTCTGCTTCAGGTATGAGGGCAATCAGTGACTTTATCCTAACTGGTTGTTTAAATGAAGTCCCTCCAGATCTTTTGTTAGAAATCTTGGTATTCGCCAACAAATTTTGCTGCGAAAAGCTCAAGGATGCCTGTGACCGGAAACTTGCTTCTCTGGTTTCCTCCGGGCAAAATGCAGTAGTGGAACTCATGGAATATGCTCTCGAAGAGAATTCTCCTGTTCTTGCTGCGTCATGCTTGCAAGTGTTCCTACATGATCTTCCTGAATCTCTGGATGACAATCGCATGGTTGAACTGTTAGCCCATGCTAATAGGCAGCATAGGTCAATCATGGTTGGGTCAGCCTCATTTTCACTCTACTGTTTTTTAAGCGAAGTGGCCATGAATTTGGATCCTAGCTCGGATAAAACATCACTTTTCTTGGAACAGCTGGTGAACTCTGCTGAAAATAGCAGGCAAAGATTGGGGGCATATCATTGGTTGGGATGCGTAAAACTACTGAGAAAAGAATATGATGAAGCTGAACGTATCTTTGAGGCAGCTTCAGATGCCGGCCATGTTTATTCTTTTGTTGGGTTGGCCAGACTGGGCCACATCAAAGGTCATACACTTTGGTCCTACGATAAACTCAGCTCCGTCATTTCCTCTTCTACGCCTCTTGGATGGATGTACCAGGAACGCTCACTATACTGTGAAGGGGATAATAGGTGGGAAGACCTTGAGAAAGCAACTGAGTTAGACCCTACCCTTACTTTCCCGTACATGTATCGAGCTGCATCCTTGATGAGGAAAGAAAATGTTCAATCTGCTCTTGCGGAAATCAATAGGGTCCTTGGGTTCAAGTTAGCATTAGAATGCTTGGAGCTCCGATTTTGTTTCTATCTAGCTCTTGAGGACTATCAATCGGCCATTTGTGATGTTCAGGCAATTCTTACACTGTGCCCGGATTATAGGATGTTTGAAGGACGAGTCGCAGCATCTCAGCTCCGTACTCTTGTGCGTGAGCATGTTCCTAATTGGACAACTGCAGATTGTTGGCTGCAATTGTATGATCGATGGTCTTCAGTTGATGATATTGGATCCCTCTCTGTAGTATACCAGATGCTTGAATCTGATGCAGCTAAAGGAGTTCTGTACTTCAGGCAGTCTCTGCTTCTCCTTAGGTATGCCACAATATTCTGCTTGTTTTAGGCTTTTGGCAATACTTTTAATGTTTATGTTGTACATGGATGATATTTATCTTTGGCTTGCTAGTTATTACATTGTAATTATTATTTTCTCAAAGACAAGGATGCACTCGGAGCTTGTTGAAAAAATAATAATAAATATAAAAATAAAAAGTCCTAAATTAAATACTTCGATCAATGAGGGCATCTTTTCACGAACTGGCTGCAGATTTTAATAAATTATTGTCACTGGACAGTAGACACCCACATCCGTCCAAGTATAATAGTTGCTTGGACTTTTTCTCACTCTTTCCATCTCTAAAGTATCTTGAAGAATGTAAATAGATTTGCATTTTTGTTGTGAACTCGTTGTAAAAGATATTGTTACTTTCTCTGTTGCCCAGTGTAGTATATAAAGTATCTGCATTGTTTAGTGAAGTTGCTATTGCTTTATTATTTACTATTACTGCAGTGCATGGATATGCTTATCTTATGAACCACTTTATTTAAGTAGCTGACCGACCCCATTACAGGAAAGAATTTTGCATTCTCTGTCCACCTGTATAATATATTCTGAACAGCCCAATAATTGGGTTGTGAGAATCATTATATTAAATGTAGAATTGTGGATATTTAATTGTAGAGTAACTGCAGATTCTATAGATTGTAACCAATGTTCTAAAAGGCGCTAGGCGGGAGGCGGCCGGCCGCGGGGGGCCTAGGCGGGATTTTTTATTTTAAGGCAATTTTAATATTTTATCTTATATTTATCCATACAAAACAATAATATAAAACAAAACAATCTATAATAAAGATAATAAAGGCCTTTGCTTAAAGTTTAAACACATATCCATATTGTCAATGTCAAAGTTCAAACACAAACATGCAATTGTTCAAAGTTCAAACATATCTTTAACATATTAGTTTTATTCATAAACAAGATTGCTATTAAATAATAAAATTTAAAATTTCAAGAGTTTAATTCAATATTAAAATTTAAGAAACTAAATATAAATTTAAGAATTATATTGAATTAAACTAAATATTACAAATGTATCATCATTTATATAATTTGAAGTTGGTACAAGTTCAAAAAATTACAACTATAATAAAATTATTCATTTTTACTTGATATTGTTCACTTCTTATTGTGATTTGATATGTTACAACCTGCATTATGAATATGGCAAATCATTAGAAAAATAAATATATCAAGATCTGGTTTGAGTAGTTATTAAAATTAAAAAAACACATCTCCGCTTAGACCCCGCCTAATTTCCTGGAAGTATTTTTTTGGTCGGGCGTAGGCGAGGCGCTAAGGGGGCCTAGCGCCTAGGCGGGGCCTAGGTTGGCGATTTTTAAAACACTGATCGTAACTATAGATATGAAGATTGTAACAGCCCACTAATTTTGGTACTTGATTCATGTTAGAATATATTTTATATTGCTGGGGTGGTCACAATGAGACTCAAGTAAGTTACTTCCTAAATTACTATTAAATTCTTGTTGTTTAGACTTTTGTCATGGCATCAGAGCCTGGTTTCGATCCAGGTACCTGTAGGTCCATTATGGATGGGTATTCATATTTTCTGACGCTTTCTCTGTTACCCGGTATAACTTTGACACTTGAAGTGGTTTAATATGAAGTAAAAATTATGGATTAAAAAACTGAGCTTATTGATTTGTTATGGTCATGCTTACACAGATTAAGCTGTCCAGAAGCAGCCATGCGAAGTTTGCAGTTGGCTCGCCAACATACATCAAGTGAACATGAACGTTTGATGTATGAGGGATGGATATTATATGATACTGGTAATTATGATGAAGGGCTGCGCAAGGCAGAGGAGTCTATTACCCTCAAGAGATCTTTTGAGGCCTTCTTTTTGAAAGCCTATGCATTAGCAGACTCTAGCCCAGATCCGTCTTGTTCTTCTGCTGTTGTATCTCTTCTTCAAGATGCCTTGAAGTGCCCCTCAGATAGGCTGCGGAAAGGTCAGGTGTGTTTTTTCTTACCAAATTATTGCAATGTTCAAGTATACAAAACCTTTTAATTTGTTTAGTAGGTTTATCAATTATAGGATCTGCAGGATGGAAGGTGTTTCTTATACAGTTGAGTTTGTATTGTTGTAGTAATTTAATCATTAGAGTGCTAAACATGAAATATTTGGAGGATGAGATATTTGGAGAGCTAAGTGGTGCTATTTAAATCTTGTCAATTTCAAAAGCTAGCTGTACTTGGGAACCCACTTCTGAAGTTCAAGTTTCATAACTTCCATGTTTTTTCCAATCCTAAGGTTACGTAACTTGTGTGGATTATCTAGACCAGCAAATTCAGTATGGACCTAATTTTTTTTTTCTCGTTAGATAAATAGTATAAACATGATCTTCCATTCAATTTGCAGACAGCGGCGTTACTTGAGACCTTGGATTTGTTATCATGGCTGTTAGCTAAGCTTTTCTGATGGTCCTTTTGATGGACTATACTGTTAATAGGATGAACACTAGTGTAGTTGTTTTGACTCTGAATATCGCATTCAAGATTTAAGGAAATGAAACTTGCTCGATGGTATTAGTGAATAATCCCCATCTTAAGCAACAACCTAAAAATGGAAATTGTATCCCATGTTGCATTGAGGCTTCTATATTGGTTTTCATAACAATTAACATTACTGTGCATGATTCTTATGTTGGGTGAACAGATATCAAAAACATAACTTTTGAAGATGTCTTCCAAAATCATTTTATTTTTCTTACAAAAATATAAGTCCATGTGATGAGGTCAATTCCTCTTCCCACCGGACATGATATGATGAATATATATATATATATATATATATATATGTGTGTGTGTGTGTGTGTATTTTATTTGCCTTATCATAGCTAGTCTGAACTAATGTATGCAGTAATGTCTAAATTTTCAGAGTTTTATCTACAAACAGACCCCACTTTTATAAGTTGATAAAGCTGAACAACTTCAAAAATAAAAAAGAATAGTTAAAATACAAGGTTGAAGAAACATCAAATTATGTACTCAACAAATAAAACAGGCTGGTAATGCACATTTAGCGCAGTTATTTGCTCCAGCTGTTTCTGGTTTGTCGGTCAAAATTTAAGCTCAATGAAGTTGTATCCACTTTAGATTTTTCAAAGTTTTTTAATCTTCTGTGTTCTTTTAATTTGGCAGGCCCTGAACAATCTTGGAAGTGTTTATGTTGACTGTGGGAAACTTGATTTGGCAGCTGATTGCTACATCGATGCCCTTAAAATTCGGCACACACGAGCACACCAGGGCCTTGCTCGTGTTCATTACCTCAGAAATGATAAGGCTGGTGCATATGAAGAAATGACGAAATTGATTAAAAAGGCCAGGAACAATGCATCTGCTTATGAAAAGAGGTCAGAGTATTGCGAACGTGAACAGACAAAGGCAGATCTAGAGATGGTCACTCGTTTAGATCCTCTTAGGGTGTACCCTTACAGATATCGCGCCGCAGGTAGATTCTCCCCCCATTCAGTTCACTTTCAAGTAATCTCATCAGTGCAATATAAATGATAGTCTAAAATAATAAGTTTAAAGAGTTAAACTAATACATTGCCTCTTAAAGCAATAATATACTCTTGGAAATTTCTTGTAAAATTAGTGCTGAAGGCAATGTTATCTTTTCCCCCCTGATGATAGTATTGATGGACAACCACAAGGAGAAGGAGGCCATAGCCGAGCTATCAAGGGCAATTGCATTCAAAGCGGACCTTCACCTTCTACACTTGCGCGCAGCTTTCCATGAGCACATTGGTGATGTTATGGGTGCCTTGCGAGACTGTCGAGCTGCCCTCTCAGTTGACCCCAACCATCAAGAGATGCTGGAACTTCATAGCCGTGTAAACAGCCAAGAGCCATGAACCAAGACGGGAGGGGGTCGGAACTCAGAAGGAAGGGTGAGGAAAAAATGGTCAAACGATGGGGAGGGAAAATTTCCTTCTTAAATTGAATCACTAGTTCAAACATGTTCATGTTAATACATGTTTTGTCTTCCTTTTTGTCTTTACGAATTTTGGCAATATAATTTAGCCAAATTTGAAATGCATTAGCCTAAATGAAGCATGCATTTGCCTTTTTCATTTATAGCTCCTTGGGTACATGGATTTTAACCTAAATCCAATATAAACAGTGATCATAAATCATATTTGCATCAAGATTTTACAGTAATCTCTCAGTTTGGAATGAGATTTTTTTATTCCCTTTTGAATATTAAAGTTTGTACTGGACATTATTTTTCTGTTATACAACTCTAATGATTAAAATATATTGTCAAATAAAAGTAGTATAAAGTAAAAGTATGTCCAATTCAAAAAATAATTATCAACACGTGTCAAAAATCACTTTTATTTGTAATTTTATAATATACAGCATTCCGAAATTTTAATGTCGAATTACATGGTAATTAGTAATAAGTTGTACTAGTATTCAACAAAGGGACGCCCACTATAATCTACTACTAGTATATCCTAACCCTCCCTCCCCCTCCCCCTCCCCCTCCTTTTTTTTTATGCACAAAAAGAATTGATACGAAAACTTTTCCAGTTGATTGTTTTTATAATAAATTTGAAAACTAAAATTGGTTATTAAAATATGACTTCTATTTTGAGACAGAGGTATAAAAATATAAAAATAATTGCGATTAAATTTAACTACTACTTACTCAATTGTCTCATAAGATCCGACATGTATATTGGTGGACCCAATAAATGGGTCCAAATGAATTAGTTGGATTAGGAGATGTTTGATAAAAAATGAATTAATTTGAATTTGAATGAGTTGATCTGAATTTAAATTTAAATAAAAAAAATTGTTTGATAATTGACATGTCTGAAACATCTAAATAACATATTTTTATTATTTTACCCTTCTAAAAAAATTTAAAATTATTGATAAATTTATTTAATAATACTTAATATAATAATTAATATATATATATATATATATATATATATATATAAATTTCATTTAGCCCTCATTCAATCCATTCAATCAAAAAAATGATATTAAACCATTTGGTTCAAATAGTCTAAATGGCTAAGGTCATCCATTCGGACAAACAGTTCCTAAATAAGTCCAAAGATAATATAAAAGGTTGATAATAATTCTAGATCACATAAATA
This sequence comes from Panax quinquefolius, assembly GCA_020205615.1. Taxonomy (NCBI): domain Eukaryota; kingdom Viridiplantae; phylum Streptophyta; class Magnoliopsida; order Apiales; family Araliaceae; genus Panax; species Panax quinquefolius. The sequence continues at coordinate 7,263,359 of CM035154.1, read as the reverse complement.
AAATTCGAATATGATTTTATTTATTTATATTTTTACTCATTATTAAGAGTCAAAATATAAATAAAACACTCGAATCTAATATCTATGTGCACCAATAATTTTTGATAATTCTATTTTTTCTCGTACCGGTAGAGGCTCTAGCGCACTTCAGCTACCCCTGTTGGCTTGAACTTACCTGCAGCAAGAAGTTCTACCGGCAGGCGATTTGGCTTTTGAAGTTGACGACCTAATCAAGCATATAACTTTTTGGTCCTTATGGACTTCCATATCCGACTGTGTGTGTGTATATATATATATATATATATATATAGCTGTAATTAACCATATAAGCATCATCACTTGAGCATTTTCTCCATTGTTGTCATCGCCTTCATCTCAGAACCTGAAAATTAAGCACTGCCCCCGGCTGGTACTCTCTCCCTCTCTCTCTCTAAATATATATTCACATTATATAAAGAATTATAAAAATATTTTTATATCCTATTTTATATCTTATTATAAAATAATAAATATTTTTATAATTTTTATTTGTTATTATAAAAATATTTATTTTTTATAAAATATTTTATATTCTTTATTTGTTATTATAAAAATATTTGTTTTTATAAAATAACAAATATCATATAAAAATATAGAAGAAAAGAAACTTGTGCCACAAATAGGATATGCTTTTTATATGTTAGGAAGAGGTTGTCTTGGTTTAGGTTTTTTTTTTTTTTTTTTTAACAACCGTAAGAGAAGAATGGCGGTAGGGAGTATTTTATATTTTTTAAGTTTACACGAATGTACCGAAATCATGACTATTAATGGAGAAACGCTTAAAATAAAAATAAAAAAATGCATGTATTTGCTATTTGTCGCACTTAATTCAAAGATTATTTAATATTAAAATTCGTTTTATTTAAACAAACCGACAAATACGTTGACTATCGTGGGTTCTCATATTAAAATAAAACCAACAAGTTCATGCCGACTTGCAGATATTTATGTTTCAATCTCACCTTCCAATAAGTTTTTATCAACTATTCAAAAGGTATTGTTAGATCCATAAGAACCTATTCTTTATGGAAGAAACTCTATATATATATATATATATATATATATATATTGGACTACAAGCATCGGGAACAAATGCTAGGGCACTCTTTCTATTTTTATTTTCAGTATATAGATATGTGTGCATATTGATTAATCCTCATATTTTGGGATCGAGGATCAAAATTTGTAACTGTAAAATACCAAATACGTTACTAATTCATCAAATTATAAATTTTATGCTCCAGATTTCTTCCTCTCAGTGATATCAATTTCATAACTTGCAAGTGTTTGATTTGTAGTTATAACTGCAAAGCATGTTCAAAGTATAGGCAATAAATATAGGTATCGGTCCTATCGTAAATCTACACAGGATACGTATATGGGTATGAATTAAACTTTTATTGGCTACAAGATACATATATTCCAATGAATTAAACATGTATCGATGATATATAGGGTACAAGATACATTTTTTCTATTGTTTCAAGAATCATATAATTGTTGATTCTAGTTGCAATCATTTCATTGCATAATAGTAGCTTTTATAGCCTATATGCCTGGCCAATTGTCTGTTTAAGGTTGCATTAGAGAAGTCCACTGATAAAGTTTGTTTTACCTTCCATGATTTTTTTAAACAATTAAAAAAAATACAGGAGTTGATTTAACATTTGGAGTGTCAGGGAAATAGTAACATAATTTTTTTTGACCTTGTTTCATATTCGTTATAGATTCCGAACTTCTATCGCGGTTAAGATGTCCCTTAGTGTTCACTAAAATAGCTCATTTGTTTTTCTTAGAAGTATGATTCTATATCGACTTGTATCCAATCTACATGTTACTGTTATGGTTGATCGAAAACCAATGATTACTCCTTTCAGTTTTCCAGTGTCAGCGAAATGGCATTTAAGAAGTGTTTTTCCTTCAGGAGCTTAATAAAACAACTTAATGATGGCAGCAGTACTACTTGCCTTACTTGGATTACTTCTCTGTTCATTTTCTGCAACTGCTCATGAGGTATCAGTATCCTGTATGATGGCTTACGATAAGGGTGGTGCCCTGGCTGTTTTTCAGTCTCCAGAGTGTCCTCAGTGGGTCCATTCCACTAATGGCCTTCAAAATGAAACTAGGAACTGCCAATTTTCCACACTAAAAGGACATAGAGAATATCAAGAGGATCGTGTTACATGCAATCTTGATTTAAGGATACCAGTTCTTGGTACTCTCGGCCCCAAGGCTTTACTTTTATAAAATTTGTTGTGAATACTTTCATTATAAACAGGAATCTACAGAAAATTTCTCCATAACCTATACAATCAAAAGTTTCATAGTCATCAAAACACAACAATAAGTGGTAATTTGGAGGGCTTTCAACCACAGATGATGATATTCTACAACGTTGAAACCACATGATGTAAATTGCATTTTACCCTACAAGTTAGATCATGTCCCTGTCTATAGGTAACTTGGTGTCAAGTGTTATTCTTGAAGGAACTAAACACATGATGAATATGTTTTTCACTATGTTTTTTCTTCTAATTTTGTTTAATGATGGATAAATTTTTTTGTTTTATTTGATGTGTGTTAATGCAAAGATGGGCCCAAGGAGGCCATGGTTGGTGTGTTTGCAATATTTGATGGTCATGGAGGCAAGGAAGCTAGTGAGATGTCTTCAAAAAATTTGATGGATTACTTTTTGCTGCATGTTGTATTCAGTACTTACAAGCAGTCATTACCCTCAAAGAACAAACATTATTTGGTTTCTCAAGGCAAAATCGACACAGAGAACAATACGTTAACTCTTGGAAGGTATAATGTAGTCACGAAGGAAAAAAAGAACTCAGAAATAATCACTTTCCAAATATAGGAAACTGTTTATACTCACTTCACAGATTATGAAAAACTAACATTCCAGTAAAAGAGTATTTTATTGGTCACACTTATTAGCCTTGCTAATATTAAAATTACTTCTTGTTCTATTTCATGTTTATGTTTTGTTACGATCATAAAGTATGCTCAAGCCTTTCCTGCAGTACAGTATTATGGATGTTTTTACTATATCGAACTATTGACTTGTTATGCAGGATTACATTAAAAAACTGTCATGCGATTCTTTTACCTCTTGTATTTTGTTTCAGTAGTAAGCTTGTTCATGTTAACAAAATTCCAGGATTCTGCACTCATTTAGTCACTCACTTGCTCACACATGTGTGATATTTTGAAGGATTGTGCACTCAGTCACATGTCTGCATTCAAATTAAAAAAGAATCGTTGCTTGATGTTATTGCAGTTCTCAGGGAGTGTTACCAGTAACCGATGATAATAAGCCAATACATGGAATTTTGAAGGAAGCACTATTGGGGGCAATCCATGATATTGATATAAAATTTTCTTTGGTAACTTTAATATTGTAGGTTCATGTTTGTTGAAGTTAAAAATCGCTTTCATTATAACCTTGTCTTGAATTTTTTTTCTTTCAAAATAACCAGGAAGCTTTGAATAACAACTGTGCTTCTGGGTCTACTGCCATTGTTGTTCTTTTGCTAGATGGTAAATTCTTAGTTGCCAGTGTTGGTGATTCTAAAGCACTTTTATGCTCTGATGAAGGTACCTTTTCCTGTCCTTTACTTGTCCCATCTCTATCCTTTCTAATTATTGTTCTCAATGCACCAGAGACTAGTAAAGATGCACATTTGTTTTCATTTTTGGGTGTGAAAAATGATATGGTTTTACAGTTTCCAGGAATTCGATTTCTCGTGTTTCTGATAGTATAATTTACACATTCATGTCACTTGAAAAAATGCAGATAGTTCGATGACAAAGCTCTATGCCGAAGAACTGACAAGTGATCATCATCCAGGTAGAGATGACGAAAAAGCCCGGATAGAGGCTGCTGGTGGTTTTGTTAGTCTATGGGGTGTGCCTCGTGTTAATGGTATATTAGCTGTGTCTCGATCTATTGGTGACATTCACTTGAAAAGGTAGCTTTTGAACCTTGACAGTGAGCATATGTTGTCTGACACTCTGTTCTTTCTTTTTTCTGTTAGTACCATTTTAATATAGTACTACTATGGTAATAATCTGATCCTTTTATTGCTCTATTTCTAGATAAATTTAGTGAAGGCATTATAAGAAGTGATATTTTTGGAAAAGATTACTGGAAATAATCACTCTTGTTCTGTCAATCTTTGAATTATTGAAGATGAAGCATTTTGTGTCCTGATTCTATATTTACTTTTTGTTATGCCAGATATGGTGTAATTGCTTTACCTGAAGTGTTAGATTGGCAGCCTTTAAAAGACAATGACAGGTATTTGGTGATTGCATCTGATGGCATATTTGAGAGTTTGGCCCTGGAGGATGTTTGCGACCTTTTACAGAACTCAGAAATCCATGAAAGTGGTCTCCAACAATTCATCCCTACGCTTGTCAACGTCTTTGTTGGCTGGCTGCATAGTAAATACTGCGTTAAGGAATGGCAGTATGGATAACTTGTCAGCTATCGTGATTCCATTGGGACTAGCTGGTTTTTCAAAAAAATATGCAGAAGAGAGATGATTGGCGGAGGAGCAGCATAGAGTTTTCCAGCTTTAGCACAATTTCAGTCTCATCGAAATCTTCTACTTTAACTAAAATATGTTGGGGGGAGCTTATTTCAGTTGCTGTGCGAAGGCGTTTTATTTGCAGGCTTCTAGGAGGCTGGGTTAGTTTTTTGTCAAGTGAATATTAGATTTACAACACAAATTATTAGTCATTTCAAGCCGGAACATGAAAACTTAGGAGTTGAATTATAAGAAATAAAGTTGTAGAAGATTTTTCCATTTTAAATTTAAGTGGTGACGGCAAGAATATGAAATTATTTCAATTAACCATTCATATCTTTTGCTACGTAGATATTCATAGTAAAATGTTCAATACATAAACACCTCTCCCCAAAAATATGCACGTATCGATCTTCTTGAGACATTTCGTTATGAAATAGAGATCAATGTTATGTAACCTTTGCTTTTTGAGTTCACATGACATGAAACAATATGTAAGATAAAATAAGATAATATATATATATATATATATATATATATATATATATATATAATAAGATAAAACTCAATTTGAATTTGAGCAGAAAAATACAAGAACGGTTTAAATTTATTCTAATTTTTAGATTGTTAAAACCGAAAGACAGAAAGGATTTCGTTACGCCGTAGGCACGGACAAGTAGTAAATAAAGTGCATAGCTCTGGCCTCTGTAGAGTCCCAGACTCCCAACACCAGATCTATGGTAACAATATATACCTCATAATACTTATCCAACCAGCATCTAAAGAACGAATATGTAAGAATGCAAATTTGTTGGTTATACAGAAATCAACTCTTATTACTTCTATTAATTTACGATATACGTTCAAATTTATGTAAGCAAAAGAGTGTAGGTAACTGAGTAGTGAAAATCTATATAATGTAACCAAAAAAATACTAAAACACAGGGACTGATCATCAAGGGTTCAACCACCCGCATGCTGCCTAAGTAAGAAGAAGACATAATTCAGTTCCCAGCCTCGTTTACCTAAGGCCATTTGAGGAGCTGCCTAACGCTCCAGAACCATATTTTGGATAAAGAAATTATCTCGACTCGCAACTGCAGCTTTTCGGCATTGTCCAATGCAAGGCACCTAGACGCAGAAAGCTTAGCAGATTCCATGAACTTTCATATGCATTTCATAGTCCCAATTTTGAAACATATACATGAAGTTTTACGGAAAAAATCTTCAAATACAGTGAAATATATTTCAATCGAAAAAGAGAAGAAACGATTATCAAGCTTTCAGTTTCAATTAATACCTATTTAGTACAAGTCCATAAGAAAGTAGTGAAATACCTTTATGGTTGTGAAACTCAAATATGCAAAGAAGCACATAAACTTAAATCTGCCCTCGACTGTCCGCTTCAAAATTTGGTGAAAAATAAGGATGTCGCAAAGCATCATCAACACTCAGCCTATCCTCCTATTATCAAATTCAAAACAAGAAATTACACTAAAGTACTTCACCAAGTATAGTTCCTACACCCTATTTGAAAAGCATGTTGGTGAATCAAAAACCAGCACAGTTAAGAAGTTCATCAAACACCACAACATAATTGAGAACATCAAAAAATCTAATTTTATATAATTAATCGTAAGATGCAAATAAAAGGTAACCTATTATCTATCGCTGCTCTTAGCATTATAGGTGTTATAAATTTGAAAATGATTAGAAAAGCTAGAGGGTGTCTTTGCATAAGCACATGGACAATTTCAGTTGAACTGAATATTTAATATAATTAAACTGCGTTTTGGTTTATCCAAAACAAACTTTTCCTATTGCACAAACATGATTACAACTCTATGATTTACAAATAAGGGACATCTCCTTATATAGGCCTCAAGTCATACAACCAATGATTAAGATCAAATTTACTGGAGGACAAGAATCAACTATTTATCTAGGTTTTTTACAAGCATAATTATCTCATTGCTAAATCTAGAACACTTTATTAGAATCCCTAATGTGTACAAGAAAATTATAGAGAATACCAACTAGGGTATCCCATGAGCGTCTTGTGGACCTCCAGTAAGTGATTCATGGCATAGCCTCCTCAAATGCACATGTAGTAAAACTACACTTAGAAACACCTTGTTGGTTTTAACTATATTGTTGAACGCCCGTATTCCATGCCGACTAAGCGATTCAAATGGACCTACTTCGTCACGAAAAAGTGATGTTTTTCGTACCACCAGGATCTAAGTATCAGTGGGTTTAAATTAGATGCTTTGTTTGAATGTGTTTGCGTACATTTGAGCAAATTTAGTATGAGACTGGTCAAAGTTATAAAATTTGTAACTAAGTTATTCAGTTGAACCGATGCCGAGGTAAACGAGTCTTTCTTGAGTTATGACTTTGATAAGTGCATAATTTTGATTCTTTAATATTTAGTTTTATTACATGTTTTATGTGTATTTAAGCTTATTAAGTGATTTATTATTGATTTCAGAAAGAATTAGAGATAAAAAGAAAAAAATATTTCTAAGAGGAGCAAAATGGCAAATTTGACCTTTGGAGCTTCAACTGAGTTTTGGATTGTGAGTTTCAGAATGAGAAAATAGTCTTCTTGAAGTGGTAGAGGACGTCTTAAGCTTTTCAGATAGGTATTATTTGCAAAAAACCGAGTTCGTTTGGGTGTTCAAACATTGTTCCAAATACATACTTGTTGGAGTTGGATTCCTATCCGGAGTAGTAAGCTTAAAAAGACCATATCTCAAGATCCGGGAAGAGTTACGTGAGTGTCACCAGTAAAATCGAAGCTAACAAAAAAAATCTACAATTTCAGGGGGGTCAGAGCCGCGACTCTTAAGTATGAAAGCCGTGACGCTCATCCAAAGCCGCAACGCTCAAGCTCCTGTCTTCATGCTCGATTTGTGAGCCCAAACGCGTTTCTGAAGTCATTTTGCATGGAATTTTGAGGGTTTTTAGTAGTTTTTCCAATTCTTTTCCTCCTAAGTTAGGGTTTTCCTATGTAGACTATAAATACATGTTATTAGACACTTGGGAGGAGCATCTAATCTAAAAACTCTCTATATTATTCTTTGGTGATTTTCATGGCTATGTGTAACTAAACTTCTATTCTTGGATTAAGGAGACGAAAACCTCAGAAGTATTACACTGTGAGATCTAATTGGTTTTAATTGTTCAATTATATTTTGAGTATTGATTATTTTTTTGTACAAGAATTTTATGATTGATATATTTGATTGCTAAGATACATACTAGTTTATTAATCATTGAAATCTACTGCTAAATTAGATATCAAATTAGTAATTGTTAGGTCACTCTAATTTGCGAAGCAAATAAGGTTAATAATTGACTGCAGATTATTATATCTTAGAAAGAATACTCAACTAAATTAAATGCAACCGCTTGTGCTTGTGTTGTTTAACTTCATCGATTTTTCTAATTCTTAAAACATCTACTAGATTAAACTTTTAGCGCTTTTCTGAAGTTGTTTAGTAGTTAGGATTATTTAGATTGCTTGTTTCTATCTAAATAAAGGAAAGACATGGAATGATTCTGAATGGTGAATTGATTCTAACGGTGAATATTCAAAATATTAATTGATTAAGCTTGAGTCAATGATCAATGCAAGTTTCTGAGGTGAAAGTTTATCTAATCCAAGGTTTGTTTTCTTTGATTTACTTTAATAAATTATTTTGCATTATTATTTAGTTTATTTTAATAATCACAATCAAAACCCCTAATTTTGGTTCCAAAGCACGTGGAATCGACTCTTACTTGCTCTACTATATAATTATCTTTCGCAGCAAGATTTTATTTTTGGTTGCCTGCGACAGCACACCAGACTTACGCATTAAAAACTTGCGAATATTACTTTAAAGTCTGACAGGACCATGGATCGTGACTCTCATATTACAACTTTTGAGACCAACATGACCCAAACGCTTAGCTACTAGATCTTGGGCTTAAACTTGTATTACTTCAACTTCACAATCTAATACTGATGTAAGACTTTGTCAACTCTCACGTGAACTTAATAAATCTTGCATACATAAGAGAAATAGAGTAAAGCTCACACTCAACATAATGATTAATATCTTTCTCCCGTGGACATAGACCAAAAGTCAAACCACATAGTTCTTGTGTTATACTCTATTTAGTATTTTTTTTCTTTTTCTTGCTTTCATTGTTTGTTTGTAGTATTCATCACAATTGTCATAACAGGGTGTCTGCATTCCAAATTTCAAGAGCTTACGAGAATTTAAAAGATGACATCCACCATATATTTTATTTAAACAAATATGCCATATAGAACTTACTGGATCCCAAAGTAATAACTGGCGCACTAAGCGCAAAGCCTAGACATTTGGAAATCTGCTTACAAAAATGCAGGGAGAGACAGACAAATACGATGAGTTAAACACTTGCATTGGATAACCAAAGAAGGACATGGTGCAGATAAGTAAAATGGATTGCAATAGAGACTGACCCTATTTTAAGAGGGTCTTTACTCTTTATTTGATGCGAAAAGAACTCTTCAGAGCATTTCCAAGAAGCTGGCGAAACTGCAGCCTGAAACCAAAACTATGAACCTTCATTACTATGCATTTTAAACCAATAAATACAGGGGGGAATATGTTTAATAAAACATTAAGCTATGATTTTTTTATATATAAAAAAGTAAGTTTTAATAAAATTGTTTATCTTGTGCCAAATGTTTCCAGAAAGACACCATTCATGTTCCGATTAACAATCATGTCTCAACTAAGTTATGTAAAAGTTTAAGGAAAAAACTTGTTGACTAGCCAACCAAGCATGTTTTTTTTCTTTCTTCTCATCTTTTCTTTCCCTTTTCCTTTTTTTTTTTTTTTTTTTTTGTGGAAACACAGCTGGCCATTATTGTAATTCCCTGAAGACAAGGATATACAAGAATTATTAGAAAAAAATGGGGAATACTCACCCTGCCATGAGTGCCCCAAGTGCGTTGATGTTTAGAGGAACTCCGAGGGACTAAGATGCACATTTCCATAAGAGATCTAAGTCTGCATCCAAAGACAAAAAACATTTAAGAGTTCAACCTTATGAAGGAATTAATGGAAGCAGAACATTCTTTCTATCTACATCAATTTAAAGTATTTTTCTTCATCAAAAATTGATTTTCCAGCTTTCTACTAGGATTGATGATTTGATAAATATTGTACTTGGAAAGCAGGTAATAAACTTTTGCAAAAGACAAAACACACCAAAAGACAAAGTTCTCTGCTTTCATAATGAAGGATGCTTGTCAAATTGTTTTACTGTTTTTTATAAGATCATCATAGGAGACAACCATATTAACTAAGTAGGACTAGAATATGCAATACGTTGATGCCAAAAGACTTCAAGAGATAAAGATTATATGTGAAAATCTAGGAAACACAATTGACAAATATGGTTTAGGAAACTTCAAGTGATTCGTGTATAAAATTGTGTACTAGTTAGTTATTGTACCATACATTTGTCATAATCATTATGTCAATCAGCATCCATCTTAAGAATATTAATGACCACTACACAAAAATGCTACTCCTAAGATACCACCCTGTGCATATAAAATCATAATTATGCAAATACCATTAAGTTGAAGCGACAATCTTTTCAAATGGCTAACAATTAAACTGACTAATTACTTCCAGAGTCAATTTCAGTTTCAAACTAGTAATGACTGAAAACACATGCTTCTCAAGGACCTGACTCACTTGTATGCGAGCTCCTTTAAGTCATCATTCCAACCTTCAAGATGCTGATCCAAAAGAACACGTGATAAAGAGTTTATCTGAAACACATTCGGTGATCCTAAAATCAACTCCAGGAACACAATACCAACGCTCCACATATCATACCTATCAAAGAAAAAAGAATGAATTATTCAAGTTACACATTCCTGAGTTTAAGAAAAAAATCAATATATAGTAAATTACATCAATTTTTTGATAGGCTAATTTATTTACAAGAGCACCAAAAGATCATCAATGAATCAAATTCTCTTGACATTTATACAATGGAAGCTAGGTAGCTAACGTACTTTGCCCCCCCGATACCAACTAGCATTCAGAAGAGCTTCTGGAGGAGTATACTCATAAGTTTGTTCGGCTCTGAAGACACAAAAGTACACAAAATGAGAAGTTAGAAAATTACCTCTCAGATTCCCTTCACAATAGGTGAAACTCATAAAAGACCATAAAATAGAAGAGGACTTCTTAATTATTTTCCTGCAAGTTGAATTTTTTTATCGTGGATCTACATGGTGCAGCAATTAGACAATATAAAGTTCCATACACAAACAAAAAATTAAAAATAAAAATCCTGTATTTATTAATGTATTCAACCCCACGGCATTGGGTATGAGATCATCCTGGTGGTGAGCAAAAGAATAATATTCATGCCTAGGAATCCTCATCTAAAACCATGAAAATTAACTTTAGAAATAGGATATTACCGAGCCAGAAATTTTCCATAGGGAATCAATTTTTAAAGCTACTTATTTGCAACTAATAGAGGAGTCAGAAACATTTCATGAAAAAAATGAAAAAGATAAATAAATTACATAACATCAAGCTATAGGTATACCATCTGAAACATAAAACAATATAGAACCCACACTCAACATTCAAAATTGATATTCAAGGGGAAAACTCAAAGAAAACAGTCAATCTAGTTTTCTGTGGAAGTGTACAGGCAACCAAGAAATATTTTCATAAAAAGAAGTAACTACTTTACTCAATCATGCAATCTGATGGAAAATATTAAGCAAAGGTGCAAAAAAAAACCCTGTGGTTTTACCCAAAATCCCAATTAGCCCATGAACTTTTTTTTTTTCAAAAATGCCCTTAACGTTATAAACTTAACTCACCTATGCCCCCTCCCGGTAACAACATGCCAGCTAACAAATAGGGCGACGTGACCATTGACACGTGATAAAAATAAAATTTATTCTTTTCTCATTCTTCTCCCTCTTTTCTCTTTCTCCCATCTCCTTCCTCAGTTCTCTCTCTCCTCCAGAAGAAAATAAAAAGTTTGAGTTTGAGTTGAGTCTCAGCAGCCCCTCCTCTCTCCCTCCCTAAATCTACTGGGCAAATTTTTCTATAGTTTTTTTTTTTGTTCATTTAATGTAAAATCAGAGTCAATTCCGATGAGGATGAAACAGATAACCAGAGTCGATTCCAACGAGGACGAAACAGAGGATCTTCCCGAAAATTTGAATTTTCCAGTGTACCGCATTGACCAACCAAAAAATGGCTTGGCGGGGCTTGTCATTCTACTCCCAAAATTATCTAAATCTCGTCTTTTGTATGTGAGGTGAAAAGGGTTTGTTTATGGGTCTATGGATATGGTTCTTTTTTGTTTGATTGAACTTGTAATATCTTGTTGTAATTCAATTTGACATGTCTGTTTAACTGAAAGTTCTTTGTTCTAGGTTTTATTGGGAGTATTGCAGTGGTTTTGGATAGATCTAGTAAATGCAAATCCATAGTAAAGGAAGCAAAATTGGTTGCCGGTAAGCCAAAGTCCAATCAACGGAGAGAGTGTGATGTGTTTTCCGGCAAATGGGTCTTTGACAACACTTCATATCCGCTCTATAATGAATCGGATTGTCCGTACATGTTCGAGCAGTTGGCTAGTCACAAGCATGGAAGGCTTGATTTTGGGTACCATTACTGGATATGGCAACCCCATGGCTGTAATCTGAAAAGTTATTACTGGAAATTAGTTCAACGTATAAATATTTCGAGCATATAATTTTATCAGTATATGTGTGTGCATTATATTCTTAGTGAATTGAACTATTAATGGTGTGCTAAGAATGTTATTTTAGTTTTGTTTCTTTATAAAACAAATGAAAGATGATTTTTTTCATTAATCGGAAAACTTTTGTTTGATATAGATGGAATGCGACTGAACTATGAGAGAAGCTTCGGAGGAAGAGACTATTGTTTGTGGGGGACTCATTGAACAGAGGACAATGGATATCAATGTTGTGTTTGTTACAGTCTGTAATTCCAGCAGACAAGAGGTTCATAATTCCCCAAGCCCACCTTACAACTTTTACAAGCTCACCTCGCCTATTTTCACTCTTTCAAAACTATTGGCCTCTTTCTCCATCACTTCTTCGACCGAGATCTCGAATTCTCTGCCATCGTTGTTCCCCGTTCTCCGGCCCTTAACCTCCCCACCCACTGAAAAGGTGATCCCAACCATCCGCTTCACCCCTGACAACTATTTCCTATCACCATCACCATCTGGATCAGAGGAGAGAGAATAGAGGAAGGAGATGGAGATAGAGAAAATAGGGAGAAGAAAAGAAAAGAATAAAGTTTATTTATTAAATTTTATTGCCACGTCGCCCTGTTAGTCTAGGTGGCATGTTCGTTAACAGGAGGGGCGAGTAAAACCACAGGGCATTTTTGCACTTTTGCCGGGAAAAAATTACTATACAAAATTCTTACTTGTACATGATAAAAAATGATAAGAAGTGAAGGACTTCTAACAGGTGGTAAAGTTACCCAGACAAATGAAATACCTTGAAGGACCAAGGGAACTGTATAAGTGGTTCACCGTATACTCGTCCATTGCACTGCCAAAGTCAATAACGCGCCTAAAAAGTTGACGAAGATAAGAATAAATAAAACATTGTAGAACAGAAAAAGATTAGGGAGACATGCATCTCATGAAACAACAATATTAAGACAACTTTTATGACCAAACAATTCCTAATAATTCGATCAATTATTGCCAATTTACTAAAGAAAGCACCCAACAATCTTGGATAAAACTAATCACAACTACAAATGTTACCTTATACTGCTTGAACGTAGAATACTCTTAAACGGAAAGGAGTTTTTAAGAAACAAACAGGGGTGGACCTCAAAGCCTGAAAATTGAGCAGTCCATTCTAGCAGTCAACAAGTACAAACTTCCAACATTTAGCAATAGACTCCCAAAAGTCGAAAAGAGAATAGTGTTGCAATAATATATGATCTAGAAGTACATTTTAGTGGTATAGTTCTGATCTCCACTTGGGCTTCCTTTCAAGCATCTACCAGAATCCAGATCTTCAAAGCAGATGACCATGTTCTCTTCCAAGGAGAAATATGTTCTTAGTTAGCACACTTTTCATAAAAAGAACAATGTTTAGTTGGGTAATTAAATAAAATGACTGATGAAATACATCTTAAAAAGAGAATGGATACGATAAACAAGTTTGAGTACACAAAACGTGTCCCAAGAAAGTGAAAGAAACAAAGCATAGGACGGTTCACAATTATTGACTAACAAAGATGTTTGGTATATGGTATATGATAAATGTTCGTGTTAGGGTCTGGCATTATGATAAGTGTTCTAAAAAATCCTCACTTGGTTTGCTTTAGGCCCCCACCTAAAGCGCTTAAAGACACTCGGCCCTTTATCTAGGTCCAAGGCAAAAAAAATCCTCCAAGAAATTAAGCGGGCTTAAGCGGAGATAGCTTTTTTTTTAATTTTAATAACTACCCAAACCAGATCTTGATATATTTAGTTTTCCAATGATTTACTATAATCATAATACAGGTTGTAGTTTATCAAATCACAACAAGAAGTGAACAATATCAATTCAAAATGGATAATTTTTTGAACTTATACCAACTTCAAATTATATAAATAATGATACATTTGTAATATTTAATTTAATTCAATATAATTCTTAAATTTATGTTTAGTTTATTAAGTTTTAATATTGAATTAAATTTTTAAAATTTAAAATTTTATTATTTAATAGCAATCTTGTTTATGAATAAAACTAATACGTTAAAAATATGTTTGAACTTTGAACAATTGCATGTTTGTTTTTGAACTTTGACATTAGCAATATGGATATATGTTTGAATTTTAAGCAAATGACTTTATTATCTTTATTATAGATTGTTTTGCTTTATATTATTGTTTTGTTTGGATAAAAGAAAGATAAAATATTAAAACTGGCTTAAAATAAAAAATCCCGCCTAGGCCCCCCTCGGCCTCCCGCCTCCCGTCTAACGCCTTTTAGAACATTGATTATGATGACGGTTTGTTCTTCCGTTTTTCGTGTTAAAGAATTGTTCAGATCTGTATATTCTATTATAATTTTTGGAATGACTGTTTTTCAGGAGTATCTATTGTGTCCACAAGTTGTTGCTACGATTGGTCCTCTTCCTGATTATCTATTATTTTGTTTGAAAGGATTACCATTTTAATTCTTTTTTATTGTAATCTTTTCATCTTTTGTAACAAACTACTGTTTAATATATTTTTGGACTGTTTGATCAAAAACTAAAAAAAAAGTAGCTAGCCCTGTGTATGTCACAATAAATGTAATGAGGACTCCTTGAGTATGGATATTATCTAAATGACAATATTCCTATTAGAACTCTCAGTTTATGTATTGTCGTATGTTACACGACAGATGTATAATTAAGTTTGTATTTGAATTTATGTACCATGTAAGTGGCGACCCAAGATGGGTGACGTATACCTAATTTTGGGGGCGTCACAACTACATAGGGACAATTTGGAGATTGCAATCACCAACAGTTTGGACATGGACAGGGAAGACGAGATTGAGCAAACTCAGGAATTGAAGGAGAATGTAGTTGCATTACATTCATTGCCAAAATTCTCCAATAAGTCAACGGTATATTCTATTCAATTTCATGTTTCTCATCAAAAGTTATTACCTTTTGTTGTACAAGCCCCAACTCTAGAATTGAAACAATTACCTGCTCATTTGAAATATGCATATTGGGGGACTAATGACACTTTGCCTGTAATTATTGCTAGTAATCTAACTAAGGTGCAGGAAGAAAAATTGCTGAGAGTCCTAAGGGACCATGTTACAGTTTTTGGATGGATAATAGCGGATATCAAGGGTATTAGTCCTGCCATGTGCATGCATCGGATATTGTTAGAGGATGGAGCTAAGCCTACAAGAGATGCGCAAAGGAGATTGAATCCTCCCATGATGGAGGTGATGAAAAAAGAGGTGCTCAAACTGCTTGATGCCCATATCATTTATCCCATCTCCGATAGTCAATGGGTGAGTCCAGTGCAGGTAGTCCCAAAGAAATCCGGAATCACCGTTGTCAAGAACGATGATAATGAGTTGGTGCCCACACGAATGCAAACAGGGTGGAGAGTGTGTATAGATTATAGAAAATTGAATGTTGTAACAAGAAAAGATCACTTTTCCCTTTATTGATCAAATGTTGGAGAGATTAGCTGGGCACACTTATTATTGTTTTCTAGATGGTTTTTCAGGATACAACCAGATTGTGATTGCACCCGAGGACCAAGAGAAGACCACATTCACATGTCCCTTTGGTACTTTTGCCTACCGACGGATGTCTTTTAGACTGTGTAATGCCCCAGGTACTTTTCAGCGATGTATGGTAAGCATTTTTTTGGATCTTTTAGAAAAATACATCGAGGTTTTTATGGATGATTTCACAATTCATGGTGATTCTTTGGATGCATGCTTAGATAATTTAAATCGTGTTCTAGATAGATGCATGGAAACTAATCTTGTTTTTAATTGGGAAAAATGTCATTTCATGGTAGAACAGGGAATAGTACTTGGTCATGTTGTGTCATATAAAGGTCTTGAAGTTGATAAAGCTAAGATAGATGTTATATCTGCTTTGCTTTTACCTCGTCGTCGTCAAGTATGGAGATTCGCTCTTTTCTTGGTCATTCAGGATTTTATCGAAGATTTATCAAGGACTTCTCGAAGATTGCATTACCCTTATGTAAGTTGCTGTAAAAAGATGTGGACTTTCAATTTGATGATGAATGCAAGGAGGCTTTTGACACTTTAAAGAAATTATTAACTTCTGCTCTTGTCATTCAACCGCCAAATTGGAAGTTGCCATTTGAGATCATGTGTGACGCAAGCAACTATGCAGTGGGGACTGTTTTGGGACAAAGGATTGACAAAGCCGTTCATGCCATCTACTATGCTTCGAGGACTTTGAATGAGGCTCAGATAAACTATTCCATAACTGAAAAAAAACTTTTATCTGTGGTTTTTGCTTTAGATAAATTTCGATCATTTTTGCTTGGTACTAAAGTTATAGTTTATTCTGACCATGCTGCTCTCAGGTATTTGCTCACCAAGAAAGATTCTAAACCAAGGATTATTCGATGGATTCTGCCTGCTACTACAAGAATTCGACTTAGAGATCAAGGATAAGAAAGGTGCGGACAACTTAGTAGCGGATCACTTAAGTAGGCTATTGAGAGACGAAGAGGAGCTACCGTTGCATGATTCTTTCCCAGATGAGCAGTTACTTTCCAACCATGCTGAGATTTCCTGATATGCAGATATAGTGAATTATTTGGTAAGTGCATATTTTCCTAAAGAATTTTCCAAATCCCAAAAGGAAAAGTTGAAAAGTGATGCTAGACACTATGTTTGGGATGATCCATACTTATGGAAATTTTGTGCTGACCAGATAGTTAGACAATGTGTGCATAACAATGAATTTCAATCTATTCTTTTCTTTTGTCATTTTTATGCTTGTGGAGGACATTTTGGTCCAAAAAGAACTGCTAACGAAGTTTTGGAAAGTGGTTTTTATTGGCCATCGCTTTTTAAAGATTCCTATCTGTTTTGTAAAACATGTGTTAATTGCCAAAGGACGGAGAATATTTCTCAACGAAATCAAATGCCCCAAACTCCTATATTAGTTGTTGAGATTTTTGATGTTTGGGGTATAGATTTTATGGGACCTTTTCCTTCATCCTTTGAGAATTTATATATTCTTTTGGCAGTTGATTATGTCTCAAAATGGGTGGAAGCTAAAGCCACTAGGACTGACGATTCTAAAGTTGTTGTAGATTTTGTTAGGACTAACATATTTGTTAGGTTTGGAACACCACGAGCCATCATTAGTGATCGCGGAACCCATTTTTGCAACAGGATGTTAGCGATTTTGTTCAAGAAATACAATGTTCTGCACAAGGTTTCTACATCCTACCATCCGCAAAGTAATAGTCAAGCTGAGGTGTCTAACCGAGAGATCAAATCCATTTTGGAGAAGGTAGTCAACCCGAGCAGAAAGGATTGGAGTATGAGATTAGATGATGCACTATGGGCCTATAGAACGGCGTACAAAACACCTATTGGGATGTCACCATATGTGATGTGGTTTGAAAACCATGCCACTTACCATTGAATTGGAGCATAGGGCTTTTTGGGCAATCAGCAAAGGCAAACATGAGTTTGGAGGCAATTTGAGTAGTACAGAAATTGCAGATTATAAGAGTTAGAAGAATTGAGGAATGAAGTTTATGAAAGTTCAAAGATTTACAAGGAAAAGACCAAAGCTTTTCATGATAAGTTAGATTGTATGGAAAACCTTTATTGTGGGACAAAAAGTTTTGCTATATCATTCTCGGCTTAAATTATTTCTAGGTAAATTGAGATCTAGATGGGTTGGTCCTTCTGTTATCACTAATGTGTTTCCTCATGGTGCAGTTGAGATTTAAAGCCCGAGCACAAGCAAGATCTTTAAGGTGAATGGAAATAGATTAAAGCCTTTCAATGAGGGGCATCAGGTGGAAATATTGAGATGGTGGAGCTAGACGATCCGATCTATGAAAGCTGAGAAGAGAGGCATGACGTCGAGCCAAAGATGTTAAACACGGGTAGCTGCTTGGGAGGCAACCCAAGATCTCAGATTTGATTTTTCTATCCCTTTACTTTTTAGTTTTTTTATTTTTATTATTGCATGTTAGCTAGTAGTATTTTCTTCTCTGCATGATTTTCTTACATTGGAGACAATGTAAGGTTTGAGTGTGAGGGGGAGATTTAGGTTTTATTTTATGTAGGAATAATAATCCAATTTTGATGGGAAGTTGAAAAAAATTGAAAAAATTCTGATTTTTTTTTGAAAACTTTGGTTCCATAATTCTATTTGCCTGTGTTCGAAGGTTAAAGTCAAAGATTGAAAATTGATGCTAAAATTCATAATCTGGTTGATGCTTAATTTGTTAATGAATGATGACAACTAAGCCATGATCCATAGTAATTGATTTGAATTGAATTTGTGATACATGAGTACTTGAATATGAGAAGCATGTTTATTTGGCTAAGTTATTTGTGGTGTTGTCTATGTGCACTGATTTCACGACTTAGAATTGTTTAACTTGCTTATGTTGTTGCAGAACCATGTGAAAAAAATGATGAATGATAAAAAAGAAAAAAAGAAGAAGAAAAAAAATAAAAATTGAAAATATGCTTCAATGTCCATTGTGCGAAATAACTGGGTATCTAAGCATTGGGAAGCATCGGTATTCGCGCTGAAAAGTGCGATGGATAAAAGCAGCTTGACTAGTCGACTTTTGTGGCCTTTGTTACTTGAATAAGTAAGTCTTAGGGGTGTCTCTACACCTAACGCCCTAAGATCATCTGGTTTGGGAGTCGGTGGTGGAAAGTTCGCTAATGATTAACTCTGAAAAACCTAAGAAAAGGAGACATTGCACATGTCAAGAAAAAAAATAATACGAGAAAAGCATGAAAATACATTCATTTGTGCTAAAAAGAAGGTTCTATGAAAAAATTTAAAAAGCAAGAAAAATTTGTTCTTGGTTGTGAGTCGGTTTGCACGGCTTTTGCTCCATGGTAACTAAGTTGAGTAAGTATGTATATTTTGGGAAAGTTTCTTATGCGGTTACAATTTGGTTTAATGAAATTCATTAGTGAAATAGTAAAGTTGTTTATTGTGAGTTAACTGATAAGGCATTGATTAGATTTTTCCAATTTAGTGTTGATAGTCATGATTTGTACCTTGAAATCTTTTGACACTATGGTTGAATAGAATTTTTCTGGAAATCAAATTTTTGGTTTACACGAGGACGTGTAAAAAGACAAGTGTGGGGGAATTTGATGACTATGAAATATGTTATATTTTTATTCCTTAATACTTAATCTTTTGTATTTTTTTTGTGCCTAAATAAACTCATTATTCTTATATTTTTATTTTAGGTACAATTAAATGGGTTTCATGATTTTGGAAATAAATTGGAGGAGGTTTACGGGATTCCGAGCAAATCAAGGATTTAACAATTAGTATCATAAATGGATTTGGATTCACGCGACAAAGAGTTTAAACACATGGCAATTGTGGGATTTAATTCCAATTTTAAATCTGATTTTTTGGATTCTAGAAAATTAGTTTTTTACAATTTTATTGTAATTAGGATTTCTTTTAGACTAAGATTTATTTCTAAATTGAATTCTATTTCTTTATGGAAATTAATTTAATTTGTAATTCCTTTTAAGATTTGGATTTCTACTTCCTATAGGATTTAGGACTTTGTCTAGCACTATAAATAGAGGATGAGAGTCAGAGTTTTATTCATTCAACTATCAACTATCATCTATTGGAGCGTAGACTCAAGAGCATGTCAGACTAGTTCTTTTCATTCAGTTCTAAAGGGAGGTAGAACATTGTTACAAGTAATTGATTAATTGAGTATTATTATTTATTCCTTCTTGTGTGAAATTTCTTTTGATAATTTATTTTCATTGATTGCATGCTAATTGATCTAATTAATTTAATATGGCCAATTGAGTTAGTTTTATCGTTATCATATACTAGTTTAAGATTAGTATTACGTGTAATTGATATCCGTCTTCGTCACAAGTAGCAACTTGGTAATAATAATTGTGGACAAGCTTTAGTTTATTGTTAAGATTATCAGAAAACAAGTTAAACAAATCGAGCTTATGTGTTTGTTACTTGGATTAGCCTAATTCTCTATTTCTTAATGCTTCTATCATATTAAATCTAGAGAACTTATTCTAGGTTGTATGCTAGTTAGAATGTAAGGTTTGAGACAATGTAAGGTTTGAGTGTGAGGGGGAGATTTAGGTTTTATTTTATGTAGGAATAATAATCCAATTTTGATGGAAAGTTGAAAAAAATTGAAAAAATTCTAATTTTTTTTTTGAAAACTTTGGTTCCATAATTCTATTTGCCTGTGTTCGAAGGTTAAAGTCAAAGATTGAAAATTAATGCTAATATTCATAATCTGGTTGATGCTTAATTTGTTAATGAATGATGACAACTAAGCCATGATCCATAGTAATTGATTTGAATTGAATTTGTGATACATGAGTACTTGAATATGAGAAACATGTTTATTTGGCTAAGTTATTTGTGGTGTTGTCTATGAGCACTGATTTCACGACTAAGAACCTGTTTTTAACTTGCTTATGTTGTTGCAGAACCATGTGAAAAAATGATGAATGATAAAAAAAGAAAAAAAAAGAAGGAAAAAATGAAAATTGAAAATCTGCTTCAATGTCCATTGTGCGAAATAACTGGGTATCTAAGCCTTGGGAAGCATCGATATTCGCGTTGAAAAGTGCGATGGATAAAAGCAGCTTGACTAGTCGACTTTTGTGGCCTTTGTTACTTGAATAAGTAAGTCTTAGGGTTGTCTCTACACCTAACGCCCTAAGATCATTTGGTTTGGGAGTCGGTGGTGGAAAGTTCGCTAATGGGTAACTCTGAAAAACCTAAGAAAAGGAGACATTGCACATGTCAAGAAAAAAAATAATACGAGAAAAGCATAAAAATACATTCATTTGTGCTAAAAAGAAGGTTCTATGAAAAAACTTAAAAAACAAGAAAAATTTGTTCTTGGTTGTGAGTCGGTGTGCACGGCTTTTGCTCCATGGTAACTAAGTTGAGTAAGTATGTAGATTTTGGGAAAGTTTCTTATGCGGTTACAATTTGGTTTAATGAAATTCATTGGTAAAATAGAAAAGTTGTTCATTGTGAGTTAACTGATAAGACATTGATTAGATTTTTGCAAATTTAGTGTTGATAGTCATGATTTGTACCTTGAAATCTTTTGACACTATGGTTGAATAGAATTTTTCTGGAAATCAAATTTTTGGTTTACACGAGGACGTGTAAAAAGACAAGTGTGGGGGAATTTGATGAGTATGAAATATGTTATATTTTTATTCCTTAATACTTAATCTTTTGTATTTATTTTGTGCCTAAACAAAATCATTATTCTTATGTTTTTATTTTAGGTACAATTGAATGGGTTTCATGATTTTGGAAATAAATTGGAAGAGGTTTACTGGATTCCCTAGCAAATCAAGGATTCAACAATTAGTATCATAAATGGATTTGGATTCACGCCAAGAAAGAGTTTAAGCACATGGCAATTGTGGGATTTAATTCCAATTTCAAATCTGATTTTTGGATTCTAGAAAATTAGTTTTTTACAATTTTATTGTAATTAGGATTTCTTTTAGACTAAGATTTATTTCTAAATTGAATTCTATTTCTTTATGGAAATTAATGTAATTTGTAATTCCTTTTAAGATTTGGATTTCTACTTCCTATAGGATTTAGAACTTTGTCTAGCACTATAAATAGAGGACGAGAGTCAGGGTTTTATTCATTCAACTATCAACTATCATCTATTGGAGCGTAGACTCAAGAGCATGTCAGACTAGTTCTTTTCATTCAGTTCTAAAGGGAGGTAGAACATTGTTACAAGTAATTGATTAATTGAGTATTATTATTTATTCCTTCTTGTGTGAAATTTCTTTTGATAATTTATTTTCATTGATTGCATGCTAATTGATCTAATTAATTTAATATGGCCAATTGAGTTAGTTTGATCGTTATCATATGCTAGTTTAAGATTGATATTACGTGTAATTGATATCCGTCTTCGTCACAAGTAGCAACTTGGTAATAATAATTGTGGACAAGCTTTTGTTTATTATTAAGATTATCAGAAAAAAAGTTAAACAAATCGAGCTTATGTGTTTGTTACTTGGATTAGCCTAATTCTCTATTTCTTAATGCTTCTATCATATTAAATCTAGAGAACTTATTCTAGGTTGTATGCTAGTTAGAATGTAAGGTTTGAGACAATGTAAGGTTTGAGTGTGAGGGGGAGATTTAGGTTTTATTTTATGTAGGAATAATAATCCAATTTTGATGGGAAGTTTAAAAAAATTGAAAAAATTCGATTTTTTTTTTTTTGAAAACTTTGGTTCCATAATTCTATTTCATTTCGTGTTCAAGGTTAAAGTCAAAGATTGAAAATTGATGCTAAAATTCATAATCTGGTTGATGCTTAATTTGTTAATGAATGATGACAACTAAGCCATGATCCATAGTAATTGATTTGAATTGAATTTGTGATACATGAGTACTTAAATATGAGAAGCATGTTTATTTGGCTAAGTTATTTGTGGTGTTGTTTATGTGCACTGATTTCACAACTTAGAACTGTTTAACTTGCTTATGTTGTTGCAGAACCATGTGAAAAAAATGATGAATGATAAAAAAAGAAAAAAAAAAGAAAGAAAAAAATGAAAATTGAAAATCTGCTTCAATGTCCATTGTGCGAAATAACTGGGTATCTAAGCCTTGGGAAGCATCGATATTCGCGTTGAAAAGTGCGATGGATAAAAGCAGCTTGACTAGTCGACTTTTGTGGCCTTTGTTACTTGAATAAGTAAGTCTTAGGGGTGTCTCTATACCTAATGCCCTAAGATCATCTGGTTTGGGAGTCGGTGGTGGAAAGTTCGCTAATGGGTAACTCTGAAAAACCTAAGAAAAGGAGACATTGCACATGTCAAGAAAAAAAATAATACGAGAAAAGCATGAAAATACATTCATTTGTGCTAAAAAGAAGGTTCTATGAAAAAACTTAAAAAACAAGAAAAATTTGTTCTTGGTTGTGAGTCGGTGTGCACGGCTTTAGCTCCATGGTAACTAAGTTGAGTAAGTATGTAGATTTTGGGAAAGTTTCTTATGCGGTTACAATTTGATTTAATGAAATTCATTGGTGAAATAGTAAAGTTGTTCATTGTGAGTTAACTGATAAGGCATTGATTAGATTTTTGCAAATTTAGTGTTGATAGTCATGATTTGTACCTTGAAATCTTTTGACACTATGGTTGAATAGAATTTTTCTGGAAATCAAATTTTTGGTTTACACGAGGACGTGTAAAAAGACAAGTGTGGGGGAATTTGATGAGTATGAAATATGTTATATTTTTATTCCTTAATACTTAATCTTTTGTATTTATTTTGTGCCTAAATAAACTCATTATTCTTATATTTTTATTTTAGGTACAATTGAATGGGTTTCATGATTTTGGAAATAAATTGGAAGAGGTTTACGGGATTCCTAGCAAATCAAGGATTCAACAATTAGTATCATAAATGGATTTGGATTCACGTGGCAAAGAGTTTAAGCACATGACAATTGTGGGATTTAATTCCAATTTCAAATCTGATTTTTGGATTCTAGAAAATTAGTTTTTTACAATTTTATTGTAATTAGGATTTCTTTTAGACTAAGATTTATTTCTAAATTGAATTCTATTTCTTTATAGAAATTAATGTAATTTGTAATTCCTTTTAAGATTTGGATTTCTACTTCCTATAGGATTTAGGACTTTGTCTAGCACTATAAATAGAGGACTATAGTCAGGGTTTTATTCATTCAACTATCAACTATCATCTATTGGAGCGTAGACTCAAGAGCATGTCAGACTAGTTCTTTTCATTCAGTTCTAAAGGGAGGTAGAACATTGTTACAAGTAATTGATTAATTGAGTATTATTATTTATTCCTTCTTGTGTGAAATTTCTTTTGATAATTTATTTTCATTGACTGCATGCTAATTGATCTAATTAATTTAATATGGCCAATTGAGTTAGTTTTATCGTTATCATATGCTAGATTAAGATTGGTATTACGTGTAATTGATATCCGTCTTCGTCACAAGTAGAAACTTGGTAATAATAATTGTGGACAAGCTTTTGTTTATTGTTAAGATTATCAGAAAACAAGTTAAACAAATCGAGCTTATGTGTTTGTTACTTGGATTAGCCTAATTCTCTATTTCTTAATGCTTTTATCATATTAAATCTAGAGAACTTATTCTAGGTTGTATGCTAGTTAGAATGTAAGGTTTGAGTGTAAGGTTTGAGACAATGTAAGGTTTGAGTGTGAGGGGGAGATTTAGGTTTTATTTTATGTAGGAATAATAATCCAATTTTGATGGGAAGTTGAAAAAAATTGAAAAAATTCTGATTTTTTTTTTGAAAACTTTGGTTCCATAATTCTATTTGCCTGTGTTCGAAGGTTAAAGTCAAAGATTGAAAATTGATGCTAAAATTCATAATCTGGTTGATGCTTAATTTGTTAATGAATGATGACAACTAAGCCATGATCCATAGTAATTGATTTGAATTGAATTTGTGATACATGAGTACTTGAATATGAGAAACATGTTTATTTGGCTAAGTTATTTGTGGTGTTGTCTATGAGCACTGATTTCACGACTAAGAATTGTTTAACTTGCTTATGTTGTTGCAGAACCATGTGAAAAAAATGATGAATGATAAAAAAAGAAAAAAAAAGAAGGAAAAAAATGAAAATTGAAAATCTGCTTCAATGTCCATTGTACGAAATAACTGGGTATCTAAGCCTTGGGAAGCATCGGTATTCGCGCTGAAAAGTGCGATGGATAAAAACAGCTTGACTAGTCGACTTTTGTGGCCTTTGTTACTTGAATAAGTAAGTCTTAGGGTTGTCTCTACACCTAACGCCCTAAGATCATTTGGTTTGGGAGTCGGTGGTGGAAAGTTCGCTAATGGGTAACTCGAAAAAACCTAAGAAAAGGAGACATCAGCACATGTCAAGAAAAAAAATAATACGAGAAAAGCATAAAAATACATTCATTTGTGCTAAAAAGAAGGTTCTATGAAAAAACTTAAAAAACAAGAAAAATTTGTTCTTGGTTGTGAGTCGGTGTGCACGGCTTTTGCTCCATGGTAACTAAGTTGAGTAAGTATGTAGATTTTGGGAAAGTTTCTTATGCGGTTACAATTTGGTTTAATGAAATTCATTGGTAAAATAGAAAAGTTGTTCATTGTGAGTTAACTGATAAGACATTGATTAGATTTTTGCAAATTTAGTGTTGATAGTCATGATTTGTACCTTGAAATCTTTTGACACTATGGTTGAATAGAATTTTTCTGGAAATCAAATTTTTGGTTTACACGAGGACGTGTAAAAAGACAAGTGTGGGGGAATTTGATGAGTATGAAATATGTTATATTTTTATTCCTTAATACTTAATCTTTTGTATTTATTTTGTGCCTAAACAAAATCATTATTCTTATGTTTTTATTTTAGGTACAATTGAATGGGTTTCATGATTTTGGAAATAAATTGGAAGAGGTTTACGGGATTCCTAGCAAATCAAGGATTCAACAATTAGTATCATAAATGGATTTGGATTCACGCGGCAAAGAGTTTAAGCACATGGCAATTGTGGGATTTAATTCCAATTTCAAATCTAATTTTTGGATTCTAGAAAATTAGTTTTTTACAATTTTATTGTAATTAGGATTTCTTTTAGACTAAGATTTATTTCTAAATTGAATTCTATTTCTTTATGGAAATTAATGTAATTTGTAATTCCTTTTAAGATTTGGATTTCTACTTCCTATAGGATTTAGGACTTTGTCTAGCACTATAAATAGAGGACGAGAGTCAGGGTTTTATTCATTCAACTATCAACTATCATCTATTGGAGCGTAGACTCAAGAGCATGTCAGACTAGTTCTTTTTATTCAGTTCTAAAGGGAGGTAGAACATTGTTACAAGTAATTGATTAATTGAGTATTATTATTTA
The DNA here is from genome assembly GCA_020205615.1 of Panax quinquefolius. Classification (NCBI taxonomy): domain Eukaryota; kingdom Viridiplantae; phylum Streptophyta; class Magnoliopsida; order Apiales; family Araliaceae; genus Panax; species Panax quinquefolius. The sequence goes on along the minus strand of CM035154.1, from coordinate 7,237,029 downwards.
TTCCTTCTTGTGTGAAATTTCTTTTGATAATTTATTTTCATTGATTGCATGCTAATTGATCTAATTAATTTAATATGGCCAATTGAGTTAGTTTGATCGTTATCATATGCTAGATTAAGATTGGTATTACGTGTAATTGATATCCGTCTTGGTCACAAGTAGCAACTTGGTAATAATAATTGTGGACAAGCTTTTGTTTATTGTTAAGATTATCAGAAAACAAGTTAAACAAATCGAGCTTATGTGTTTGTTACTTGGATTAGCCTAATTCTCTATTTCTTAATGCTTCTATCATATTAAATCTAGAGAACTTATTCTAGGTTGTATGCTAGTTAGAATGTAAGGTTTGAGTGTAAGATTTGAGACAATGTAAGGTTTGAGTGTGAGGTGGAGATTTAGGTTTTATTTTATGTAGGAATAATAATCCAATTTTGATGGGAAGTTGAAAAAAATTGAAAAAATTCTGATTTTTTTTTTCGAAAACTTTGGTTCCATAATTCTATTTGCCTGTGTTCGAAGGTTAAAGTCAAAGATTGAAAATTGATGTTAAAATTCATAATCTGGTTGATGCTTAATTTGTTAATGAATGATGACAACTAAGCCATGATCCATAGTAATTGATTTGAATTGAATTTGTGATACATGAGTACTTGAATATGAGAAGCATGTTTATTTGGCTAAGTTATTTGTGGTGTTGTCTATGTGCACTGATTTCACGACTTAGAACCATTTAACTTGCTTATGTTGTTTGCAGTAACCATGTGAAAAAATGATGAATGATAAAAAGAAAAAAAAAAGAATGAAAAAATGAAAATTGAAAATCTGCTTCAATGTCCATTGTACGAAATAACTGGGTATCTAAGCCTTGGGAAGCATCGGTATTCGCGCTGAAAAGTGCGATGGATAAAAACAGCTTGACTAGTCGATTTTTGTGGCCTTTGTTACTTGAATAAGTAAGTCTTAGGAGTGTCTCTACACCTAACGCCCTAAGATCATCTGGTTTGGGAGTCGGTGGTGGAAAGTTCACTAATGGGTAACTCTGAAAAACCTAAGAAAAGGAGACATTGCACATGTCAAGAAAAAAAATAATACGAGAAAAGCATGAAAATATATTAATTTGGGCTAAAAAGAAGGTTCTATGAAAAAACTTAAAAAACAAGAAAAATTTGTTCTTGGTTGTGAGTCGGTGTGCACGGCTTTTGCTCCATGGTAACTAAGTTGAGTAAGTATGTAGATTTTGGGAAAGTTTCTTATGCGGTTACAATTTGGTTTAATGAAATTCATTGGTGAAATAGTAAAGTTGTTCATTGTGAGTTAACTGATAAGACATTGATTAGATTTTTGCAAATTTAGTGTTGATAGTCATGATTTGTACCTTGAAATCTTTTGACACTATGGTTGAATAGAATTTTTCTGGAAATCAAATTTTTGGTTTACACGAGGACGTGTAAAAAGACAAGTGTGGGGGAATTTGATGAGTATGAAATATGTTATATTTTTATTCCTTAATACTTAATCTTTTGTATTTATTTTGTGCCTAAATAAACTCATTATTCTTATATTTTTATTTTAGGTACAATTGAATGGGTTTCATGATTTTGGAAATAAATTGGAAGAGGTTTACGGATTCCTAAAGCAAATCAAGGATTCAACAATTAGTATCATAAATGGATTTGGATTCACGCTAAGAAAGAGTTTAAGCACACATGGCAATTGTGGGATTTAATTCCAATTTCAAATTTGATTTTTGGATTCTAGAAAATTAGTTTTTACAATTTTATTGTAATTAGGATTTCTTTTAGACTAAGATTTATTTCTAAATTGAATTCTATTTCTTTATGGAAATTAATGTAATTTGTAATTCCTTTTAAGATTTGGATTTCTACTTCCTATAGGATTTAGAACTTTTTCAAAGACTATAAATAGAGGATGAGAGTCGTGGTTTTATTCATTCAACTATCAACTATCATCTATTGGAGCGTAGACTCAAGAGCATGTCAGACTAGTTCTTTTCATTCAGTTCTAAAGGGAGGTAGAACATTGTTACAAGTAATTGATTAATTGAGTATTATTATTTATTCCTTCTTGTGTGAAATTTCTTTTGATAATTTGTTTTCATTGATTGCATGCTAATTGACCTAATTAATTTAATATGGCCAATTGAGTTAGTTTGATCGTTATCATATGCTAGATTAAGATTGGTATTACGTGTAATTGATATCCGTCTTCGTCACAAGTAGCAACTTGGTAATAATAATTGTGGACAAGCTTTTGTTTATTGCTAAGATTATCAGAAAACAAGTTAAACAAATCGAGCTTATGTGTTTGTTACTTGGATTAGCCTAATTCTCTATTTCTTAATGCTTCTATCATATTAAATCTAGAGAACTTATTCTAGGTTGTATGCTAGTTAGAATGTAAGGTTTGAGACAATGTAAGGTTTGAGTGTGAGGGGGAGATTTAGGTTTTATTTTATGTAGGAATAATAATCCAATTTTGATGGGAAGTTTAAAAAAATTGAAAAAATTCTGATTTTTTTTTTGAAAACTTTGGTTCCATAATTCTATTTGCCTGTGTTCGAAGGTTAAAGTCAAAGATTGAAAATTGATGCTAAAATTCATAATCTGGTTGATGCTTAATTTGTTAATGAATGATGACAACTAAGCCATGATCCATAGTAATTGATTTGAATTGAATTTGTGATACATGAGTACTTGAATATAAGAAGCATATTTATTTGGCTAAGTTATTTTTGGTGTTGTCTATGTGCACTGATTTCACGACTTTAAAAGAATTGTTTAACTTGCTTATGTTGTTGCAGAACCATGTGAAAAAAATGATGAATGATAAAAAAAGAAAAAAAAAGAAGGAAAAAAATGAAAATTGAAAATCTGCTTCACTGTCCATTGTGCGAAATAACTGGGTATCTAAGCCTTGGGAAGCATCGGTATTCACGCTGAAAAGTGCGATGGATAAAAGCAGCTTGACTAGTCGACTTTTGTGGCCTTTGTTACTTGAATAAGTAAGTCTTAGGGGTGTTTCTACACCTAACGCCCTAAGATCATCTGGTTTGGGAGTCGGTGGTGGAAAGTTCACTAATGGGTAACTCTGAAAAACCAAAGAAAAGGAGACATTGCACATGTCAAGAAAAAAAATAATACGAGAAAAGCATGAAAATACATTCATTTGTGCTAAAAAGAAGGTTCTATGAAAAAACTTAAAAAGCAATAAAAATTTGTTCTTGGTTGTGAGTCGGTGTGCACAGCTTTTGCTCCATGGTAACTAAGTTGAGTAAGTATGTAGATTTTGGGAAAGTTTCTTATGCGGTTACAATTTGGTTTAATGAAATTCATTGGTGAAATAGTAAAGTTGTTCATTGTGAGTTAACTGATAAGACATTGATTAGATTTTTGCAAATTTAGTGTTGATAGTCATGATTTGTACCTTGAAATCTTTTGACACTATGGTTGAATAGAATTTTTCTGGAAATCAAATTTTTGGTTTACACGAGGACGTGTAAAAAGACAAGTGTGGGGGAATTTGATGAGTATGAAATATGTTATATTTTTATTCCTTAATACTTAATCTTTTGTATTTATTTTGTGCCTAAATAAACTCATTATTCTTATATTTTTATTTTAGGTACAATTGAATGGGTTTCATGATTTTGGAAATAAATTGGAAGAGGTTTATGGGATTCCTAGCAAATCAAGGATTCAACAATTAGTATCATAAATGGATTTGGATTCACGCGGCAAAGAGTTTAAGCACATGGCAATTGTGGGATTTAATTCCAATTTCAAATTTGATTTTTGGATTCTAGAAAATTAGTTTTTTACAATTTTATTGTAATTAGGATTTCTTTTAGACTAAGATTTATTTCTAAATTGAATTCTATTTCTTTATGGAAATTAATGTAATTTGTAATTCCTTTTAAGATTTGGATTTCTACTTCCTATAGGATTTAGAACTTTGTCTAGCACTATAAATAGAGGATGAGAGTCAGGGTTTTATTCATTCAACTATCAACTATCATCTATTGGAGCGTAGACTCAAGACCATGTCAGACTAGTTCTTTTCATTCAGTTCTAAAGGGAGGTAAAATATTGTTACAAGTAATTGATTAATTGAGTATTATTATTTATTCCTTCTTGTGTGAAATTTCTTTTGTTAATTTGTTTTCATTGATTGCATGCTAATTGATCTAATTAATTTAATATGGCCAATTGAGTTAGTTTGATCGTTATCATATGCTAGATTTAGATTGGTATTACGTGTAATTGATATCCGTCTTCGTCACAAGTAGCAACTTGGTAATAATAATTGTGGACAAGCTTTTGTTTATTGTTAAGATTATCAGAAAACAAGTTAAACAAATCGAGCTTATGTGTTTGTTACTTGGATTAGCCTAATTCTCTATTTCTTAATGCTTCTATCATATTAAATCTAGAGAACTTATTCTAGGTTGTATGCTAGTTAGAATGTAAGGTTTGAGACAATGTAAGGTTTGAGTGTGAGGGGGAGATTTAGGTTTTATTTTATGTAGGAATAATAATCCAATTTTGATGGGAAGTTGAAAAAAATTGAAAAAATTCTGATTTTTTTTTTTGAAAACTTTGGTTCCATAATTCTATTTACCTGTGTTCGAAGGTTAAAGTCAAAGATTGAAAATTGATGCTAAAATTCATAATCTGGTTGATGCTTAATTTGTTAATGAATGATGACAACTAAGCCATGATCCATAGTAATTGATTTGAATTGAATTTGTGATACATGAGTACTTGAATATGAGAAGCATATTTATTTGGCTAAGTTATTTGTGGTGTTGTCTATGTGCACTGATTTCACGACTTTAAAAGAATTGTTTAACTTGCTTATGTTATTGCAGAACCATGTGAAAAAAATGATGAATGATAAAAAAAGAAAAAAAAAGAAGGAAAAAAATGAAAATTGAAAATCTGCTTCAATGTCCATTGTATGTAAATAACCGGGTATCTAAGCCTTGGGAAGCACTCAGATTTATTTGAAAAAAGCGCGATGGATAAAAGCAGCTTGACTAGTCGACTTTTGTGGCCTTTGTTACTTGAATAAGTAAGTCTTAGGGGTGTCTCTACACCTAACGCCCTAAGATCATCTGGTTTGGGAGTCGGTGGTGGAAAGTTCACTAATGGGTAACTCTGAAAAACCAAAGAAAAGGAGACATTGCACATGTCAAGAAAAAAATTAATACGAGAAAAGCATGAAAATACATTCATTTGTGCTAAAAAGAAGGTTCTATGAAAAAACTTAAAAAGAAAGAAAAATTTGTTCTTGGTTGTGAGTCGGTGTGCACGGCTTTTGCTCCATGGTAACTAAGTTGAGTAAGTATGTAGATTTTGGGAAAGTTTCTTATGCGGTTACAATTTGGTTTAATGAAATTCATTGGTGAAATAGTAAAGTTGTTCATTGTGAGTTAACTGATAAGGCATTGATTAGATTTTTGCAAATTTAGTGTTGATAGTCATGATTTGTACCTTGAAATCTTTTGACACTATGGTTGAATAGAATTTTTTTGGAAATCAAATTTTTGGTTTACACGAGGACGTGTAAAAAGACAAGCGTGGGGGAATTTGATGAGTATGAAATATGTTATATTTTTATTCCTTAATACTTAATCTTTTGTATTTATTTTGTGCCTAAATAAACTCATTATTCTTATATTTTTATTTTAGGTACAATTGAATGGGTTTCATGATTTTGGAAATAAATTGGAGGAGGTTTACGGGATTCCTAGCAAATCAAGGATTCAACAATTAGTATCATAAATGGATTTGGATTCACGCGGCAAAGAGTTTAAGCACATGGCAATTGTGGGATTTAATTCCAATTTCAAATCTGATTTTTGGATTCTAGAAAATTAGTTTTTTTACAATTTTATTGTAATTAGGATTTCTTTTAGACTAAGATTTATTTCTAAATTGAATTCTATTTCTTTATAGAAATTAATGTAATTTGTAATTCCTTTTAAGATTTGGATTTCTACTTCCTATAGGATTTAGGACTTTGTCTAGCACTATAAATAGAGGACTATAGTCAGGGTTTTATTCATTCAACTATCAACTATCATCTATTGGAGCGTAGACTCAAGAGCATGTCAGACTAGTTCTTTTCATTCAGTTCTAAAGGGAGGTAGAACATTGTTACAAGTAATTGATTAATTGAGTATTATTATTTATTCCTTCTTGTGTGAAATTTCTTTTGATAATTTGTTTTCATTGATTGCATGCTAATTGATCTAATTAATTTAATATGGCCAATTGAGTTAGTTTGATCTTTATCATATGCTAGATTAAGATTGGTATTACGTGTAATTAATATCCGTCTTCGTCACAAGTAGCAACTTGGTAATAATAATTGTGGACAAGCTTTTGTTTATTGCTAAGATTATCAGAAAACAAGTTAAACAAATCGAGCTTATGTGTTTGTTACTTGGATTAGCCTAATTCTCTATTTCTTAATGCTTCTATCATATTAAATCTAGAGAACTTATTCTAGGTTGTATGCTAGTTAGAATCTGGTGAAGAGATTGTTTCATTCAGTGATAATCTAAGGAGAATTTCGGATAGCAGAGCTTATTGTTATCTAGGGCTAATAATTTCATTGAAGGAAAAATAATAATTACTTGATTAATTGATTGTTGTACTTAGTGAAACTGAACTGCAGAACTGAAGTTTTTACATATTTGGTTAAATCATTAATTTTTGTTCTCTTAGTTTAAAAATAATTTTCAAAAACCCCCATCTTTATTTTCTGTTGAAATAGTAGAATAATAAAAAAACTTTACTCTCTGTGGGATCGATCCTTACTTGTTACTGTGCTAATTATTATAAATTGTGAAGTGAAAGTGAAGTTAATTTAGGAGTGTCAACGACAACTCTCAGTATACTGTGAGAAGGTATAATTAATTATAAGAGTTTAATCAACCATCTTAAGTGCATGGAACAAGTAGAAAGTTCAGGTGAGCCAAACTAACATATTATAGTTCATCTTGGTATCACAATGAACTCTGACAAAAAAACTTCAAAAGTTCAAACATACCAATTGCCATATAAGATTACGCATTTCCTCTTGTCCAGCTTCTGTTGTCTTCAACCAGTGCCACCATTTTGATGGACGCAATGCCTGAACACGTTTTACATGTTCTTCAGCACCATCACTGTCTACTTCTTCTGCCGTATATATAAGCTTTGACAAGGAAATGCCTTCATGACGGAATACAAGCCATATTTCGTTGGATCGAGACTCAAAAGACTCAACATATCTTGCAATATGGTTCAAACCTTCCTCAAACACATCTCTCTGCAGTCTGTTTTTCTTGGGGAATGTATTTTTGAAAATCCAAGTAGGCTTAGTCTCTGGAGCATCTGATTCATTTGATTTAAACATATCATACACATTTGATTGTGATTCTTTCAGGAAAGAGTCTGCTATTACAGCTGCTGATAGTGAAGCTCCCAAGGCTTTAGAGGCATTTAGAAAAACTTCACCAAAATACTTCTCCCGTAGACCACTTAAGTAAACAGCAGTCCCTCTTTCCACCTGTCAGTAGCGGATCAATTCATGATACAAGCCTCCACGAATTATGAAACTTAACAAAACACACTTCTAGTTATAATCAAATCACTCGAAAATTAAGAGGGAGGGAGGGAGGGAGAGGAGAGAGAGAGAGAGAGAGAGAGAGAGAGAGATTAGACCACAAACACTGCTAATTCCTAGGTGAATGATCAGTGCAACACAAAGCACAATAAACTAAAAAATGTATATACATCTACAATTATCTGTCCCAATCTTAATTCAGAGATTTCTATCTTGGGCGCATTGTGTATCAATGTCAATAAATCAATTTATATAGATTGTCTTGTCCCTGACCCGAGTTTGAAGGTTGTCGGGCTGGGAATCCAGTAGCCATTTGGGAGCACATGTTTAACCCTCATTAAGCACGATCAGACTTCAGAAAGCTTTGTCACCCAAATAGTGAGGCTTAATGGATAACCACACTACTAGTAACATTATCTTTATGTTCCTAGAGAGACAAATAAAAAGTTGTAAGACAGAAGGAAACAGAAAAAATAAATTTCCTTTTCCAGGAAAAAAAATAGGTTGGAAAATCATATTTCTTGATGGATTAACTATGGCAACACGCGTTTCCAGTTTTTATATTACCTCTTCACTTTAAAGTCAGATATAAGTGTGAAAAAGAAACCAAAAGAATATTGAGGAAGTATAAGATTCAAATGAATAAAATTACCATTATACGCTTCAAAATGAACATGCTGTCATCAGGAAGACCACCATTACAATCATAAACAGATGAGCTTGTGTGTGAATTTCGATCACAAGGGCCAAGGTCAATAGTATTTGTTGGGTTATGATATTTCTCCTCTTTGGGTCGAGTAAGTTGGGCTTACTTATTAAATTAATCCATTGGGCCTTCAATATTTAACCTTAAAAGTCACCTGGCCTACCATATATATTACTTTATTTAATCCTATAAGACGGATTTGATTCATTGGATTAACCCATCATATCATTTAATATCTATTACTTTGACTCAGAATGATGAAAAACACGACAATGATTGACAAGACACCGCCATGCATTAATGTGGATGGAAATATAATTACCACTTGGCCAGCATAAACAAAGGACCAAAAGTAGTGAGTAGATGCAGCAAAGCAAGGACCCATCGATCACGGGTCGTGTCGGAGGTAGTGGGTGGTACCAGTAAATCAAGCAAAAAAGAGTATCACCTATCAACCAAGTCTTCACAAATGCAGTACGCTCATAACACGTTCATATTCATACATACACACCATCGAGGATTATTATCTCTCTCAATACACTAGACATTACATCCTCCATTTGTTAACCTTGTGAACACGATAATCGACTCTCACGCCGAAAGCTATCCCCGTGATCCTACCGTCAAGCTTGTGGTGTTTATCGTGTTTATCGTGCAAGATCGTATGCTTTTACGTGATTGGGACGCTTGAGTAGATTGGCGTTAACATCGGGCGCTAGAAGGAGGGCCGAGTTCTAGTGTCCGAGTATTTTCAATCACGATCGTGTTTGTTCTACGTCAAGATTCATGGTGAAGAGTAGAACACCTACACTCAAGGCGTAGATGGTCGTCGGGTGAATCAAAGACCATGCGAGTGTCTGCCAAAGATCGTTTGGGACCTAAAATAAGTGTTCACGCCAGCACAACGTCCAAACGTTCACCTGAAGATTCTCGGCCGAAGGCGGTGGGAAAAGCTAAGCGTAAGCTAGTTTTCATGATAGAGAAGGGGTCTGGTCATGGTGTGAAATGAGTAGAAGGCACCTCGCCTAGAACTCGATACCGAGATGACCAAGACGCAAAGGCCTCCCGATTGGCTAAGATGGCAGATGAAGCAGATAGAGCTATGGAAGTACTTATGAAGCGATGGACAGGATATAAATGAACAGATGGCTCGAATGGCGAGAGTTAAGGGACGAAGAGTTCGATTATGTTCAAATTCAAGAAGCGAGGACATTGGAGTGGGAAGGAAACCGCTCATTCGTGGACGAGAGTCTCGGGCCAAACTCGAGAAAGAAGAAGATCCCAAGCCCTACTCCTCAAAAATCGAAGAGGCATATCACCCCGTCGATTCTAAGGAATGTGGTCGAAGCGGACGAAGAGGTCGATCCAGATCGCACTCGAGAGTACAAAGAAAGCACTTGTTGTTCACAAGATTCTCACCATATACCTTGAGTTCGGAGACGAAGTATATCTAGAGAGGTCATACTCTCGAGAGTCACCGAGGTACACCACCGTAGACGCCAGAATCGAAAAAAAGTCCTCTAAAGTTGGAGGTTCATTGTAAGAAACCAGGCCCCTTTCGAATGAGTCACGGAGAAAGAAGTATCATCTCAACCGAAGGTGTGGAGTATCTGGTTAAAGAATTAAAGGAACTTTGAAAGCAGCTTGCCGAAGTACAAAAAATGAAAGATACTTCGGGAAGGAAGGCATCCCCTTTTTCCGCGGAGATTCTAAAAGAGAAAGCTGACCCCACCAAGAAGTTGCCCTACATTGAAAGTTATGATGGATCGGGGGATCCCTACGACCACAGTCAGGCGTTCGACCGACTGATGGATTATTATGACTTTAGCGATGCTGCTAAGTGTCATACTTTTGTCACAACGCTCAGAAAGGATGCCCGACAGTGGATGGGGACTTTGCCCTCGGATTCAATTTCATCTTGGGCAGACATGTGCAGTAAATTTCATGCTCGCTTCGGGAGCAACAAAAGAAGGGGAAAACCTTTACCCGATCGTGCAAAGGTATGTCAAGCTGACTTCTCTTCATTGGGGCAGGTTCGGAAGGTGCAGAGCTAGGGTTCGATGAAGGGGTTGCTTGTGGAATTGCTTCGGGAGTTGCTTCCGGATAACTTTCAGGATTTGTTTTCGGTTGGGTGGATTTGGATTTCTTGGCGGCTCTTTTCCTTCGGCGAGGTCTGAGGGATTCTTCGGGAATGATGGGTTCATCAGTTTGGGGTTCATCATTCTGAAGAGAAACAGTTGGTGGATCTGCGACGGGGGGATTGGCTCTAGAAGATTCTTCAGTCGGAGGCTCTTCACTTACATCCGTAATCTTCCCTGCCAAAAAGTCTTCCAATTCTTTCACTTCCGAAGAAGTTGGCTTGATCAGAGACACTGCAAATAACCATGTATCAGAACCTATATCACTTAAATATCTCAAGAAACTATGTTACCAAGTTGTTTGAAACTTACATTTATGGTCGTACAGCCAGACTTGCTTAGTCAGAAGTGCAAAACTCCATTCCTTCGGAGGAATCTTCTTCAAGAAATCTGCCATCTCCTTCACACGCTCTTTGGGGATATCTCCAAAGTCAGCAGAGATCCGATCAGAGATAGTCCAATCTGGAAGAGAAGAGATTTCGGGTCCCGTAACAAAAAACCATTTTTCGTGCCAACCCTTGTTGCTTGAAGGGGTGTCCATCAGGGATCTCTTCTTGAATTTGGAGTTAGGTCGAGGAGACTGTTTGCTCAACATTTTGAAACCTCGTTCTCGGGACCTACCGGCTGAGAAGAGGGTGAAGAAGATGTCGACAGAGGGAGGAATCCCTAATTCGTCACAGAAGGCAATGAATGCCAGAATGTGGATATAAGAATTAGGGACCAACTAGGAGAAACCCACTCCTATGAACCCTAGGAGGGTAACGACGAAGGCATGGAGGGTGTAGCGAATCCCCTTTTCAAGGAAAGTGATCAGCATAATGCGACCCAACCATCCTGGCCGATGGTACATACGTTCTTCGTGAGCAGAGCCCTTATAAGATATATATCCGGAATCGATAATGAGTCCGTAGGATACGATATCTCGATTCCGTGACGGTGGAGGGATATTGGCATGAGGAAAGCTGTTCCCCATCTTTGAAGAAGTTCGGGAAGGTGGTGGAGAAGGAATCGAGGCGGATTCCTCCCATGGTTGTCTTTGTAGATTGGGGTTTGAACTCGAACCCTCTTGGTTAGGGTTTGGATTGGGGAAAGCGGTCTTTGACGGAGTCACGCCAAGGGAGAATTTTGGTTAGAGTTCACGGTCACCATTGTTGAGATTTCGTAAGACAGAGAAGGAAGTTCTGTGAAGGAGAAGAAAGCTCCAAGGTTCAAAGTTCAAATTGGCAGGTAAAACCGCGTAATTGGTAAAGTTTATCTTTTATCTTGTGGTTGCCACGAGTTATGAATGGCAAAGACATTAAATGTTAGTAATGATGAGAATTCGAATAGGAAGCGTCCGGATCAATTCTTGGACATTTTATCAGATTGGGCCTCTCAGTTGGATTTCCGATTTTTAAACCGTATTGTTCAATTTCAATCCTTTATTGACTGGGCCTTTTACTCTGGACATTCAGCCATTACCTGTCTCATCTTATGGACCAAATTGGGTATGTCTCAATTACTTCCTGTTATGGGCCTTTAGTTAATTCTAATATCATGGACCACTTATAGTTTTCTATTAAACATTATGTTCAACAAAAAACTAGGGGGCAATGTTGGGTCATGATATTTCATCTCTTTGGGCCGAGTAAGTTGGGCTTACTTATTAAATTAATCCATTGGGCCTTCATTATTTAACCTTGAAAGTCATTGGGCCTAGTCACCATATTACTTCTATTTAATCCTATAAGACAGGGTCGGTTCATTGGATTAACCCATCATATTATTTAATATCTATTACTTTGACTTGTAATGATGAAAAAGCATGACAGTTGACTAAGACGCCTGCCATGCATTAATGTAAGACCCCAACTTATTATTAATGAAATTTAATTTTCTCTATTTATTATTTTGAAATAGTAAGGGTTGATGTGATTAATGTGGATAGTTAGGGGTAAAATACGCAAATACTTCAAAATAAGTTAAGTGGTTATAAAATATTCATTGTTGTGGGAATATTCGTTTGGTCGTGAAATATTAAAGATTGCTTGGGAATATTAAATGCGACGGCGCAGTAAATATGTGTGGGCCCCATAACTGGAAAGCGATTGGATGAAGAAAACGACAAATATAAGTGGTTTAAAAATAACAGCGTAGTTATTATCATTATCTTGTTAAAATACAAATTGGTTAAAACACAAGAAGACACCAGTATTGCACCAATTGTTGATTCTTACGTAAGAAGACACTACTCAATAATGGTTATAAAAGAATTATCGCTCAAGTATTTTATTGAGTTAATAATTCTTTGCGTTGATATTTTATATTGTTTGTTGTTCAATAATTGTCATTACACGTATTTTTCATTATCGAAGCAATAATTCATATTATCGAATAATATTATTAGATAACATTATTGGCAATGTCTAGAAAGTTACATCTAAGGAGAGGTTTGGTCACCTAATTGCACGCGTGAAGAAGAAGAAATTCTTATTGGAAAGCCCCTCTTTCCTGAAGGCGCTGGTTGTCAATATTGTGATTTCGTAATATTATTTGTGAATAATTAATTATTGATTCATATGATGAGGAAAATATTGATTTTATGTGGATATAGATGGAGAAAAATTTTAATGTGACAATTGTTGAAAATTGAAATTTTATCTTTTTCTCGATAAAATAATTCTTTTAAATATAATATTATATTTTAATAATATAATAATGGTGATATTTTTACAACGAATGTGGGATATATGAGTATACGAGGAGGAAGAGTATTTTGTTGCAATAAATGTTTAAAACATGTTAAACATGTCAATGGACCCCATTTATTCGTGAAATTTGATTATACTTTGTAAAATCCCCGCTTGTGGATTTGGTCAATTTCTGTTTGGAATTTGGAAAAACTTTCTTCTGCAAAGTTGTATAGAATTAAATTTCCTATAAAACTCGCGAGATTCGAATTTTCTGATAGAAGGGCTATTTATTATGAATTATTGAAGTTCAAGTTCAAATAATTGATTTTTGGAAGTTTAAAATATTTTAAATAATAAAACGTGTTTTGTTTGTTTTGTGGGCTACAACATGTGCATATTTAGCTGAGATCAGATCTAGGAAGGTGGGCGAGAAATCTTAATATATATATTAATATTATATTAAATTTTCGCTTTGGTGTTCTAAAGATTTTCCTATAAATAGGGTGCTTAGGTTAGAATTGAAAATCACACCGTAAACTCAAGTTTTCTCTCTATATTATCGAGCATATTCTTGTGAGTATTTTGAGTATACTTTGAGTATTGTTAGGCGGTGCAAGTTCCTTCAAAGACTATAATCTTAGATTCCAAATTTAGAATTACTAATCTTTTCGAGGTAAAGGATGTTATTTTCTTCTCAAATGATATTATTTCTTCAATATCATTATCTTTGAAATATTGGTTGGAACTTTTATCAAATTTGGAACTTTTTCATGTCGGGGTTACTTATTCATGAGTTACTATTCACGAGTTACTATTCATGAGTTACTATTATTCACGAGTTCTTATTCACGAGTACTATTCACGTAAGCGTGAAGATGTTTTTTTGTGAAATTTCTATCTTTTGGTGTTGGAGTTACTTATTCACGATACTAAGACTATTCACGATATCTGACTATTCATTCATAGAAAAATGAAATTTCTTCTTTTTGTCCAAAATATCTATTCGGATACTAGCTTTGATTGTATCCATGTTTTGATCATTCTTGAATTTTACACCACTATGATTATTTTTGAGGTATTTTTTTGAACATGGATAAAACAAAGCACGAATCCTTAATCCTTAATCCTTGTCATTTTGTTTCTTTGGATTCGTTTCTTTAAAAATATTTTTCATCATCCTCGGTCTTAAATGATGATATTATTGAATATCTTTGGCCTGTAGTGCAAAAGATGAATGATTTCAAGAATATCTTTGGTCAGTAGTGCAAAGATGAGCAGTGTTTAGATGAACATGACTAATCGATGAATATCTTTGGCCCTGTAGTGCAAAGATGAATATTTGATTCGGATGTATATTGATTGATGTTACGGGGATAAAAGATGAGCGATGAACTTTTAAATTCATACATAGAAGATAGTAGTTTGCATTCTCTACTTAACTCTTCTAATGAATTATTATTTCACTGCGAATATTGATTTAAAATTTGTTGTCTATTGTATTCTATTAGATTTTTCCCGTTGAAGACTAACGGTAATTTGTTGTATATTATCTTAGTCATAATATTCTTTCTTGGGCTAGTTGAGCTCACCCTTTTCCTTTTTGTTCCATTTTTCTTCTCGTGGAGGCGAGAATATAGCGAAAGTATTTAGTGGGGGTATGGAATGAAGGTTTTAGAAAGAATTGTTTAGTAGTCCTCACCATTTTTGTAAAATAATGTATCAATAAATGTGATGAGGATTTATTTGAGTATAGATATTGTGCAGAAGATAATATTTGTATTCAAACTCACAGCTTTTATTGTTGTAATAATAAAGTTGTAGTTGTTTCGCATCATGTATTGACAACTCGGAATGGGTGATGTATACCTATTTTGGGGCGCCACGGTTGGTATCAAAGCTTAGGATATGATCTCCGGCGGAGATCGGGGAATAGAACTAGGAGGGAGAGCGAGTAAATCCTTCGCTAAGTGTGTCCTACCTAAGCTTATTTTTTTTAGTTGGTCAAGATATAAGGATATTATGTGATATATTGATTTCCTTAATTAACCCTTGTTTTATGACAAGATTTGAGAATGTCGATTGAGAATATTAACAATGGAAATGAGACCGTGGAGACGCTGTACTCACCAACGAGGAGAAGCGTGCAACATGTGTCGTGGCAATGTTCCTCCCGTGAACAACAACACCACCGAGCGAGATGATGAACGAGGGATGTTTAGAAGCTTTTGCGATTCATGCAAAAATCGACGAGGAGACTCGTGTTCAAAATACAGGAGGAAATGATAGCAATTTACGGGTTGTCACACCAAGCGATTCAAAGAGTTGGGACCACACGAATTTAAGGGAAAGCCGATCCGATCATGGCGGAAACATGGGTCAAACAAATTACCAAGATATTCGATGTCTTGGGATGCACGGAGAACAGAAGGTTCCATTCGCCACCTTTATGTTCCGTGGCGAGGCGGACTCATTGGTGGAGTTCGTGAAGCGTGCACTCCATCCAAAACCAAGACTCAAAGATGTCTTGGGAAACGTTTCAGAAACTATTTAATGACAAATACTTTCCGAAAGTGTTCGCTATATGAAGGAAGTGGAGTTCATCGATTAGAGCAAAACAACATGAGCGGTGTCTCAAAGACGAGGCAAAGTTTGCAGAGTTATCCAGTTTGCACCTCATTTGGTGGAGAATGAGGAACGTATTACAGATGTTTCTTAGAGGTTTGAAACCCAAGATACGTCGATATCTCATTTCTCATAAACTTTCTCTCTATTAGGATGATGTCAGAAAGAGGCTCAATTATTAGGCGAGATAACGAAGTACGGTCAATCGAGGGACCACAACCAGGATCGTATCGTAGAGATAGCGATCAATGTAATAATGATAACCAAATGGAGAAAGAAAGCAGACGGACAAAAATGGTAACCACTCGGTGGTAATCATGGCCATGAAAATAGAAGAAGCGAGTCGAGGAGATTTTAAAAGAGGAGATTTAACAATGACCATGTGAAGGCAGCGGTCTTGGTAAGAAGAATCGGTTCTAAGGGAGGAGAACGACCACCGGTCATATGCTATAAATGCGGAAAGAGGGGATATATCACCAAACCATCCACTGACAGTTCAAGGTATGCTATAATTGTGGAAAGGAAGGACATATCGCTTTCGAGATTAGACGCAGAGCGAAACCTAGTTCAATGGGACGGTGACTCGAAAAAGATCGTTCGGAAAAGTCAAAGTCAACGATTCCGGAAGAAGCGTTTGTTGTCGGTCATAATGCGAGGAACCCAAACGAGGTGATCACGGGTAAGCTATTTATAAATTCTTGTGAAGTTTATACCTTACTTGACACCGGTGCTACCCATTCATTTATCTCTCCCGCATATGCTCAACGTTTAAACTTGACTCCGGAGAAATTAGACTTTGACCTATCTCATGGAAACTCAGTTAGGAGAAACTTTCATCACATCCACTATTTATAAATCTTGTTTGATTCAAGTTGGCACCATTACCTTACATTGACCTTATCTCTTTAAAGATACTTTCTTTTGATGTAATTTTAGGGATTGATTGGTTAACTACTCATCATACCAAAATTGATTGTTTTCGTAAGGTTGTTAGTTTTCATATTCCTAACCAAACTGTTGTATTTAATTCAAGCAACTAAACCATTAAAATCAATCACTCTCATATCTAATCATAAAGCTATTCGTTTATTGAAAACGGATGTCAAGCTTTCTTAGCCCATGTTATGGATTTGAATAAAGACACGTCAAATTTGAATAATATTCTGTTGTTATTGACTTTCCGGACGTATTTCAAGAACTTCCGGTCACCCCGTAACGTGAAGTTGAATTCTTTATTGATCTTGAAACGCATAAAGCCCATTTCTAAAACCCCATATCGAATGGCTCTATTGAACTTTGAGTTAAAGGTCCAACTACGTGAATTGTTGGACATCGGTTTCATTCGCCCCTAGTACATCTCCCTCGGGGTGCTCCTGTTTTATTTGTAAAGAAGAAAGAGCGGGAGTATGCGACTTTTGTATTGACTATCGGGAATTGAACCATGTTACCATCAAGAATAGGTATCCTCTACCTCGTATTGATGACTTGTTTGACCCGATTGCAAGTAAGCACAATTCTTTTCAAAAATCGATCTTCGATTTCGGATATCATCGGTGAAGATTAGGCGAGGATATTCCAAAGACCGCCTTTAGAACTTCGGTATAGGCATTATGAATTCTTAGTCATGTCTTTCGGATTGACTAATGCTCCTGCTGCTTTCATGGATATGATGAACCGAGTATTCAAGGAATATTTGGATCGATTCGTTGTTGTCTTTATTGATGACATCCTTATATATTCCAAAAGTCGTGAAGATCATGAGCACCATTTGAAGTTGGTACTCCAAAGGCTTCGTGAAAACAAACTATATGCCAAATTGAAGAAATGCGAGTTCGGCGAGGAAGTAGCATTCCTTGGGCACGTGGTGTCGAAACATGGAGTATCTGTTGATCCGGCCAAGATTGAAGCAATACAAAGTTAGAGCAACCAAAGTCGGTGGATCAAGACGTAGCTTTTGGGCTTAATTTGGTTATTATCGGAGATTCGTGGAAGGGTTTTCTCGAATTGCTACTCCATTAACTCAAATTAACTCGGAAGGATACAAAATTCGTTTGGAGCGAAGAATGCGAGAAGAGTTTCCAAGAGCTTAAGAGGAGACTTATTTTAAGACTGTTCTAACAATACCATCCGGTTCGGATGGATTTGTTATCTCTGCCGATGCTTGAGCAAAGGTTAGGATGTGTTCTCATACAACGTGGGAAAGTCATAGCCTATGCCTCGCGACAACTTAAAGAGTATGAGAGGAATTATCCTACTCATGATCTAGATTTAGCGGCCGATCGTTTTTTTCTAAAGATATGGAGGCACTATCTATATGGGAGAAAGTGGAGATATATTCGGACCATAAAAGCCTTAAATATTTCTTCACTCAAAAAGAACTCAACACGCTGGCAATGACGTTGGCTCGAGCTATTGAAAGACTACGACCACTATTATTCAATACCATCCCGAAAAGCGAAGCGTGGTGGCGACGCGTTGAGTAGAAGATCATATGCAGGAACGAAAAGTGCGATGATGTCAAGTATACGACAGAGCCAACTTTAATAGAAAAAGTTAAGGTTGCTCAAGCCAATGATCGGGCCGATGCGTATGAAGAAGAAAGTACAAGAAGGAGCTATTCCTAAGCGAGAATTGATGAAGAAGGAATACTTTGAGTCCACTCTAGACTTTGTGTTCCTAACGACTACGATTTGAAGTACAAGATTATGATGGAGGCACACAATAAACCATTTGCAATCCATCCTGGAAGTACTAAAATGTATCGTGATCTTGACATACATTTTGGTGGAACAATATGAAGAGAGAGATTGCAAAGTTTATCTCAATGTGTTTAACTTGTCAACGTGTAAGTAAAGAGAGCATCCTGGTACCTAAGGGTCCGTTGCAACCACTTGAGATTTCGAAATGGAAGTGGGAACACATTACCATGGATTTCGTTCTGGGTCTTCCTACGGTTTCTCGTGGCATCAATGCTATTTGGGTTATTGTTGATAGATTAACCAAGTCTCGCTCATTTTTGCCGACACGGAGACTTATTCACTTGAACGTCTTGCTAGTATGACGTGAATGAGATTGTGAGGTTGCATAGCATGCCTGTATCCATAGTTTTGGATCGTGACCCATGATTCACTTCAAGATTTTTGGTTAGCTTGCAAAAAGCTATGGGCACGATTTAAGATTCGGATTCAAGCATACCATCCTCAAACGGACGGACAATCGAAAGGACTATTCAAACTCTTGAAGATTTATTAAGACTCTGTGTCCTGACTTCAAGGGCGGTTGGGATAAGTATTTACCATTGGTGGAATTCTCTACAACAACAAGCTTATCGTGCAAGTATAGGTGTAGCTCCATTTGAAGCATTATATGGACGAAAGTGTCGCTCTCGGTATGTTGGGACGAGGTGGGTGAAGCAACACCGTTGGGACCCGAAGTTGGTACGTATGACTATGGAAAAGATCCAAATGATTCGACAACGATACAAAGCAAGCACAAGATCGACAAAAGAGTTATGCGGATCTTCATCGAAAGGAAGTGGAATTTAGTGTGGGGATCATGTATTATTGCGAATTGCTCCATGGAAGGAGTCACAAGATTTGGGAAGAGGAAAGCTCAATCCACGATTTATTGGTCCATTTCAAATTCTTGACCGAGTAGGAAATGTAGCCTATAGACTTGCGTTACGTCCAAGTATGTCTCGTGTTCATAATGTGTTTCACATACATGCACTTCAGTAAATATGTGAAAGACCGAACCACGTTATAGAATTAGAACCGGACGAAATAGCCAAGACTTAACGTATATGAGGAGGTACTGTCAAGATCTTGGATAGGAAGGAGCATGTCCTACGCTTGAAAGGTCATACCACAAGTTAAAGTTTTGTGGAGGAATCATGCTATAGAGGAAATGACCAGGAATTGGAAACGGAAATGAAAGCGAGGTATCCTCACCTTCGAAACACCAGTACGTCACGTCAATTTCGAGGGACGAAATTTCATAAGGAGGGAGGTTGTAAGACCCCAACTTATTATTAATGAAATTTAATTTTCTATTTATTATTTTGAAATAGTAAGGGTTGATGTGATTAATGTGGATAGTTAGGGTAAAATACATAAATACTTCAAAATAAACAAGTGGTTATAAAATATTCATTGTTGTCGGGAATATTCGTTTGGTCGTGGAATATTAAATCTTTTGGGAATATTAAATGCACGCCAAGCAGACCATGTGTGGGCCCCATAATGCAAAAGCGATTGGATGAAGAAAGCGACAAATATAAGTGGTTTAAAAATAAGCAGTAGTTATTCATTAATTATCTTTGTTAAAATACCCGTTGGTTAAAACACAAGAAGATTACCGGTATTGCACCAATTGTTGATTCTTACGAAGAAGACACTACTCAATAATGGTTACATGTAATTATCGCATTCAAATTATTTTATTGAGTTAATAATTGTCTGCGTTGATATTTTATATTCTTTGTTGTTTCAATAATTGTCATTTACATTATTTTTATTATCGAAGCAATAATTCATATTATCTGAATAATATTATTAGATAACATTATTGGCAATGTCTAGAAAGTTACGTCTAAGGAGAGGTTTGGTCACTTAATTGCGGCAAAGAAGAAGAAATTCTTATTGGAAAGCCCCTCTTTCTAGGGAACCGCAGGTCATCAATATTGTGATTCTCGTAATATTATTTGTGAATAATTAATTATTGATTCATATGATGAGGAAAATATTGATTTTATGTGGATATAGATGGAGAAAAATTTTAATGTGACAATTGTTGAAAATTGAAATTTTATCTTTTACGATAAAATAATTCTTTTAAATATAATATTATATTTTAATAATATAATAATGGTGATATTTTTACAACGAATGTGGGATATATGAGTATACGAGGAGGAAGAGTATTTTTGTTGCAATAAATGTTTAAAACATGTTAAACATGTCGGTGGACCCCATTTATTGGTCGAAATTTGATTATACATAAAATCCCCGTTTGTGGATTTGGTCAATTTCTGTTTGGAATTTGGAAAAACTTTCTTCTGTAAAGTTGTAGAGAATTAAATTTCCTATAAAAACTCGCGAGATTCGAATTTTCTGATAGAAGGGCTATTTATTATGAATTATTGAAGTTCCAAAGCTCCGAAATAATTGATTTTTGGAAGTTTAAAATATTTTAAATAATAAAAACGTGTTTTGTTTGTTTTGTGGGCTACAACATGTGCATATTTAGCTGAGATCAGATCTAGGAAGGTGGGCGTAGAAATCTTAATATATATATTAATATTATATTAAATTTTTTCGCTTTTGGTGTTCTCAAGCGATTTTCCTATAAATAGGGTGCTTTAGGTTAGAATTGAAAATCACACCGTAAAATCTGAAGTTTTCTCTCTATATTATCGAGCATATTCTTGTGAGTATTTTGAGTATACTTTGAGTATTGTTAGGCGTTGCAAGTTCCTTCAAAGACTATACCGTAGATTCCAAATTTAGAATTACTAATCTTTCGAGGTAAGGGATGTTATTTTCTTCTCAAATGATATTATTTCTTCAATATCATTATCTTTGAAATATTAGTTGGAACTTTTATCAAATTTGGAACTTTTTCATGTCTAAGTTACTATTCATGAGTTACTATTCACGAAAGTTACTATTCATGAGTTACTATTCACGAGTTACTATTCATTTAGTACTATTCATGAAGCGTGAAGATGTTTTTTTGTGAAATTTCTATCTTTTGGTGTCTGAGTTTATTCACGATCTCAAGACTATTCACGATATCTGACTATTCAAGAAAAATGAAATTTCTTTCTTTTGTCCAAAATATCTATTCGGATACTAGCTTTGATTGTATCCATGTTTTGATCATTCTTGAATTTTACACCACTATGATTATTTTTGAGGTATTTTTTGAACATGGATAAAACAAAATACGAATCCTTAATCCTTAATCCTTGTCATTTTGTTTCTTTGGATTCGTTTCTTTAAAAAATATTTTCATCATCCTCGGTCTTAAATGATGATATTATTGAATATCTTTGGCCCAGTAGTGCAAAGATGAATGATTTCGAAGAATATCTTTGGCCGAAAGTAAAGATGAGCAGTGTTTAGATGAACATGATTAATCGATGAATATCTTTGGCTGTAGAAAGCAAAAGATGAATATTTAATTCGAGATGTATATTGATTGATGTTACAGGATAAAAGATAGACGATGAACTTTTAAATTCATACATAGAAGATAGTAGTTTGCATTCTCTACTTAACTCTTCTAATGAATTATTATTTCCATGTAATATTGATTTAAAATTTGTTGTCTATTGTATTCTATTAGATTTTCCCCCGTTGAAGACTAACGGTAATTTGTTGTATATTATCTTAGTCATAATATTCTTTCTTTCTTTGGGCTAGTTGAGCTCACCACCTTTTCTTTTTGTTCCATTTTTCTTCTCGTGAGGCGAGAATATAGCGAAAGTACGAATTAGGGGTATGGAATGAAGGTTTTAGAAAGAATTGTTTAGTAGTCCTCACCATTTTGTAAAATAATGTATCAATAAATGTGATGAGAATTTATTTGAGTATAGATATTATCAGAAGATAATATTTGTATTCAAACTCACAGCTTTTTCTTGTTGTAATAATAAAGTTGTAGTTGTTTCGCATCATGTATTGACAACTCAGAATGGGTGATGTATACCTATTTTGGGGCGCCACAATTAATGTGGATGGAAATATAACTTGGCAAGACAAACAAATGACCAAAGGTAGTGGAGAGAGATCGCAGGTGGTGGCGGGACCCATCGATCACGGGGGCATGTGGAGGTAGTAGTGGGTGGTACCAGAAAAGGCAAAGAGAGTATCACCTATCAACCAAGTCTTCACAAATGCAGTACGTTCTCATAACATGTTCATATTCATACATACACACCACTGAGGATTATTATCTCTCTCAATACACTAGACATTACATCCTCCATTTGTTAACCTTGTGAACACGTATACTGACTTTCACGCCTGAGCTATCCCCCGACGGTCCGGCCGTCAAGCTTGTGGTGTTTATCGTGTTTACTGTGTAAGATCAGAGCGTTTTACGTGATTGAGACGTCGGAGTAGATCTTGACGTTAACAGTATTAAATGGAAATCTCATGTTTTCAGAACTCCAACTCGAAGCATTAGTGCCTAGAGAACTATTCCAATGAAATGCAAGCCAAACTTCACCAAATGATCCACGATCAAACCTTTTCTTTAGTATGTACCTAACAACCAATAAAGGCAATTTTTTTACAAAGACAATTTAAAATAAAAAATAAAAAAGGATCAATTATGTTGACATGTAAAAGAAGAGTCGTTAGATTATGTAAAACCTGGGCTTAAATAGGATTTCTGAAAAATAAGGCAACCCAGCTAATTAACATATAAGTCTCATGCTAGGGAAAAAAACATAAAAATCGCCAATCATTCATACAACAGTAACAAACAAAGAATCCGAACTGAATCATTTATCCACAAGTGCTACTTGGCTGACCTCAGGACCAGCCCCTCTTTTAGTTTTACATCAATGCATATCTATTGGCCATCTTATTGAGCATGATTATAATTCTGATCAATTTCTTGACCCTTTTTAACGTTTCTCTCTTTCCTCTAATAGAATTCTTATTTTATACCAAAATAATTACATAAGAAAAAAAAATTGAAAGCCTGTGACACCAACAAAAGGATTTAAAAATACCTCGAGTCAGGAACTGCATGCTCGTTAGACCCATAATCTGAGCCAATATTAGAGATCGGGATTGATTCAAGTAAACCAAGAAAACTAGCAAATCCTTCAGGATTTATGCATTGATCTTTATAACCATCAGTAGTCATCCCAAAGCGCAAGCACATATTCTGGTCCGAGTACAAATTTAAATATCCACCTACATCAACAGAAAAACAGAAGAAAAGGGAAACCCTTTTTTTTATAAAAAAAATCTTTCATTGGAATAATCAAAGCTAAAAAAAGTGGTATATTAACAGTTGTTACTGCCACGTTTCCACGAATGTTGTAACACGGGCCCTCCCTCTCTCTTTCTCTGCCGCTCTCTCCCCCTCTCCCGTATTGGCAGGCAGAAGAAAGTAAACTATGGCAATGCATACCACACCTACAGTTGTTACATCAAGTATAAAGTTACATGGGTGGCTTAATGCTCTATCTCTCACTCTCTATCACTCTATTATTTTTGCCCATAGGGAACCTGGGAGGATATAATATGATACCAACAATATATTGACACTAACAGATTTTAAGAGTAATAAAAACAATTTGAACCAGAAAAAGATTAGTGTGAATCCAACTTGTTAAATCTCCTTACTTACCACAGGAATGACCAAGAGCATCAGGTAAAGCCTGCAACTTGTCATGTGTATATCCCTGGTCATCCCTCTGAACCCAGAACGTGTAATCATCATATTCATTGAGGTTCTCAGACAGATAGAAAATTTCAAAGCTGCTGTCTTTTCCTTCAACCTAAAACAAGAGTAAAAGCCAAAAACATCACTCAACAAACCACATACTGGTATATAATCCCGGAAACACAATGAAAATAGTCACATTCATTTAACCACTCAAGCTTAATAATTGCTATAAGTAAGATGCATACGAGAAGACGACCCGCAACAAGTAGGTACATTTCCATTAATATAGAACAGACATATTCCACAACAAGAAATGGTCAAAATCATCCATCTTGCAGCATCTTGTATAAAGCATTAAAGTAGGTAGCTTTAGTACTCAATATAGTCACTGAATGACAAAAATCTATAAATACCCTAATCAGATGGTAACTAGAAATTCATAAGGAAAGATGATCTGGGCTTTCTGGTAACTTTTTACCAATGGTTAAACTGCCTCATGTCTTAATGTCTTTTAATCAACTAAACATTCACTCACTAAGAAAAAGTTCTTCATTGAGCCTTTCAAAACCAAGTACAATTTTACACCCTTGTTCCAAAATAGAAGAGCAATTATGAATTTTAAAGTCAATTTCAAACATTTCCAAATTCAAACTAAATATTGTTTAGTGGTACTTTTCAGATAATTTATAATATTCATAACTGTATTAAATAACATTAAATGAATTCATATAAATTTTGAATTTGAAAATATCTCAAATTAACTTCAAAAAGTCAAAATGACTCTTTTGGAACAGAGCTATTACACAACTTTCTGTGACCAAGAAAAAATAACATTTATAGGCTTTAACCTACCTCTGATTAAGGTAATAAAGACCAGTCTTCTAAACTACCAAAAAAAGAAAATTGTAGGAAAAAAAGTAGGAATCAGGACCAAAAGAAAGGAGGGCAAATGATGGAGAAAAGTTAACAGCTTGTCTCTCAGACTTACCAATAACCGGTCAAACTTGCCAATTATTGGATGTGAATGCTCCAATTCTAAGAAAACAGAAATTCTGTCAGCTAAACAGTGAAAGGAAAGTCAAGGAGAAGACAACGAATTTTATTAGCAACCAGGTAATCAAAAACATGAACTTCGCTTTAATACGAGAGAATTGGGACACTAATATAACTAGACAAGATAACTGTGAGATAACCCAGTATTATACAAACATTATTCATCATAAAGCACCTTAGTGTGATAATATTACTGTTGAGCCACTTAAAAAATCTCTACTAAATATATGAATAAGAAGAATCTTTATGGGCAAGTGTCTCAGACCGCTTTTCTACTATGGCCATGGCAAGGCCAGCGAACTGCCCTTACTAATCACATGGCATGCCAACAGACCCAATGTGGTGATAGATGTCAAGTGCAATTGACTATATGCCATGACCACACCAAAGTGGGCACATAGCACCAACCATGTGCATGGAAATGCCAAGCACTAAAATAACATCCAAACAGACTGCACATCAAATAGCCCTGCACGCACACCCCAAAATGCGCATCCAAGTTCCATATGCAAGTACGTTCCAGTGTCCTAGTTCCTGTTCACAGCATGTCCATTTATGGTTCCAGCCTCCTAAGAGGTTAAAACTATGATGTGACTGTGCACAGCGTGTCCATTCATGCTGCCAAGCCACCTAAGTATTAAAAACTTAAAAGTTAAAACTATGTAAAGTATAATTTTACTTTTGATCCATTTTTCTGAGTAGTTACGCTTTGAGTCTAATTTTGAATCTATTCGAGTTTCATTACATTTCATCTAATTAAAGTTTTATTTAATTTATGCCATTTAATAATCTTGTTAAACTTGTGGTGAATTCTCAATTTATTAGTGCTTTAATGTTTTTTGCAAATTCAGTTGTTAAAGATTGTGAATTCAAGAGCTTGACTCGGGCTCATTTATTTGGTAAACGACCAAAGCTTGAACTTCATCTTATGCTAAATGAACCAAGGAAGGTGAGTCCAACTCAGATATGTTCAGGTTCAGTTGCAGTCTTGGCTAATACAGTATGTACAAGTTGACAGACATATCGAGTATTAACAGATATTTTTCCACGAGTATGCCACAAAAGAACTTCTACTTTACCTTCAACATGTTAAACGCACGCGTACATACATGTAACAGAAAGCCTACAAAAAGTCAAGAACCATGAAAATCACCTGGTTGTTCATGAATATACTTTCGCAGACCTAAAGCTGAGGAATCAAATTTTCCTCGTTCATCACACCTTTCCTTTAGCAAGGGTTTAGAAAAGCCAGTTGATCTGAATGGAACCACAACGGCTGCCATATTATCGGTGCTGCCTTTCTCAAATGCAGTATTAACTATACAATCAGCCAACGAATATAAGCATGATGAACTTATAGGGCCATGAGTGTGTAATTCCCAGAGCAAATCACAAACATCCTGCGGCCTCAGCTTCTCAAAAACACCATCAGATGCAGCCACCAAGTAGCTGTCATTGGCAGTTAGAGGTCGCCAATCCGTCACCTCAGGAATGGGTACAACGCCATAACTAATAGGAATAATTAGGTCGAATGAGAGGTTATAGCACTGGATTTTATCACTTTTTCTTAAATCCATATTAGAAATCCGCAAAATAACAAACAAGACTGTTAAATAAAGAGCGCATTTACTTTTTTTTCAAATTGTGAACCTCACCTTTTAAAGGGCACATCACCAATAGCTCGAGAAACAGCCAATTGACCATTAACTCTAGATACACCGGCCCACTCAAGTACATAACCTCCAGCTGATTCTACTCTGGACCTTTCATCATCTCTATCTGGATGATGATCTCTAGTTAATTCCATGACAGAAAAATGTGCCAACCCACTAGAATCTGCCAATTTGAAGCCACCAAATTTTTTTATGGATGGTGTAGCGCCTTCACTTCTTTTCTGCCTGTACAGCCTTAACAAAGTAGCTGCAATTTGCAAGAACCATGGCATAGTAAACTTTCCAATAGTATAATTAAAACAAGGAAATATAGTTTCTTATCACAATAATAAATATACAACCAGACAAAGTTCTAAAACACACAATGCAACAAGACTTGTCTATCAACCAACTCTTACACTGGTATAAGCATGTGCAGTAAATCATAAACAGTTCAAGTAAAACCTAAAATCCTTCTGACCTTTAGCCTCAGGAAGAGACTAAAATATCTCAGAACACAAAAAGGCCTTTGAATCCCCAACATTTGCAACTAAAATATGACCATCTGCTATTAGCACAACTGTGGCCGTAGAACCTGAATCGAAATTGTTTCTAGATGCTTCCTTCATGATTCAGTCAAGCAAAAGGTCAATGTGCAAGAAAAGACAACGATCTAATGTCCAACTAAAAGTTAAGACACAAAGGTAATAAGTTAAAACTCACCTTAGAAAATGTTGCATCAATATCATGAATAGCCCTGAGCAATGCTTCCTTCAAAATTTCCAAGTGAAACGAGCCATCTAATATCGCACCCAAAGTAAGCTTGAACCTGTAGAAACATCTAGAGAATTATTTTCCAGATACACATATTTATTTTCCAGATTATATTTTTTAACTATTACAAGCATCTAAAGGTTCTTTGACTTCTTTCTAAATTATTCTTTAACATTTCAAGTGCAATTTTGAAAACAGAGTATTTTAATGTACCAACAGCTCATCTTAAATCTGCACCACCTGCATTGTTTTAAAAGGATGTGGGAGCTAATTTTGATCATATGTCTAAGGGTGAATACATTGTTCAGCCAAGCACAATTTCTCTAATCGGCATGTCCATCAGTTGTGGAAGGGCTCCTTCATTTTGTTCACTAGATTTCATGAATACAATAAAAACTAAAAAGCATCAAGAACCAAACCCCAATGTCACTGGTCCCAATCCCCACACGTGGGGCCAAATAAACCTATTAAAATAAACATTAAGAACCAAAAGAAACAATCTATCTATCTGCAACTTGTGTATGCATGTGTGCTTGTGTGTATTTGTTTTAGGAAGAGATAGAGAGAAGGAGACACCTTCCAAAATTCAAAACATGCCGACCCAGTTCCTCATCCAGTTACGAGTTTGAGAAGTACGATAATCTTCTCCCTTGTTTGGCAATCTTCCAATGGATTTCTTTGATAATATTGAGAACGTTGTATCGAGAATAAAATATGTATGCAGCGTGAAATACTCTAGTAATAGTTTAGAAGCCATTTCACTAGCTTCAGCACCATTATGCCCATCAAAAACCGCTGCAACACCAACTGTGACCTCTGTAATCCCCGCAGGACCTGCTCCAAAATGAGACACCATGTATAAAACTGCTTTTCTTACAATATATAGAAGCTATATTTCCAAAAATAAAGTGCTATAGTCCAAAAAATAATCTGAACAGAGGACCTAAAGCCTCAACGGAGATATCCTATTTGCTTCAACAATGTATTATAGAATTAAGAGAGTAGTAATTGTGCTGTCTATAATTTGCTCCCAGTTGCAGTCTGGTTCTAGAAAACTTTGAGCACTTAGATAATTATAAGATAGAAGCAGGATTGTGAAGCTAAAAAGGGACAGGGGCCTTGATTTAGGCTACCAAAGCAGATGCATCTTTTCTAACCATGTCATAAATTAAAACGTTGCCCTGGCAGATTCAGTTAGCCACATAAAGCACAACAATGCTCCACTCTAGTATCTATAAATGACAAGAACCAGTAACTAAAATTAGCTCCTGCAGCTGAATTACTCTACAATATCAATGAATTTCGATCTCATTGCCATTCCAATCTAGCCAAAAAGGGACTATTTCTTTTTTTTTTTTGTATGCAATTAGCCTTAATATGTTTCCCTAAAATGAATCACTACAGATTTAATTTACAACTCAAAATTTAAATTTCCCTTTTGAAAATTCATCACAAGAAACCAACTTAATTTCAATTAGGATCAAAGTTCATAACTTTGATACCAAAAAGAACCGGCATATATAATGAACAGCAGCCGGTCACGGTATAAAAATAGCCGGTTACATTTTCGGATGTTCGACAAATAGGAAATGAAGCTGAAAATAAATTATACACTAGTTTGAAAAAGTTTTGTCGGTTTCAAAATATACCCAAGCTTTGATAATTGACATCTCAAAATGTATGTAATATCTAAAAAATGCACATCTTAAGAGAGGTCCGATATGGAAGTAAAACATATATTCGCTTGTATTTTTCATTTTTACTTTTAATTAATTCAAATCCACTAAAATTTGGGACACGTATTATTTCACAAATCACACATGGATAATCAAACTTTTGGACCTTAATTGTTTCGGATTTTTTAAGATTTGTTGACTCATTTTCTAAGCAGATCATCTATTGATCAGGTTAGGCCAAGCTCTGGTAAAGTTTTTTTATATACAAAATTTTTTGATTTTATAATATTAAATAATAATATAAAACTATAAACTATAAAAGATATAAATTATGAAAGTGAAAATTTTAAACTTGGTTAACATAAAATAATAAAAATAAAAATTCTTAATTTTATTGATGTATTAAGTAAAAGTTAAAAATAATATATTATAAGATAAAAAATTATCAAATAACAGTTTAAGTAAAACCTAATATAGTTACAAACTCACAAATGTGTCTTTGACTTTGTGGTTAATATAATTGCAATTCGCATGCATGTTAAATTAAAATTAGGAAGAATCAATGAACAAAGTAATGAATAGAAAACAAAATGCAACAAGACCTTGTAACACAGCCTGCTATCATGTTAGATTGTGAGTGAGGGGAGCGCCTGGGGCTTATCAGCCTTATGCTTTTTTCTTTTTTTATGTTAGGCTGCCCAGCCCAAGACGGATCCATACTTTCTTCAAGCAAAGGGCAGACCAGATATTTGGGGTAAAATTGTTGGTATTTTTGAAGCCTATATATAAGTCGGGTCTTGACTATATATAAGTAAGTCTTTTTTGGACTTGGTGTAAACTAGATTTCAGACCCCAAACTTTTTGACATGAATTCATCGTAAATTATGTTGGGTGACCACAAATAAATTATTTTTTCGTGTAATATTGATAACTTTTTTCCCAGTAAATATCAACAAAATTACCACTATTACTATTTCTTTTTAAATATCTTTACTTTAAAGTGATGCCATGCCATTGCCGCCGGTATATATAATCTCGCACATTATTTTCTTGATATGTTAACCTTAAGAATATGGAGAGCAGATCATTTGTACTCAATTTTTCTGTTCTTCTTGTGTCTCTCTACTTAAATTTTAATACATATCTTTTTATTTAATTTTAAAATTAATTAATATTAAATAAGAGACTAAATGTTAAAATTTAAGTTAACAGAAAACAGAGAATATGCTCTCATGAATATATATGAGTCATACCACTGGGCAGGGCAACGAAACCAAGAATCTTGAAGAAGAAAACCAAGACCATCCTTTCCATTAAAGTTTTTTCGGCCTTATCCTAATCGAGGATAATGTTAAACAATTGCAGCCTTGGATAGTTCACTTACAATTCCTCATACATATTATGCTCGCCAATCTAGATCCCACACATGCTCAAGCACTATTATAAATAAAGGGGAAAAATTTACTACTTTACACGTAATTATTTCTTTTTTTATTGTTCTAACACGTATTAGATTCTCTAACCACGTACACATCTTTCTGATTATTATTATTATTAACTTATTAAGCAATGTTTAGTCTAATTGTTACTACTAAAGAGATTAAGAAAAAATAATCAAATGGTTTTCAAATTACACAAACATCTTGTAGTTACCAGAACAATGTAGAAGGTTCCGAAAAAATATCTAAGCAGCTCATAGTTTTATAAGACGTTGTGGTCCTACTTTGCTGTTTATAATCATATGGATTTTGTCACCTTATGTTATAACTTTACATTAAAAATTGTGCAATTTGGTTGGTGAAGTTGGGTACTGACAATTGCTCTCACAACTTGTTGGCCAAGCCGGAAAGTTTTGGCAAGTTGATAATATACGAGAAAAAAATAATATATATATATATAGGCCATGATTAAATATTTTACAAAAACAATACACCTTTCATTCTATATAACAAATTTATTTATAAAATTTATAAATATAAAAGATATATTTTTAAAATAAAGAATACGATAGGTGAGGGACATTTCATGTTTTTACGTGAATTGTCTCTCAAAAAATGAATTTTATAAATAATATTGGGTCACGATATTTTTTCTCTACTTTGGTAGAAGTAAGTTGAACTACTTATTTAATTAATTCATTCGACGCCCGTTCATTATCAGATTTGAAAGTATTTGGGCTTAATCACCATGTTATTTCTATTTAACTCTATAAGGCCAAGATTAGGTTCGTTGGATTAACCGTTGGATCATTTAATATCTATTACTTTTGACTCAGTAATGATGAAAAGCGTAATGATTAGTGGGACACTTTCTTATACATTAATGTGGATGAGATTATAATGGCCAGGCAGGCAAACAATGATGACTAAAGGTAGTGAGTAGGCTGAGCAGTGTGGCAGGACCCATCGGATCACGAAAGGCATGTCGGAGGTAGTGGGTGGTACGCAGTGAAGCTGAAAAGAAGAGTATAACCTATCAACTAAGCTAAAAAAGAGTGCGTTTCATACACACATATACACTAAAATTATTATCTCTCTCAATACACTAGGCATTACATTCTTCGTTTGTTAACCTTGTGAACACGTATCTTACTCTCACGCCGAAATATATCCCCGTGATCGGTAGTCGAAGCTTGTGGTGTTTATCGTGTTCTTGTCGCGAGGATCGAGGCGTCTTACGTGATTGGGACGTTGGAGAAGATCTGGCGTTAACATTGGGTTAGAAGGAGGAGGTGAGTTCTAGTGTCTGAGTATTTTCAATCACAGATTGTGTTTATTCTACATCGGTATTCATAGTGAAGAGTAGAACACCTACACCGAAAGGGCAACCGATTGTCGGTGAATCGACCGCGAGAGTGTACGCAAAGATCGTTTGGGACCTCTGATAAGTGTTCACGCTAAAGACAACGCGTCCAAACGTTCACTGAAGATTCTCGGTAGGCGGCGGGCAAAGCTAAGCGTAAGCTAGTCTTTTCCGACAGAGAAAGGGTCCGCCATGGTGGGAAGCAGTAGAAGGCACCTCGCTAGAACTCGATACTAGAGATGACCAAGACTCAAAGGCCTCCCGATTAGCTAAGATGGCGAGATGAAGCGGATAGAGCTATAGAAGTACTTGTGAAGCAGCGACAAGATATAGCTGAGCAGATGACTCGGATGGCAGAGTTGAGGGACGAAGATTTTAGTTATGATCAGTGCAAGACCCCAAATTATTAATAAATAAAATTTATTTTCCTCTATTTATTATTTTGAAATAGTAAGGGTTGATTTGATTAATGTGGATAGTTATGGGTAAAATACGCAAATATTTCGAATAATGAAGTGGTTATAAAATATTCATTATTGTCGGAGAATATTCGTTTGGTCGTGGAATATTAATCGCTTTGTCTGGGAATATTAAATACGACCAGGCCTTGATCTTTTTGTGGGCCCCATAACTTGAAAGCGATTGGATGAAGAAAATGAAAAATATAAGTTGTTTAAAAATAACGGCATAGTTTATTAGACTATAGCGAGAATAACGTGATGGTGTCCCGAAGAAGCGAAGTTAAGTGGAGTTATCGAGTTTGCACCTCATTTGGTGGAGAATGAGGAGCGATGATGGCGGATGTTTACGAGAGGTTTGAAACCCGGCATACGTCGATATCTCATTTCTCATAAATTTTCTCTCTATTCGGATGTTGTCAGCGGGGCTTAGTTGTTAGAAAGCGAGATAACGAAATACGTTCAATTGAGGGACCATAACTTGAGGATCATCAAGAAGATAGCGATCATCGTGAATAATGATAACCCAATGGAGAAAGAAGAATACGGACAAAGCGGTAACCACTCTGAAGTGGTAATCGTGGCCGTGAAAATAGAAGAAAGCGAGCAGGGAGGAGATTTTAAAAGAGAAGATTTTAACAACGACCATATGAAGGCAGCAGTCTGCGCAAAGAATCGGGTTCTAAGGGAGGAGAAAACGACCACCGGTCGTATGTTCTAAATGCGGGAAGAGGGACATATCACCAAACCGCCCCACAACAGTTTAAGGTATGCTATAATTGTGGAAAAGAAGGACATATCGCCGAGAGTTATACGGTATCGAAACCTAGTCAGCGGGAATGGTGACTCAAAAGGATGTCCCAGAAAAGTCAAAGTCAGCGGTTCTGGAAGAAGCGTTTGTCGTGGCCGGTCAAAATCGAGAACCCGAACGAAGTTAGCAGGTTAGTTAATTATAATTCTTGAAGTTTATACCTTACTGAATCTGGGATTCTACCCATTCTTTTATCTCTCTTGCTTTGCGCTCAAAGTTTGAACTTGACTACGGAGAAATTAGACTTTGACCTATTTATGGAGACTCAGTTAGGAGAAACTTTCATTACATCAGTTGTTTAGAAATCTTACTTGATTGAGTTGGCACTATCACATTACTGTTAACCTTATTTCTATAGAGATATTTGTTTTTGATGTGATTTTAAGGTTAACTACTCATCATGCCGAAATTGATTACTTGCGTAAGGTTGTTAGTTTTATATTCCTAAGCAACTGTTATTCAATTCAAGCAATCAAACCATTGTAGTCAAACATTTTCATATCAAGCCATGAAGTCGTTCGTTTATTACGGATGTCAAGTTTTCTTAGTCCATGTTATGGATTTGAATAAAGACACGTCGATTTGAATAATATTCTGTTGTTATTGATTTTTCACGATGTATTTCTGAAGAATTTCTTCGCTTACTCCCAAAGCGATATTAAATTTTGTATCGACTTTGAACCCGAAGACAAAACTCATTTCTAAAATCTCATATCGAATGGCTCTATTGAACTTCGAGGAGTTAAAATTCAACTATAGAATTTGGTACCGAGCCTTTATCCGGTGACTTCCTTTGTGGAATGCACCGAAGCCGCACTCTCGTAGGGGACACAATATTCTTGCGATAGTAAAGCGATAGGTGTCATTGTAACGTCTTATCAAGGTTGGGATATGAGTCGCGATTGAGAACAACCTAAGTCGGTAATCGAAATACGTAGCTTTCAGGCTTAGTTGGTTATTATCGGAGATTCGTTGAAGGATATTCTCGAATCGCTATTCCATTAACGTGGTGACTCGTAGAGATACAAAATTCGAATGGAGCGAGGAATCAGGAAGAGCTTGAAGAACTCAAGAGGAGACTCATTTCAAAGACATGTTACGACCATGCCATCACGGAAAAGCGAGCGTGGTAGTGACGTGTTGAGTAGAAGATCGTATCAATCTGAGTACAATATTGTCAAAGACTAATTTCGTATAATTTATAAATAATAGAGATGGAGATGAAAACTCTAGGTACCCACGTGATGATATAAGAGTATAATCGACTTTAATCAATAAATTTAAAGCTTATCAAGCTATAGACCTGGAGTTGATGAATATGAAGAAGAAGATGCAAGAAGTCGTTATTCCAAAAGCGAGAATCGGTGAGGTGAGGAAAGCTCAAACCTTCGATTTATTAATCCATTTGAAATTCTCGATCGAATAGGAACTGTGGCCTATAGACTCGTTTTACCGCCAAGTATGACGCGTGTTCATAACGTTTTTCACGTATCGATGTTATGTAAATATGTGGACGACCCGAACCACGTCATTGAGTTAGAACCGGACGAGATAGCCGAAGACTTAACGTACGAGGAGGTACCTGTCAAGATCTTGGATAGGAAAGAACATGTCCTATGTCTGAGGGTTATACCACAAGTTAAGGTTTTGTGGAGAAACCATGCTATTGAGGAAATGACTTGAGAGTTGGAAAGCGGAAATGAAAGCGAGGTATTCTCATCTTTTGAAACACCCGTATACGTACGTCAATTTCGAGGACGAAATTTCATAAGGAGGGAGGTTGTAAGACCCCAAATTATTAATAAATGAAATTTATTTTCCTCTATTTATTATTTTGAAATAGTAAGGGTTGATTTGATTAATGTGGATAGTTATGGGTAAAATAATCAAAATATTTGAATAATGAGTGGTTATAAAATATTCATTATTGTTGGGGAATATTCGTTTGGTCGTGGAATATTAAATCTTTGTCGTGGGAATATTAAATGCAATGACCGTATGATCTTTTGTGGGCCCCATAACTTGAAAGCGATTGGATGAAGAAAATGACAAATATAAGTTGTTTATAAATAACTTGGCGTAGTTATTTACAGATTATCTTGTTGGAATACCCGTTGGTTAAAACACACTAATCTGGCGTTGTTGAGCAGTAGCTGCGGTATTGCACCAATTATTGATTCTTACGTGAAGGCACTACTCGATAATTATTACGATAATTCTTTATTCGATATTTTATTTTATTGATTCAATAATTCTTTGCATTGATATTTTATATTCTTTGTTGTTTTAATAAATTGTCATTTACGGTATTTTTCATTATCGGACAATAATTCATATTATCTGAATAATATTATTCGATAACATTATTGGCAATGTCTAGAAAGTTACATTTAAGGAGAGGTTTGGTCACCTAATTGCGGCGATGAGGAGATCCTTATTGAAAAGCCCCTCTTTCACAGGAACTACTGGTTGCCAAGATCTTGTGATTCTGTAATATTATTTGTGAATAATTAATTATTGATTTATATGATGAGGAAAATATTGATTTTATGTGGATATAGATGGAGAAAATTTTAATGTGACAATTGTTGAAAATTAATATTTTATCTTTTTACGATAAAATAATTCATTTAAATATATTATTTTAATAATATAATAATGGTGATATTTTATAATGAATGTGGGATATATGAGTATATGAGGATGAAGAGTATTTTTGTGGCATTAAATGTTTAATACATATTTTGTGTGTTGGTAGACACAATTATTAATAGAAATTTGATTATAGCACGTAAAATCGCCTTGGATTTGTGGATTTCGGTTAATTTACATTTGGAATTTGGAAAAAACTTTCTGCAAAGTTGTAGATAATGGAATTTCCTATGAAAAGTTGCGTGTTTTGAATTTTTCTGATAAAAGAGCTATTTATTATGAATTATTTAAGTTTTGAAGTTCCGAAATAATTGATTTTTGAAAGTTTAAAATATTTTTAATTGCAAAAACGTTTTTTTCATTTTTGAAACTCATTTAACATGTGATTAGGAGGCTGAATTCAGATTGTTAGTGTGCGTATGAAGTTGTGGAAAAATTATAATATTAATTTATTAAATTTTCTACTTTGGTGTTCTAAGCATTTTTCTATAAATAGGGTCTTGGGTTAGAATTGAAAATCACACACGAAGCTGAAATTTTCTCTCTCTATATTATCGAGCGTATTCTTGTGAGTATTTTGAGTATACTTTGAGTATTGCTATATGGTGCAAGTTCAAGTCATAGCTTTATATCAGGTGTTTCAACTAGTAATCTTGTCTTTCGAGGTAAGGGGTGTTATTTTCTTCAAAAAATGATATTATTTCTTCAATATCATTATCTTAGAAATATTGGTTAGAAATTTTATCAAATTTGAAACTTTTTTTATGGGTTACTATTCATGAGTTACTATTTATGAGTTCTTATTTATGAGTTCTTATTCACGAGTTCTTATTTATGAGTTCTTATTCACGAGTTCTTATTCACGAAGCGTGATGATATTTTTGTGAAATTCTATCTTTTGGCGTGAGATTCTTATTCACGATATCGACACATTATTCACGATATCAAGACCTTATTCACGAATCGACACTATTCACGAAAAATTAAATTTTCTTTTTGTGTCCAAGATTATCTCATTATGATTCATATCTTTGATTGGATCTATGTTTTGATCATTCTTGAATTTTACTCCACTCACGATTACTTATGAAGTATTTTTGAACTTGGATTGTTTAAAATACGAATCCTTAATATTGTTCTTTTGTTTCAATTGGATTCGTTTCCTTTAAAATATTTTCATCATCCTCGATCTAAATGATGATATTCTTGAATATCTTTGGCACATGTAGTGCAAAGATGAATGATTTCTTGATGAATATCTTTGGTCCGTAGTGCAAAGATGAGCAGGTGTTGAGATGAACATGACCGGTGATTAATATCTTTGGCGTAGTGCAAAAGATGAGCAGTGTTTAGATGAACATGACCGGTGATGAATATCTTTGGCCTATAGTGCAAAGATGAATATTTGATTCGAGATATATATTAATTGATGTTTGGGGATAAAATATCGACGATGAACTTTTAAATTCATATATAGAAGATAGTAGTTTGCATTCTCTACTTAACTCTTCTAATGAATTATTATTTCGCTGCGAAGATTGATTTAAAAGCTGGTTGTCTATTGTATTCTATTAGATTTTTCCTGTTGAAGACTAACGATAATTTGTTGTATATTATCTTAGTCATAATATTCTTCTTGGGCTAGTTGAGCTCACCCTTTTCCTTGTTGTTCCATTTTTCTTCTCGGGAGGCGAGAATGTAAAAGTCTTAGTGGGGTATGGAATAAATGTTCTAGAGAGAGTTGTTTAGTAGTCCTCACCATTTTGTAAAATAATGTATCAATAATTGTGATGGAGATTTATTTGCGTGTGGATATTGTCTAGAAGACAATAATTGTATTTAAACTCACGATATATATGTTTGCGTATTTGCACGACAAATGTATTAATAAAGTTGTAGTTATTTACGTACCATGTATTTGGCGACTCGAGAATGGGTTGGATGGAATGGACCTATTTTGGGGGCGTCCACGGTTAGTATCGAGCTTAGGGATATGATCTCCGGCGTAGATCGATTGAATAGAACTAGGAGGGGAGGCGAGTAAATCCTTACAGCTAGTGTGTCCTACCTAAGCTTATTTGTTAGTTGGTCGAGTATATAGGGATATTATGTGATATATTGATTTCCTTAATTAACCCTTGTTTTATGGCGATGATTTGAGAATGTCATTTGAGAATATTAACGATTGGAGTAAATGAGGCCAAGTGGAGATCGTGTCTTTACCAGCGAGGAGAGCGTGCAACAGTGGCAATGTACCATGAAACAACACCCTTGGCGAGATGATGAGCGAGGGGATGTTTAGAAGCTTTTTGCGATTCATGCAAAATCGAGACGAGGAGACTCGTGTTCAAAATCTGAGGAGGAAATGATAGCAATTCACGGGTTGTCACAACAGCGGTTCAAAGAGTTGGGACCACGAAGTGCAGGGAAAGTCGGATCCGATTAAAGCGAAGGCGTGAGTCAAACAAATTACCAAGATATTCGATGTCTTGGGATGCACGGAGGAACAGAAAGTTCCATTCGCTACTTTTATGTTCCGTGTGAGGCGATTCTTGGTGGGAATCGTGAAGCGTACCATCGGTACCGCACTCGGCATATCGTGGGAGATGTTTGAAGCAGTTCAATGATAAGTACTTCCACGAAAGTATTCGTCGTATATGAAGGAAGTGGAGTTTATTAGGTGAAGCGAGAATAACATGGCGGTGTCGATGTCTGGTAAGTTCGCGGAGTTATCCAAGTTGCACCTCATTTGGTGGAGAATGAGGAGCATTATGACGCGGATGTTTTAGAGAGGTTTGAAACCCGACATACGTCGGTATCTCATTTCTCATAAATTTTCTCTCTATTCAGATGTTGTCAGCGAGGCTCGGTTGTTAGGCGAGATAATGAGATACGTTCAATGGGGACCATAACGAGGATCATCTAGAAGATAGCGATCATCGAATAACGATAACCGGCGGAGAAAGAAGAATACGGACAAAAGCGGTAACCACTACTCTGGTGGTAATCGTGGCCATGAAAATAAAAAAAGCGAGTCGGGAGGAGATTTTAAAAGAGAAGATTTAACAACGACCGTATGAAGACGCAGCCACGGCGAAGAATGGTTCTAAGGGAGGAGAAACGACCACCGGTCGTATGTTACAAATCTGGAAAGAGGGACATATCATTGCGCCCACAACAGTTTAAGGTATACTATAATTATGGAAAAGAAGGACATATCGCTTCGAGATTATGCAGTATCGAAACCCAGTCAAGCGGGAATGGTGACTCAAAAGGATGTCCCAAAAAGTCAAAGTCAGCGGTTCTGGAAGGCGTTTTCGTATTGGCCGGTCAAAATGCGAGAAACGAACGAAGTTAGCACAGGTTAGTTAATTATAAATTCTTGCGAAGTTTATACCTTTACTTAGATCTGGGATTCTACCCATTCTTTATCTCTCTTGTTTTGCGGTCAACATTTGAACTTGACTACGGAGAAATTAGACTTTGACCTATTTATGGAGACTCAGATTGGGAGAAACTTTCATTACATCCGTTGTTTAAAAATCTTACTTGATTCGGGTTGGCTACTATCACATTACCGTTAACCTTATTTCTATAGAGATATTTGTTTTTGATGTGATTTTAAGGTTAACTACTCATCATGCAGAAATTGATTACTTTAAGTAAGGTTGTTAGTTTTTATATTCCTAAGCAACACTGTTATTGAATTCAAGTAATCAAACCATTGTAGTCAAACATTTTCATATCAAGCCATGAAGTCATTCGTTTATTACGGATGTCAAGTTTTCTTAGTCCGTGTTATGGATTTGAATAAAGACACGTCGATTTGAATAATATTCTGTTGTTATTGATTTTTCTGATGTATTTCTGAAGAATTTCTTGGCTTACTCCAAAAGCACGATATTAAATTTTGTATCGACTTTGAACCCGAGTACAAAACTCATTTCTAAAATCTCATATCGAATGGCTCTATTGAACTTGAGGAATTAAAAATTCAACTATAGAATTTGGTACCGAGCCTTTATCTGGTGACTTCCTTTGTGGAATGCTGCCGAAGCGGACTCTCCGTAGGGGACACCATATTCGATGCGATAGTAAAGCGATAGGTGTCATTGTAACGTCTATATCAAGGTTGGGATATGAGTCACGATTGAGAACAACCTAAATCGGTAATCGAAATACGTAGCTTTTTAGGCTTAGTTGGTTATTATCGGAGATTCGTTGAAGGATATTCTCGAATCGCTATTCCATTAACGTGGTGACTCGTAGAGATACAAAATTCGAATGGAGCAAGGAATGTGGGAAGAGCTTGAAGAACTCAAGAGGAGACTCATTTCAAAGACATGTTACGACCATGCCATCACGGAAAAGCGAGCGTGGTAGTGGCGTGTTGAGTAGAAGATCGTATCTAATACTGAGTACGATATTGTCAAAGACTAATTTCGTATAATTTATAAATAATAGAGATGGAGATGAAAACTCTAGGTACCCACGTGATGATATAAGAGTATAATCGACTTTAATCAATAAATTTAAAGCTTATCGAGCTACGGACACAGAGTTGATGAATATGAAGAAGAAGACTGAGAAGTCGTTATTCCAAAAGCGAGAATCGGTGAGGTGAGGAAAGCTCAAACCTTGATTTATTAATCCATTTGAAATTCTCGATCGAATAGGGCGCGTGGCCTATAGACTCGTTTTACCGAAGTATGTATGGCGTGTTCATGCGTTTTTTCACGATCGATGTTATATAAATATGTGGACTGATTCGAACCACGTCATTGAGTTAGAACCAGGACGAGATATAGAAGACTCAACGTCACGAGGAGGTACACTGTCAAGATCTAGAAAGTTACATTTAAGGAGAGGTTTGGTCACCTAATTGCGCGCCAGAAGAGAGATCCTTATTGTGAAGCCCCTCTCTTTCTGAGGAGCGGCTTGGTTGCAAGATCTTGTGATTCTGTAATATTATTTGTGAATAATTAATTATTGATTTATATGATGAGGAAAATATTGATTTTATGTGGATATAGATGGGGAAAATTTTAATGTGACAATTGTTGAAAATTAATATTTTATCTTTTTACGATAAAATAATTCATTTAAATATATTATTTTAATAATATAATAATGGTGATATTTTTATAATGAATGTGGGATATATGAGTATATGAGGATGAAGAGTATTTTGTGGCATTAAATGTTTAACACATATTTTGTGTGTTGGTAGACACAATTATTAATAGAAATTTGATTATAGCACCGTAAAATCGCCTTGGTTTGTGGATTTGGTTAATTTACATTTGGAATTTGGAAAAACTTCTTTCTGCAAAGTTGTAGATAATGGAATTTCCTATGGAAAATAGCGTGTTTTGAATTTTTCTGATAAAAGAGCTATTTATTATGAATTATTTAAGTTTTGAAGTTCCGAAATAATTGATTTTTGAAAGTTTAAAATATTTTTAATTACAAAAATGTTTTTTTCATTTTTGAAACTCATTTAACATGTGATTAGGAGGCTGAATTCAGATTGTTAGTGTGCGTATGAAGTTGTGGAAAAATTATAATATTAATTTATTAAATTTTCTACTTTTGTGTTCTAAGCATTTTCTATAAATAGGGTCTTGGGTTAGAATTGAAAATCACTTTGTAAAAGCGAGGTTTCTCTCTTTATATTATCGAGCGTATTCTTGTGAGTATTTTGAGTATACTTTGAGTATTGCTATACGGTGCAAGTTCAAGTCATAGCCTTTATATCAGGTGTTTCAACTAAAAATCTTGTCTTTCGAGGTAAGGGTGTTATTTTCTTCAAAATGATATTATTTCTTCAATATCATTATCTTAGAAATATTGGTTGAAATTTTTATCAAATTTGAAACTTTTCGTGTCGGAGTTCTTATTCATGAGTTCTTATTCACGAGTTCTTATTCATGAGTTCTTATTATTCACGAAGCATGATGATATTTTTTGTGAAATTTCTATCTTTTGGTGTCGGTTACTTATTCACGTATCGACTTTATTCACGTATCTGAACTTTATTCACGAATCACGACACTATTTACGAGAAAAATTAAATTTTCTTTTACGTGTCCAAGATTGTCTGTTATAATTCATATCTTTGATTGGATCTATTGTAAGACCCCAACTTATTATTAATGAAATTTAATTTTCTCTATTTATTATTTTGAAATAGTAAGGGTTGATTTGATTAATGATGATAGTTAGGGGTAAAATCATGCAAATATTTCAAAATAAGCAAGTGGTTATAAATATATTCATTGTTGTCGGGGAATATTCGTTTGGTCGTGGAATATTTGTCTTTGTCGGGGAATATTAAATGCGGCAGTATGACCATGTGTGGGCCCCATAACTAAAAGCGATTGGATGAAAGAAAGCGACAAATATAAGTTGTTTAAAAATAACAGCGTAGTTATTCTTTATTATCTTGTTAAAATACTCGGTGGTTAAAACACGATTAGCTTACACAGTATTGCACCAATTATTGATTCTTACGTAAGAAGGCACTACTCGATAATGGTTACGGTAATTATTTCGCTTTCGATATTTTATTGATTTAATAATTCTTTGCGTTGATATTTTATATTAACATTGTTTGATAATTGTCATTACACAAGATTTTTCATTATCGAAGCAATAATTCATATTATCCCGAATAATATTATTAGATAACATTATTGGCAATGTCTAGAAAGTTACATCTAAGGAGAGGTTTGGTCACCTAATTGCGGCCAAGAAGGAGAAATTCTTATTGGAAAGCCCCTTCCAGGAGGCCGCACTGGTCATCGATATTGTGATTACGTAAAATTATTTGTGAATAATTAATTATTGATTCATATGATGAGGAAAATATTGATTTTATGTGGATATAGATGGAGAAATTTTTAATGTGACAATTGTTGAAAATTGAAATTTTATCTTTTTACGATAAAATAATTCATTTAAATATATTATTATATTTTAATAATATAATAATGGTGATATTTTTACAACGAATGTGGGATATATGAGTATACGAGGAGGAGAGTATTTTTGTTGCAATAAATGTTTAAAACATGTTAAACATGCTCGGTGGACCCCATTTATTGACCGAAATTTGATTATAGCTTGTAAAATCGCCTTGGTTTGTGGATTTGGTCAATTTCTGTTTGGAATTTGGAAAAACTTTCTTCTGCAAAGTTGTAGAGAATTGAATTTCCTATAAAAATCATGAGATTCGAATTTTTTTTGATAAAAGGGCTATTTATTGTGAATTATTGAAGTTAGAAGCTCAAAATAATTGATTTTTGGAAGTTTTAATTATTTAAATTAAGAAAAACGTTTTTAATGTTTTGTCACATGGTGGCTGATGTCTTGAACCAAATTAGTGGGCGTAGGAAATTTGAAAAATAATATTATTAATTTATTAAATTTTACGCTTTTGGTGTTCTAAGCATTTTCCTATAAATAGGGTCTTGGGTTAGAATTGAAAATCACACCGTAAGCTGAAGTTTTCTCTCTATATTATCGAGCGTATTCTTGTGAGTATTTTGAGTATACTTTGAGTATTGCTATACGGTGCAAGTCAAGTCATGCTTTATATCCTGTGTTTTCAAATTTAGAAATCTTGATCTTTCGAGGTAAGGGATATTATTTTGTTTCGATCTTGATATTATTTCTTCAATATCATTATCTTTGAAATATTGATCTGAAGTTTTTATCAAATTTGAACTTTTGGTGTCTGAGTTCTTATATTCACGATACTTCTGACTATTCACGATATCGACATTATTCACGAGTACTGAGACTATTCATCGAAAAATGAAAATTTTCTTTTTTCGTCAAAATATCTATTCTAGATACTAGCTTTGATTGTATCCATGTTTTGATCATTCTTTGAATTTTACACCACTATGATTATTTTTGAGGTATTTTTGGAGGTGGATAAAACAAAGTACGAATCCTTAATCCTTAATCCTTGTCATTTTGTTTCTTTGGATTCGTTTCTTTAAAAATATTTTCATCATCTTGATCTTAAATGATGATATTATGGAATATCTTTGGCTTTGTAGTGCAAAGATGAGCAGTGTTTAGATGAACATGACCCTAATGATGAATATCTTTGGCTGTAGGTGCAAAGATGAATATTTGATTTCGAGATATATATTGATTGATGTCACGGGGATAAAAGATGAGCGATGAATTTTTAAATTCATACATAGAAGATAGTAGTTTGCATTCTCTACTTAACTCTTCTAATGAATTATTATTTTATTGCGAATATTGATTTAAAATTTGTTGTCTATTGTATTCTATTAGATTTTTCCTGTTGAAGACTAACGATAATTTGTTGTAT
This sequence comes from Panax quinquefolius, assembly GCA_020205615.1. Taxonomy (NCBI): domain Eukaryota; kingdom Viridiplantae; phylum Streptophyta; class Magnoliopsida; order Apiales; family Araliaceae; genus Panax; species Panax quinquefolius. Next base: position 7,192,616 of record CM035154.1, on the reverse strand, counting down.
ATTATCTTAGTCATAATATTCTTTTATGGGCTAGTTGAGCTCACCTTTTTCCTTGTTGTTCCATTTTTCTTCTCGTGGGAGGCGAGAATGTAACGCAGTACTTAGTCGAGGGTATGGAATGAATGTTCTAGAGAGAGTTGTTTAGTAGTCCTCACCATTTTGTAAAATAATGTATCAATAATTGTGATGGAGATTTATTTGCGTGTGGATATTATGCAGAAGACAATAATTGTATTTAAACTCACATTATATATGTTGTCGTATTTTGCACGACAAATGTATTAATAAAGTTGTAGTTATTTACGTACCATGTATTTGGCGACTCGAGAATAGGTTGGATGGAATGGACCTATTTGGGGGGGCGCCACGATTAATATCGAGCTTGGGGATATGATCTCGGCGGAGATCGTTGAATAGAACTAGGAGGAGAGGCGAGTAAATCCTTCGCTTAGTGTGTCCTACCTAAGCTTATTTTTTAGTTGGTGGGTATATAAGGATATTATGTGATATATTGATTTCCTTAATTAACCCTTGTTTTATGACTGTGATTTGAGAATGTCGATCGAGAATATTAACAATGGAAATGAGAGGCGTGGAGACGCTGTACTCACCAACGAGGAGAACGCGTCAACAGTGACAATGTTCCTCCTGTGAACAACACCCGAAAGCGAGATGATGAGCGAGGGGATGTTTAGAAGCTTTTTTGCGATTCATGCAAAATCGGACGAGGAGACTCGTGTTCAAAATCTGAGGAGAAAATGATAGCAATTCACGGGTTGTCACAACCCAAGCGGTTCAAAGAGTTGGGACCACGAATTTAAGGGAAAGTCGATCGATCGTATGGCGGAAACATGGGTCAAGCAAATTACCAAGATATTCGATGTCTTGGGATGCACGAAGAACAGAAGGTTCCATTCGCCACCTTTATGTTTCCGTGGCGAGGCGGACTCTTTGGTGGAGTCGTGAAGCGTCCACCCACCAAGACTCTCAGCATGTCTTGGGAGACATTTGTAAATTATTTAATGATAAATACTTTCACGAAAGTGTTCGCTATATGAAGGAAGTGGAGTTCATGATTAGAACAAAAACAACATGGCGGTGTCTCGACGAGGCAAAGTTTGAGAGTTATCGAGTTTACACCTCATTTGGTGGAGAATGAGGAACATATGACGCCGATATTTTTTGAGAGGTTTGAAACCACGATACGACAATATCTCATTTCTCATAAATTTTCTCTCAATTCGGATGTTGTTAATGGGCTCAATTGTTAGAAGCGAGATAACAGTATGTTCAACCGAGGGACCATAACCGAGGATCGTACTGAGATAGCGGTCAGCAGAGTAATGATAACCCGGCGGAGAAAAAACAGACGGACAAAATGGTAACCACTCTGGTGGTAATCATGGCCATGAAAATAAAAGAAGCGAGTCGGGAGGAGATTTTAAAAGAGGAGATTTAACAACGACCATATGAAGACGACAAAGTCTTGCAAAGCGATCGGTTTTAAGGGAGGAGAACGACCACCTACCGTATATGCTACAAACGGAAAAGAGGGACATATCATCAAAGCGCCCACAATAGTTCAAGGTATGCTATAATTGTGGAAAGAAAGGACATATCGCTTCGAGATTATATCAGATAGCGAAAACCTAGTTCAATGAGGACGGTGACTCAAAAGATCGTCGAGAAAAGTTAAAGTCAACGATTCCGGAAGAAGCGTTTGTTGTGATCGGTCATAATGCGAGGAACCCAAACGAGGTGATCACGGGTAAGCTATTTATAAATTCTTACTGAAGTTTATACCTTACTTGATACCGGTCTTTACCCATTCATTTATCTCTCCTGCATGTGCTCAACGTTTAAACTTGACTCGGAAAAATTAGACTTTGACCTATCTGTGGAAACTCCGTTAGAGAAACTTTCATCACATCCACTTTGTTTATAAATCTTGTTTGATTCAAGTTGGCACCATCACCTTACCCGTTGACCTTATCTCTTTAAAGATACTTGCTTTTGATGTTATTTTAGGGATTGATTGGTTAACTACTCATCATGCCAAAATTGATTATTTTCGTAAGGTTGTTAGTTTTCATATTCTAACCAACCTGTTATGCAATTCAAGCAACTAAACCATTAAAATCAATCAATCATCATATCTAATCATAAAGCTATTCGTTTATTGAAAAACGGATGTCAAGCTTTCTTAGCCCATGTTATGGATTTGAATAAAGACACGTCAAATTTGAATAATATTCTGTTGTTATTGACTTTCCGGCGTATTTCAGAAGAACTTCCTTGCCTACCCCGAGCGTGAAGTTGAATTCTTTATTGATCTTGAACACGGTACAAAGCCCATTTCTAAAACCCCATATCGAATGGCTCTATTGAACTTCAGGAGTTAAAGGTCCAACTACTGAGGAATTGTTGGACATCGGTTTCATTCGTCCCAAGTACATCTCCTTGGGGTGCTCTGTTTTTTATTCAGTAAAGAAGAAAGGCGGAGTATGCGACTTTGTATTGACTATCGGGAATTGAACCATGTCACCATCAAGAATAGGTATCCTCTACCTCGTATTGATGACTTGTTTGACCGATTGCAAAGGGCACAATTCTTTTCAAAATCGATCTTAGATCTGGATATCATCGGTGAAGATTAGGCGAGGATATTCAAAGATCGCGCTTTAAGAACTTCGGTATGGGCATTATGAATTCTAAGTCATGTCTTTCGGACTAACTAATGCTCCTATGGCTTTCATGGATATGATGAACCGAGTATTCAAGGAATATTTGGATCGATTCGTTGTTGTTTTTATTGATGGCTTCCTCATATATTCCAAAAGTCGTGAAGATCATGAGCACCATTTGAAATTTGGTACTCCAAAGGCTTCGTGAAAACAAACTATATGCCAAATTGAAGAAATGCGAGTTCGCTTGAGGAAGTAGCATTTCGGGGCACGTGGTGTCAAAACATAGAGTATCCGTGGACGTGAAGATTAAAGCAATACAAAGTTAGGGAGCAGCAAAGTCGGTGGCCAGAAAGCACGTAGCTTTCGGGTCTAGTGGTTATTATCGGAGATTCGTGGAAGGGTTTTCTCGAATCGCTACTCCATTAACTTCATTAACTCGGAAGGATACAAAATTCGTTTGGAGCGAAGAATGCGAGAAGAGTTTTCAAGAGCTTAAGAGGAGACTTATTTTTAAGACTGTTTCTAACAATACCATCTGGTTCGGATGGATTTGTTATCTCTATAGCGATGCTTCGTGCAAAGGGTTAGGATGTGTTCTCATGCAACGTGGGAAAGTCATAGCCTATGCCTCGCGACAACTTAAAGAGTATGAGAGGAATTATCCTACTCATGATCTAGAGTTAGCGGCATTGATCATTTTCGCTAAAGATATGGAGGCACTATCTATATGGGGAGAAAGTGGAGATATATTCGGACCATAAAAGCCTTAAATATTTCTTCACTCAAAAAGAACTCAACATGCTGCGGCCGTGACGTTGGCTCGAGCTATTGAAAGACTACGACCACACTATTCAATACCATCTTGAAAAGCGAGCGTGGTAGGCGACGCGTTGAGTAGAAGATCATATCACAAGGGAATGAGTGCGATGATGTCAAATATACGCGTAGAGCCAACTTTAATAGAAAAGTTAAGGTTGCTTTCGCCAGCCCGCAGGCAGGAGTCGATGCGTATGAAGAAGAAAGTACAAGAAGGAGCTATTTTGGGCGAGAATTGATGAAGAAGGAATACTTGAGTCCACTCTAGACTTTGTGTTCTAACGACTACGATTTGAAGTAAAAGATTATGATGGAGCACACAATACACCATTTGCAATCCATCCGGAAGTACTAAAATGTATCGTGATCTTGACATACATTTTGGTGGAACAATATGAAGAGAGAGATTGCAAAGTTTATCTCGATGTGTTTAACTTGTCGGCGTGTAAAGGCGGAGCATCTAGTACCTAAGGGTCCGTTGCAACCACTTGAGATTCGAAATGGAAGTGGGAACACATTGCCATGGATTTCGTTTACGGGTCTTCCTACGGTTTCTCGGGGCATCAATGCTATTTGGGTTATTGTTGATAGATTAACCAAGTCTACTCATTTTTCTTGCCGATCTGGGAGACTTATTCCTTGAACGTCTTCTTGCTAGTATGTACGTGAATGAGATTGTGAGGTTGCATGGCATGCCTGTATCCATAGTTTCGGATTGTGACCCAAGATTCACTTCAAGATTTTGGGTTAGCTTGCAAAAAGCTATGGGCACGGATTTACGATTCAGTTCGGCATACCATCCCCAAACCTGGACGGACAATCGAGAGGACTATTCAAACTCTTGAAGATCTATTAATACTTTGTGTCCTAGACTTCAAGGGCAGTTGGGATAAGTATTTACCATTGGTGGAATTCTCCTACAACAACAGTTATCAGGCAAGTATAGGTGTGGCTCCATTTGAAGCATTATATGGACGAAAGTGTCGCTCCAAAGTATGTTGGGGACGAGGTGGGTGAAGCAACATTGTTGGGACCCGAGTTTGGTACGTATGACTACGGAAAAGATCCAAATGATTCGACAACGATACAAAGCGGCACAAGATTGACAAAAGAGTTATGCGGATCTTCATCGAAAGGACGTGGAATTTAGTGTAGGGATCATGTATTGTTGCGAGTTGCTCCATGGAAGGAGTTACAAGATTTGGGAAGAGAGGAAAGCTCAATCCACGATTTATTGGTCCATTTCAAATTCTTGACCGAGTAGGAAATGTAGCCTATAGACTCGCGTTACCTCGAGTATGTCTCGTATTCATAATGTGTTTCACATATCTCGTACTTAAATAAATATGTGAAAGACCGAATCACGTTATAGAAGTTAGAATCAGGACGAGATAGCCAATGACTTAACATTATGAGGAGGTACTGTCAAGATCTTGGATAGGAAGGAGCATATCCCACGCATGAAAGGTCATACGAAGTTAAAGTTTGTGGAGGAATCATGCTTATAGAGAAATGACACAGGAATTAGAAACGGAAATGAAAGCGAGGTATCCTCACCTTTTGAAACACAGTGCACGTCACGTCAATTTCGAGGACGAAATTTCATAAGGAGGGAGGTTGTAAGACCCCAACTTATTATTAATGAAATTTAATTTTCTCTATTTATTATTTTGAAATAGTAAGGGTTGATTTGATTAATGTGGATAGTTAGGGGTAAAATACGCAAATATTTCAAAATAAGCAAGTGGTTATAAAATATTCATTGTTGTCGGGGAATATTCGTTTGGTCGTGGAATATTAAATGTTGTCGGGGAATATTAAATGCGACACAGTAGCGAAATGTGTGTGGGCCCCATAACGGAAAGTGATTGGATGAAGAAAACGACAAATATAAGTTGTTTAAAAATAACGGCAGTAGTTATTATCATCATTATCATTGTTAAAATACTAAATTGGTTAAAACACAAGAAGACGCGCAGTATTGCACCAATTATTGATTCTTACGTAAGAAGACACTACTCAATAATGGTTACGGTAATTCTTATTCAATATTTTATTGATTTAATAATTCTTTGCGTTGATATTTTATATTCTTTGTTGTTGTCATTACACAAATTATTTTTCATTATCGAAGCAATAATTCATATTATCTGAATAATATTATTAGATAATATTATTGGCAATGTCTAGAAAGTTCGTCTAAGGAGAGGTTTGGTCACCTAATTGCTTGGCTAGATAAGGAGAAATTCTTATTGGAAAGCCCTCTTTTTACGAGAAGCGCACTGGTTGTCAATATTGTGATTCTGTAATATTATTTGTGAATAATTAATTATTGATTCATATGATGAGGAAAATATTGATTTTATGTGGATATAGATGGAGAAAATTTTTAATGTGACAATTGTTGAAAATTGAAATTTTATCTTTTTCTGATAAAATAATTCATTTAAATATATTATTATATTTTAATAATATAATAATGGTGATATTTTTACAACGAATGTGGGATATATGAGTATATGAGGAGGAGAGTATTTTTGTTGCAATAAATGTTTAAAACATGTTAAACATGTCGGTGGACCCCATTTATTGACTGAAATTTGATTATAGCCTGTAAAATCGCCCGTTTGTGGATTTCGGTCAATTTCTGTTTGGAATTTGGAAAAACTTTCTTCTGCAAAGTTGTAGAGAATTGAATTTCCTATAAAAAGTCGCGAGATTCGAATTTTTTGATAAAAGGGCTATTTATTGTGAATTATTGAAGTTCGAAGCTCCGAAATAATTGATTTTTGGAAGTTTTAATTATTTAAATTAAGAAAAACGTTTTTAATGTTTTGTCACATGGTGGCTGATGTCTTGGACCAAATTAGTGGGCGTAGGAAATTTGAAAAAATAATATTATTAATTTATTAAATTTTCTGCTTTGGTGTTCTAAGCATTTTCCTATAAATAGGGTGCTTAGGTTAGAATTGAAAATCACACCAGAAACTGAAGTTTTCTCTCTCTATATTATCGAGCGTATTCTTGTGAGTATTTTGAGTATACTTTGAGTATTGCTATATGGTGCAAGTCCAAGTCATAGCCTTTATATCAGGTGTTTCAAATTAAATCTCGATCTTTCGAGGTAAAGGGATATTATTTTGTTTCAGTAATGATATTATTTATTCAATATCATTATCTTTGAAATATTGATCGAAGTTTTTATCAAATTTGGAACTTTTGGTGTCTGAGTTCTTATTCACGTATGACTATTATTATTCACGATATCGACAATTATTCGAGTAGACGTCAAGACTATTCATCGAAAAATGAAAAATTTTCTTTTTGTCCAAAATATCTATTACGGATACTAGCTTTGATTGTATCCATGTTTTGATCATTCTTGAATTTTACACCACTATGATTATTTTTGAGGTATTTTTGGAGGTGGATAAAACAAAAGTACGAATCCTTAATCCTTAATCCTTGTCATTTTTTGTTTGGATTCGTTTCTTTAAAAATATTTTTCATCATCTTGATCTTAAATGATGATATTATGGAATATCTTTGGCCCTGTAGTGCAAAGATGAATGATTTTTGAAGAATATCTTTGGCTGTAGTGCAAAAGATGAGCAGTGTTTAGATGAACATGATTAATGATGAATATCTTTGGCTGTAGTGCAAAGATGAATATTTGATTTCAGATATATATTGATTGATGTCACAGGATAAAAGATGAGCGATGAATTTTTAAATTCATACATAGAAGATAGTAGTTTGCATTCTCTACTTAACTCTTCTAATGAATTATTATTTCACTGCGCGAATATTGATTTAAAATTTGTTGTCTATTGTATTCTATTAGATTTTTTCCTGTTGAAGACTAACGATAATTTGTTGTATATTATCTTAGTCATAATATTCTTCTTCGGGCTAGTTGAGCTCACCCTTTTCCTTTTTGTTCCATTTTTCTTCTCGTGGAGGCGAGAATATAGCGAGTATTTAGTGGGGTATGGAATGAAAGTTTTAGAGAGAGTTGTTTAGTAGTCCTCACCATTTTTGTAAAATAATATCTCAATAAATGTGATGAGGATTTATTTGAGTTTGGATATTATCAGAAGATAATATTTGTATTCAAACTCATAGTTTTATTATTGTAATAATAAAGTTGTAGTTGTTTACATACCATGTATTGACAACTCGAGAATGGGTGATGTATACCTATTTTGGGGCGTCACATCTATGTTTTGATCATTTTTAAATTTTACTCCACTCGATTACTTATGAAGTATTTTTGAACTTGGATTGTTTTAAAATACTTAATCCTTAATATTTGTTCTTTTGTTTCATTGGATTCGTTTCCTTTAAAATATTTTTCATCATCCTCGGTCTAAATGATGATATTCTTGAATATCTTTGGCACAGTAGCAAAAGATGAATGATTTCTTGATGAATATCTTTGGCCCGTAGTGCAAAGATGAGCAGTGTTGAGATGAAACATGATTAATCGATTAATATCTTTGGCCCAGAAGTAAAAGATGAGCAGTGTTTAGATGAACATAACTAATCGATGAATATCTTTGGCACAGAAGCAAAGATGAATATTTGATTCGGATATATATTGATTGATGTTACTGGGGTAAAATGTAAGACCCAAACTTTTATAAATAAAGATGAATTTTTTATAAATATTATTTTTTAATATTATGGAATAAATTTGATATAATGTTATAGTTGTGGGGAATATTTATAAATTTTGCAAAGTAAGCAAGTTGTTATAAAATATTCGTTTGAGTGGGGAATATTCTTTTTGTCGGGGAATATTAAATACGAATTACTCAATCATTGGTGGACCTATTAACGGAAATATTGTCGTAGTTAGAAAGCGACAAAATTATTTTTCTATAAAAATAACGGCAGAGAGGTGTTACCGTCAAAGCTGTTGAACTACCCGGTAGTAAAAAAATGCGATGTCTGGCGTAGTTGTAGAAAGTATTACGATATTGATTATTGATGCTTACGTGAGAAGTCACTCAACTATGCTCAATTATTGCTACGAGAATTGTGTGCATCATATCTCTTATATTATTGATTCAATTATTGTCACAAAGTATCATCTCGTATAATATGTTATAGTATTAAATTATTAATTGCGACGACAAGTTATAAATGATTAATAATTATTGAAAGATTAAATATGTGTTGATTAAAAATAAAATGATTTGTGGTAATATTTATTCAATCCTTGATGTATATAAAGAGTCTGTTATGAGACGTTTGTGGTAAGTTTGATTATTTTATGAGGGGCCCATATGTCATCATCTAAGAGTCCCTTCGTCAATAGTAATTACCTTTGTGAATAGTAATTACCTTTGTGAATAGTAATTACCTTCATCGATAATAGTATTTACCTTCGTCAATAGTAATTACCTTTGTGAATAGTAATTACCCTTTGTGAATAGTAATTACCTTAAATCGATAGTATTTACCTTCGTCGATAGTAATTACCTTCTTCAATAGTAATTACCTTCGTCAATAGTAATTACCCTTAAGTAAATAGTAGTTTTCCTTGATATTACCAAGAGTTAATCGCTTCTTGATTGTTCTAAGGGTTAATTACCCTTCGCATGAATAGTAGTTGTCTCTTGATATTACAAGAGTCATTTTGACCTTCGTTAAGACCAAGAGCCACCCTCGGTTTTTTCTATAAATAGAAAGCTCATTCCTTCATTATTTCGAGGAATTCACTTTGAAACTCAGAGATAGAAACTATAGAGAAAGAAGAAAAGTATTTTGTCGCTTCACTTTTCCAATATTCACTTCTTCTAAGGTAGGGAATATTATTTGTTGTACTTTCGTAGGGTGTTGTTATTTTTTTATTCATGAAGAGAACTTACATTATTCCATTCTTTATTATTTTGTTGGAATAACTTTGTAAAAGTGGCATACCCTATACATGACTGTATATCTGAAATACCCTATACTTGGTGAAATCCTTATATTATTCCATTCTTATTTATTCATTGGAATAACTTTGTATATCGGAATCCCCTATACTTGGTGACATTCTTCTATTATTTTATTATTCCGTTGGAACATCATCATGCATCTTTACTACGTGGGACTGGTTCCAAATCTTTATTATACATCTTTATTATTCTATTGGAATATCACATGCGTGTGTTTTACAGGACTGGTTCCATTTTTATTATTACGTATTTATTATTACGTTGGAATAACTCTTTTGTCAATGCTAAGTACCACATGCATGGTGATTTCTTTTGTTATTTCATTTCTTTATTATACTCGGTTGGTTAAAATTTTGACTTCTATACTCCATGAATTTAGTGGAATATCCTTGATATTTGCACTTCATCCAAAGATTTTTAAAGAAAATATTTTTACGAGCATTCTTGAATTTTACTCTACAAAGCGTTATCATGTTGACAATTTGGACGTTATTAGTTCTGAATAAATTAATTCGTGAACTTGTTTTATTGAATTATTATGTCATTGTCATCATCCTCATGTTATATTATGTTATCTTTGGCTTACGTGCATAGATGAACTTAGTATGATTATGACCGAGGATCATTCGGTATAATCATGGCTTGATATAAATGATGTGACAAAAGTCCTCGATTGGCTCTGTGAATGCGGTGATGGATAGTTTTTGGTATGATTATGACCGGGGGTGATTCGGTATAGTCATGACCATTGATAATTTGATGAAAATCCTTGGCCCGTAGTACAGGGATGATTAGATATTGTGGTTTATTCATTAAACCGAGTCTTAGTGATAAAAATTGATGAAAACTTTTAAAACCTAAAAGATAGTAGACTTTATTTTCTACTTGACTCTTTTAATTGATTAGATATTCGCTTCTGATTAAACCTGGTTGTCTATTGTATTTTATCGGTTTAACATTGTTGAAGACTATTGATAATTTATTACGCATTATCTTAGTTATAATATTTCTTCTTGGGCTAGTTGAGCTCACCCTTTCTTTCTTTGTTCTCTTTAGGAAATGAGAATATAGCCGGGACGAGTCGGGAAAAGAGTGATGGTCCGAAGATAGCATTAGTAGTCCTCACTATTACATTAAATAGTGTGACAATAAATGTAATGAGGACTCCTTGAGTATGGATATTGTCTAAATGACAATATTCCTATTAGAACTCTCGATTTATGTATTGTCGTATGTTACAACGACGATGTATAATTAAGTTTGTATTTGAATTTATGTACCCGTGTAAGTGGCGACCCAAGATGGGTGACGATACCTAATTTTGGGGGGCGCCACGGTTGGTATCAAAGCTTAGGGATATGATCCTTGGCTAAGATGCGAGATAAGAACTAGGAGGGAGAGGCGGGGAATTCCTTCATTAGTATGACCTACCTAAGTTTATTTGTTATTTAATTGGTCGGTCGAGTATAGGGATAATATTTGATATATTAATTAACCCTTGTGTTGTGGCGGTGTTTGGAAATGGCAATTTGAAAATATTCACAATGGAGTGAATGTGACCGTTGTGACACCTTTAATCACTAATCGAAGTTAATGCGATTGTCGAGACGAGGAACAAATTAGAGATATCCACGTAGTAAATGAAGAACTAATTGTTGCACCCGAGCTAATTTGAGAGGTAGCGGTGAGAGTGAGGAAGAAGAGGAACCGAGGAGAATTGGTTAGAAGAAATTTATGATCAAAACTTAGAATTACAAAATCGTGTTCGTGAGCTGAAGAACAGGTTGAAGAGCGGCAAACAGTCGTGGAACAAAGGGATACAACAATTCAAAATTGGGTTACCCGATATGTGATGCTCGAACAAAATCACGCTTTGGCGAGGTGTAAGATATTAAAGTTGGAATCGAGAATTTAAAATCAAAGATCAATTTGAAAGAAGAAACAAGCCCGAACGAAGGAGAATAGGCGATGCATGGGTAAAAAGCCGCACAACGCGTTGATAGTGTAGAAAAAGACGTCCGATCCAATAAAGCCAAAATAGATGAAATGGACTTTGCTTTTTGAATGAATTGGGAGAACCAACATCGAATTGAATTACCACATGCATAGCGGTCAACCCGAATTCGATATGGATCGGAGAATAATGATTCAAATCATGGATCGGGAATGTAAAGAAGCACTTAAGGGTGGAATATACCCTATAGTAAAAAGTCAAACTTCGGTAATTTAAGCGAGGCGTTTATCGAGAAAACCCGAACGAAGTTATTACGGGTAAATTAATTATAAATTATTGCGAAGTCTATACTTTATTCAATACAAGTTCTACCCACTCTTTTATTCTACCTACTTGTGTTCAATGTTTAAATTTGACTCAGAAAAATTAGACTTTGATTTATCTATTGAAACTTCATTGGGAGAAACCTTCGTTACCTCCTCAACATTTATTAATCTTGTTGTTTCAAATAAACACTTTCACGATCTTATCTCTTTGAAAATACTTGCCTTTGAGGTAATTTTTGAAAACGATTGATTAACTACTTATTATTCTTTTGTAAGGTTGTTAGCTTTCATATTCCTAACCAACACGTTATACTTAATTCAAAGTAACCAAACCCTAAAGTTAATCAACATTGTTATATCAAGCCATAAGTAAAGAGCCCGATCCTTTCGTTGTTGACTTCCTTGTGTGGAATGCATGCAAAGCCGGACTTTTCGTAGGCGACGTCGTGAATAGCGTTGACAAGTTGATAGGTATCATTGTGAGGTGCTTATCTAGGTTAAAGGATAGAAGTCACGGTTGGTATCAATGTAACGTCTTATCCAAGTCTTGGATTAGAGTAGCGATTTTGAATGATATTTCTATCATTAATAAATTTCTTGACGTATTCTTTAAGATTTCTAGCCTACCCTAGGCGTGAAATCGAATTTTGTATTGACCCAAAGATAAAAACCCATTTCTTAAACCCTCAAATATTTCTTCAACTAAAAGGATGCATTTACGAGGATTATGATGAAAGTCATAATAAAAGCATTGGACTAATGAAAATCATGGGTATATGAAGTATTAGTAAGTGTTATGATGATTTATGTGGTTATTATGTGAAAACATGAAAGTTTCTTAGAAATCACAAAGGGTTGAAAAATCAGATTTTGGTAAAAAGCGTAACATGAAATTCAATTGACCATATCTCCTATTATATTTTGAATTTTTGAGTGTGGTCAAGTCCTAGAGTTAGATCTATGAGTTTTGTAGCTTATCCAAGTGGAATCACTTTGGAAAAGGTCTTTGTATATTTTAATGTGGACCTGAATTTAGCAAAAGAGTCCAAAGCTGCAAATTACAAAAATGCTACTTGCTTAAAAACTTTAAGGGCTATTTCGGCCACTAAATTTATGTGAAAAATTCTGGCCTTTTGGGACATGAAAATATATGTTATAAAGTACCTCCTGTCCAAAAAATGAGCTCATTTCGACTTAAAATGAACAAGTTATGACCATTTCAATATTTATGTTTTGTTTGACAAAAAATGCTATAACTGGAGTTCTATAACTCCGATGACCATGAAATTTAAACTGGAGGCTCACATTAACATGTGTAAGGTCCTGCCAAGATTTGGGAATTTTGGAGTTAAACTTGAGGTAGCTAATTTCTTAAGGAATTAATTAGAAATTGATTTTTAAAAATAGTAAATGAATTTTAAAAATTCGAGAAAAATATATTTTCATCATGGGACTATATTATGCTAAATCCCAGAAAAGAAATATTTTTGGGACTGATTTGGTATTTTTCATGAAAATAGTTTAATTACTGAACATATGAATTAAATATGTTATGTGAAGTAACAAAGTTGAAAATAGGATTTTATGGCTAGAGAATCCTATCTGAGTATATGCATATTTTTGATGTGGGATTTGATAATTGGTGATGATATCTTATGAGTATGACATTTTGAATGATTAAATGCATTATATGGTAAAAGCGTAAACAATTGAGATAAATTGTTTATAAATTTAAGAAGTGATTAAAATATTGTTATAATATTAATGATATTAGATTATGAGATTATTAAGTGATTGATAACATGGGGATATTCTTGAATCGGATAAATTATATTATAAATGTTTACTATTTATCCTTTATCTCATTTGATTGATTCTTTATATCATTATCCTCATTGCTTATATTGTGTTGAAAGTCATCATGGCTTTACGTGAATAGATGGACTTGGTATGATTATGACAAAGGATTGTTCGGGTATAATCATAACCGTAATTGAAAACACGATTATCTTTGGCCGTAGTGCATGGATAATTTGTGGTCGTGATCTTAATGAATACACGATTATCTTTGGTAGTAGTGCATGGATAATTTGTGGTCGTGATCTTAATGAATACACGATTATCTTTGGTACAGTAGTGCATGGATAATTTGTGGTCGTGATACTAATGAATACACAATTATCTTTGGTAGTAGTGCATGGATAATTCGTGGTCGCGTGATCTTAATGAATATCCTTGGACCGTAGTGCGGGGATGATTCGATGATATGGATTAATTATTGAAATTTGAGTCTCAAAGAATGAAATATTAATTCATGGATGTGGTAAAAGTCATCTTTGGTAGTAGTGCATTGATAGACTTGGTATGATTATGACCAAGGATTATTCGGTATAATCATGATAGTAATTGAAAACACGAATATCCTTGGCGATAGTGCATGGATAATTCGTGGTAGTGATACTTATTAAGCTGCGTCTCGGCATTATTGGTTTTTCTGATTTGTATATCTTTGGCACGTAGCAAAAGATGAATTGTTAATGAATATCTTTGGTAGGATTGCGAAGATGAATTTAATATTTTAACGATAAAGGTATTCAAGGTATCCTCACCTCTTTATCATATCAGTACGTACCACTAATTTCGAGGGAGTAAATTTCATAAGAAGAAGGAGGTTGTAAGACCCCACTTTTATAAATAAAGATGAATTTTTTATAAATATTATTTTGAATATTATGGAATAAATTTGATATAATGTTATAGTTGTGGGTAATATTTATAAATTTTTCAAAGTAAGCAAGTTGTTATAAAATATTCGTTTGGTGGGGAATATTCTTTTTTTGTCGGGGAATATTCGTGACGACGGCTCAATCATTAGTGGACCCCCTAACGGAAGTATTGTCGTAGTTAGAAAGCGACAAAATTATTTTTCTATAAAAATAACGGCAGAGGTGTTTGCAAATTAAAGCCGTTGAACTACCCGGTAGTAAAAGTAATGCAATATCTGGCGTAGTTGATATAGTAGACACGATATTGATTATTGATGCTTACGTGAGAAGTCACTCATTTATGCTCAATTATTGCTACTGATAATTCACGCATCATATCTCTTATATTATTAATTCAATTATTGTCACGATTATCATCATCAGTATAATATGTTATAGTATTAAATTATTAATTGAGGCGACAAGTTATAAATGATTAATAATTGTTGAAAGATTAAATATGTGTTGATTAAAAATAAAATGATTTGTGGTAATATTTATTCAATCCTTGGTGTATATAAAGAGTGCATTATGAGACGTTTGTGGTAAGTTTGATTATTTTATGGGGGCCCATATGTCATCATCTAAGAGTCCCCTTCGTCGATAGTAATTACCTTTGTGAATAGTAATTACCTTCGTCGATAGTATTTACCTTCGTCGATAGTAATTACCTTTGTGAATAGTAATTACCTTTGTGAATAAGTAATTACCTTCGTCGTAATAGTATTTACCTTCGTCGATAGTAATTACCTTCTTCAATAGTAATTACCTTAAATCGATTATAATTACCTTACGTCGAGTAATTACCCCTTCTTCATGAAATAGTAGTTGTCCCTCGATATTACCAAGAGTTAAGCGCCTCTTGATTGTTCCAGGTTAATTACCCCTTCATGAAATAGTAGTTGTCTCTTCATATTACCAAGAGTCATTTTGACCCTTCGTTAAGACCAAGAGCCACCCTCGGTTTTTCTATAAATAGAAAGCTCATTCCTTCATTATTTTCGAGGAATTCCTTTGAAACTACTAGAGATAGAAACTATAGAGAGAAAGAAGAAAAGTATTTTCTTTGCTTCACTTTTCCAATATTCACTCTTCTAAGGTAGGGAATATTATTTGTTGTACTCGTAAGGGTGTTGTTTTTTTTTTATTCATGAAGAGAACTTACATTATTCCATTCTTTATTATTTTGTTGGAATAACTGTAAAAGTGGCATACCTATACATGACTTTTGTATATGCTAAAATACCTATACTTGGTGAAATCCTTATATTATTCCATTCTTATTTATTACATTGGAATAACTTTGTATATCTGAATCCCCTATACTTGGTGACATTCTTCTATTATTTTATTATTAGTTGGAACATCCTGCATCAGTGCTTTCTTGGGACTGGTTAAAATCTTTATTATTCTATTGGAATATTACATGTCGTGTGTTTTACAGGACACTGGTTCCGTTTTTTTATTATTACGTATTTATTATTACATTGGAATAACTTGTCATGCAAGTACCACATGCATGGTGATTTCTTTTGTTATTTCATTCATTTATTATACTCGGTTGGTTAAAATTTTGACTTTATACTCCATGAATTTAGTGGAATATCCTTGATATTTGCGCTTCATCTGTATTTTTAATGAAAATATTTTTCTAAGCATTCTTGAATTTTACTCTACAAAGCAAAGATCATGTTGACAATTTGGACGTTATTAGTTCCTGAATAAATTAATTCGTGAACTTGTTTTTATTGAATTATTATGTCATTGTCATCATCCTCATGTTATATTATGTTATCTTTGGCTTACGTGCATAGATGAACTTAGTATGATTATGATTGAGGATCATTCGGTATAATCATGACTTGATATAAATGATGTGACAAAAGTCCTCGATTGGGTTTGTAATGCAATGATGGATAGTTTTGGTATGATTATGACCGGGGTGATTCGGTATAGTCATGACCATTGATAATTTGATGAAAATCCTTGACCAAGTAGTACGAGGATGATTAGATATTGTGGTTTATTCATTAAAAGCGAGTCTTAGTGATAAAAATTGATGAAAACTTTTAAAACCTAAAAGATAGTAGACTTTATTTTCTACTTGACTCTTTTAATGGATCAGATATTCATTGCAGATTAAACCTGTGGTTGTCTATTGTATTTTATCGGTTTAACATTGTTGAAGACTATTGATAATTTATTACGCATTATCTTAGTTATAATATTTCTTACTAGGCTAGTTGAGCTCACCCCTTTCTTTTCTTTGTTCTCTTGAAATGAGAATATATTTGGGACGAGTCGGGGAAAAGAGTGATGGTCCCGAAGATAGCATTAGTAGTCCTCACTATTCTGTTAAATAGTGTTACAATAAATGTAATGAGGACTCCTTGAGTATGGATATTGTCTAAATGACAATATTCCTATTAGAACTCTCAGTTTATGTATTGTCGTATGTTACACGACAGATGTATAATTAAGTTTGTATTTGAATTTATGTACCATGTAAGTGGCGACCCAAGATGGGTGACGTATACCTAATTTTGGGGGCGTCACATAAAATATCGACGATGAACTTTTAAATTCATATATAGAAAGATAGTAGTTTGCATTCTCTACTTAACTCTTCTAATGAATTATTATTTCCGCTGCGAAGATTGATTTAAAACTTGTTGTCTATTGTATTCTATTAGATTTTTCCCTGTTGAAGACTAACGATAATTTGTTGTATATTATCTTAGTCATAATATTCTTTCTTCGGGCTAGTTGAGCTCACCCTTTTCCTTTTGTTCCATTTTTTCTTCTCGGGGAGGCGAGAATGTGGCGAGTACTAGTGGGGTATGGAATGAAGGTTACAGAGAGAGTTGTTTAGTAGTCCTCACCATTTTGTAAAATAATGTATCAATAATTGTGATGGGGATTTATTTTGCGTGTGGATATTGTCTGAGAGAACAATAATTGTATTTAAACTCAAAGTATATATGTTGTCATATTTTTTGCACGACAAATGTATTAATAAAGTTGTAGTTATTTACGTACCATGTATTTGGCGACTCGAGAATGGGTTGGATGGAATGGACCTATTTTGGGGCGTTCTAATCGATCAGAAGAAGCAAGGGCATCGGAGGGAAAGAAGAACCCGCTCATTCGGGCCCGAGAGTCTCGGGTAGATCCCGAGAAAGAAGAAGATCCCGAAGCCCTACTCCTCAAAGATCGAAGAGGACATATCACCCTGCCAATTCTAGGGGACAGGGTTGAAGCGAACGAAGAGGTCGATCCAGAGATCGCACTCCTGAGCATACAAAGAAAGCACTTGTTGTTGCACATTCTCACCACAGTGCCCGAGTTCAGAGACGAAGTATATCTAAAGGTCATACTCCCGAGAGTTTCTTGAGGTACACCGCATCAATGGATGCTTGTCATCGAAAAGTCCTCTAAAGTTGGAGGTTACATTGAAAGAAATCGTGCCCGCTTTCAAAAGAAAGAGTCACCGGAAAAAAGCATCATCTCTCCGGAAGGTGTGGAGTATCTAGTTAAAGAATTAAAGGAATTTCGAAAGCGCAACTTGCTTAGAAGTACAAAAAACGAAAGATACTTGGGAAAGAAGGCATCCCCTTTTTCGCGGAGATTCTTAAAGAAAAGTCGACCCCAAGAAGTTGCCCCACATCGAAGTTATGATGGATCGGGGATCCCTACGACCACAGTCAGGCGTTCGACCAACTCATGGATTATTATGACTTTAGCGATGCTGCTAAGTGCCATACTTTTGTCACAATGCTCAGAAAGGATGCCCGGCAGTGGATGGGGACTTTGCCCTCGGATTCGATTACATCTTGGCGGGACATATGCGATAAATTTCATGCTCGCTTTGGGAGCAACAAAGAAAGGGAAAACCAACTGGTTCGTTGGCTCGGAGTTCGATTGAGATTCGAATGAGTCTTTGGGCCGATATGTGAAGCGGTTCTGAAGTGAAGCGATCGGCCGAGTGGCGGAACTGAAACGATCTACAAGTTGTTGGACTATTTCGAGAATGGGTTAGATTTGGTCAAATCGAGAGAAGTTGGTGAAGAAGTTAATGTTTCATCACGGAAGTGTCTCCTTGAAGCCTTTGACAAAGTGAAGGCTATATCGTGGTGGAGGAAGCCATGGACAGCCTTAAAAGTCCTTCTTCAGACCGGCTTAAGGAGACAGATCGGGACAGAACCGATGAAGACCAGAAGAAGAATGAAGGGAATAAAGACCGCTAAGAAGGCAGGTCGAAAAAATACAATAATTAGAGGCGAGGTGGAGGACGTTAAATCCGCTCCATTTGAGAGAGTGAATAGGGCGTACGCGGCCTCAACACGCATGTGAAACATTATCTTGGATCAGATTAAGAATCAACCTATCTTCGAGCCACCTCGAGATAACATTAGGCCCGGAAAAGGGAATCCTCGTAAGTATTGTGATTACCATTAAGCTTCGGGTCACGATACGAACGACTTTGCTAGTTTGAAAGACTTTATTGAAAGAAAGGTACAAGGTGGGGCTTTAATTCAATATGTGGCTGCCAGAACTAATCAATGGCAGAGATGAGAGGACTGTTAGGTAGCTCAACCGACCAAATGGCGTTGCCGGCTCGGAGCGACTGCAAGGCATGTGATAGATATCATCACTGGGGGTACTTCTGGCAAACTCGTTGGATTCGGTCATGTCAGTGGCGGGTACCTTCCCGAAGACTGAGAGACCTTATTCGAAATCTGATAATCTCCTTTATCGATGAAGATTACCCTCGAAAGTCATCGAACCACACGAGGATCATTGGTGCCGATCGCACTGAGTGGGTTCGGTGGATATGAAGCGAATGATGGTAGATAATGGGTCTTGTAGATATTCTCGTATGCCCACGCTTATCGGAGGATGCACTGAGCGGGTGGAAGATGGAGATAGAGGCGGGGAGGCTCCTTTGTATGGTTTTAGTAACGATCCGGTCAGGTGTTTGGAACCGTTGAACTCTAGGTCATCTTGAACGGCCCCTCAGCAGTAGAAATTATTTGCAAATTTTATGTTGTGCGTGTAGATTCGCTTATAATGCTATTTTGGGAAGGCCTACTTTAATTGCTTTGCAAGCTGTGACCTCAATTTCTCATTTCAAAATCAAATTTCCTACGGCTCATGGGGTTGGTGAGGTGAAAGGGGATTTGGATCTGGCCAGAAGGTGTTATAGAAATGCTGTGATCACTTCGGGAGTGGGGTATCGAAGCAAAAGCAGACCATGGCGATAGAAATTGAACCCTTCACGGAGAGTAGTTCCGAACCATTGGTCATGCCAGCTGAAGAAACAGAGGAGATAGAGCTCATCCCGGGCAAGGTGAACAAGACAGTGAAAATAGGTTCAGTCGGTAGGAACCTCTCAGGACCGAACCTCATGGAGCTCACGAGATCTTTATGTTAACATCTTCATGGGAACCTCAAGATATGCCGAGAGTAGCGAGGGGATATCGCTGAGCATCGGATGAAAGTGGACCCGTCAAAGAAACCAGTCCGACAGAATAGGAGGATCTTTGCACCTGAACGTCAGCGGATCATCGATGAAGAGATTGCAAAACTGTTGGCAGCTGATTTCA
The DNA here is from genome assembly GCA_020205615.1 of Panax quinquefolius. Classification (NCBI taxonomy): domain Eukaryota; kingdom Viridiplantae; phylum Streptophyta; class Magnoliopsida; order Apiales; family Araliaceae; genus Panax; species Panax quinquefolius. Next base: position 7,172,514 of record CM035154.1, on the reverse strand, counting down.
TCTTTGAGATCGATTACCCATGATGGATGGCAAATGTGGTCTTTGGTCGAAGCGAGAATGGTAAATGGCGAGTCTGCATCGACTATACCGATCTAAATAAAGCTTGTCCAAAGGATTTCTACCCGCTGCCCCACATCGACCAACTCATCGATGCCACTTCGGGGTATGCTTTGTTAAGTTTCATGGACGCATTTTTTGGATATCATCAAATTTCCATGTATAAAGAGGATATACCGAAGACGGCGTTCATTACGCATCGTTCGGTATATGCCTATAAGAAAATGACTTTCGGCCTCATCAATGCCGGAGCCACATACCAGAGGATGATGAATTATGTCTTCAGATATCAGCTGGGCAAGAATGTGGAGGTGTACATGGACGACATGATTTTCAAAAGCATGTTGGTGCATAAACATCCGGATGATTTAGAAGAATGCTTTCAGACAATTCGTCATCACAACTTGAGATTGAACCCTACTAAGTGCACTTTTCGGTTTAGAAATTTGGCAAATTTACGGGTTATCTTGTCGATCGAGAGGAATTGAAGCCAATCGAGGAGAAGATTCAAGCGATCACGAACATGAAGACTCCTCGATCATTTAAAGATGTTCAACGTCATTTGGAAGGATTGCCGCTTTAAGGAGGTTCATGTCCAAGTCGGCAGAAAGATGTTTGTCGTTTTTGATACGTTGAAAGAAGTAGAAGAATGCAAAGAGCGTTCAATGGACTTCTAAGTGTGAGGGCGCCTTTCGAGCATCAAGTCCTACTTATCTTGGCGCCTTTGTTGGTGAAGCTTTGCTCTCTTGAGCCTCTATATTTATACTTAGCAGCTAGTTCGTTGGCGGTAGGAGCAGTTTTGGTGCGTGAAGTTGGGGGTAAGTAGACACCGGTTTATTATGTAAGCCATGTCCTTCGGGATGCTGAAACAAGGTACCCAAACATCGAAAAAGTTTGCTTTTGCTTTAATAGCGCTAGTCGAAAGCTTAGACAATACTTCAGGATAGATTGGTAATAGTATACAGATCAACCTTTAAAGAAGATTATGGGCAAACACGAGGTATCGGGGAGATTAAATTGCGTGGACGATGGAGTTGTCCCAATTTTTCATTGAATATCATCCCCGAACCGCCATCAAAGGGCAAGCCTTGGCTGATTTTGTAGTTGAATGCTCGTTTTCTGAAGTCGATGAAGTTGTGGCGGTGAAGGATCGTGAGCGATTCTGATTCTTATTGAAGCGAGTTCGTGAATATTTGTATGCAGATGGGTCTTCTACCACGGACGACGCCAATGGGCGAGGATTATTACAGCGAGTCGAGAGGAATTCAAGGTGCAATAGGCCATCGATTCTGATTCAAATTGACGAACAACGAAGGTTGAGTATGGCGGTATTTTCGCGAGGTTACGATTAGCGAAGAGTCTTGAAATCTGAGAGAATAGTCATCTTGATGATTCTCGGTTAGTTGTTAAGCAACTCTCAGGGAAGTCTGAAGCTCGAGGCCCAAGAATGATCAAGTATTTGGCGAAATTGAAAAGAACGACTCAAAGATTTCCAATCCTACGAGTTTTGGGGGTCGAGCGTAATAATAATTCCATTGCTGATGCACTCTCCAAATTAGCCACTACGGATGTTAACGTCTTTGATGGGTTGGTTTACTTAGAAATTTTGCAACATCCTAGTGTTCATCATGAAGCGGTGATGACGTTGGACCAGAACCAATATTTGGTTGACTCCATACACGGAGTATCTGGCGATGGCGTCTTACCTTTGGATCGGATGCTAGCTAAGAAAATCAAGTACAAGAGTGCTAATTTTGTTCTGATTGATGGGGATCTATTCTAAAGGGCTTTCTCGTCTCCACTACTGAAATGTTTGACTCCATCCGAAAGTGAATATGCTCTCGAGAAGTACATGAAGGCATTTTGTGGCGACCTATATGGTCGCTAAGTTATTAGCCTATAAAGTACTTCGTCAAGGGTACTACTGGCCTACCATCTTCAAGGAAGCGACTAAATACGTCAAGAAGTGCGAGAAGTGCCAACTCAACAGTCCAATACCACATCAGCCACCAGAAGAGCTATACTCGATCTTATCTCCTATACCCTTCACTGTCTGGGGGTTGATATCTTTGGGTCCGCTCACCAAAGCAAAAAGGTCAAGTCAGGAATGCTTGAAATTTTGAAAGAATCGATAGTATTAGTTTTGGAATTCCTAAAAGGTGGTAATATCGGACAATGGACGTCGGTTTGTGGGATCGAAATTTGAAACATTTTTGAAAGAAGCGGGGATCTAACACGAGAAAGACTTGAGAGCTCATCCTCGATCAAGCGGACAAGTTGAAGTGACCAGCGAGCAGCTGGCTTTGAATGGGATCAAATGTGATTGAATGAAAGCTAAGGCGGATGGCGGAAGAGTTACTTAGTGTGTTATGTGTAAGACCCCAACTTATTATTAATGATATTTAATTTTCTCTATTTATTATTTTGAAATAGTAAGGGTTGATTTGATTAATGTGAATAGTTATGGGTAAAAATCATGAAATATTTTAAAATAAGCAAGTGGTTATAAAATATTCATTGTTGTCGGGGAATATTCGTTTGGTGGGGAATATTCTTGTTTGTGGGGAATATTAAATTTGACGGTAAAGTAGATTTTATGGGCCCCATAACTTGAAAGCGATTGGATGAAGAAAGCGCATAAATATAAGTGGTTTAAAAATAAGCGTAGTTATTTACAGATTAATCTTGTTAAAATACTAAATTGGTTAAAACATAATAAGACTGCGGTATTGCACCAATTATTGATTCTTACGTGAAAGCACTTTACTTAATAATGGTTCTGATAATTCTTTATTCGATTATTTTATTGATTTAATAATTCTTTGCGTTGATATTTTATATTCTTTGTTGTTGTCACATTACACAAATTATTTTTCATTATCGATGCAATAATTCATATTATCTGAATAATATTATTAGATAACATTATTGGCAATTTCTAGAAAGTTCGGCTAAGGAGAGGTTTGGTCACCTAATTGCTTGCCAAGATGAGAGAAATTCTTATTGGAAAGCCCCTTCTCACAGGAACCGCACTGGTTGTCGATATTGTGATTTTGTAATATTATTTGTGAATAATTAATTATTGATTCATATGATGAGGAAAATATTGATTTTATGTGGATATAGATGGAGAAAAATTTTAATGTGACAATTGTTGAAAATTGAAATTTATCTTTTTACGATAAGATAATTCATTTAAATGTATTATTATATTTTAATAATATAATAATGGTGATATTTTTACAACGAATGTGGGATATATGAGTATCTGAGGAGGAAGAGTATTTTTGTTGCAATAAATGTTTAAAACATGTTAAACATGTAAATTGGACCCCATTTATTATTTGAAATTTGATTATAGCTTTTGTAAAATCGCTTGGTTTGTGGATTTCGGTCAATTTACATTTGGAATTTGGAAAAACTTTCTTCGCAAAGTTGTAGAGAATTGAATTTCCTATAAAAAGTCACGAGATTCGAATTTTCTGATAAAGGGCTATTTATTATGAATTATTGAAGTTCGAAGCTCAAAATAATTAATTTTTGGAAGTTTAAAATATTTTTAATTACAAAAACGTTTTTTACATTGTTGGGACTAATTTAACATGTGTTAAGATTGCTGATTTCAGATGCTAAGTGTGCATAGAGAATTTGTAATATATATAATATTATTATATTAAATTTTCTGCTTTGGTGTTCTAAGTAATTTTCTATAAATAGGATGCTTAGGTTAGAATTGAAAATCACACCAGAAGCTGAAGTTTTTCTCTCTATATTATCGAGCGTATTCTTGTGAGTATTTTGAGTATACTTTGAGTATTGCTATATCTACAAGTGCAAGTTCAAGTCATAACCTATATCCAGGTGTTTTGAATAAATCTTGTCTTTCGAGGTAAGGGATGTTATTTTATTCAAAAAAAGATATTATTTCTTCAATATCATTATCTTTGAAATATTGGTTGGAAATTTTTATCAAATTTGGAACTTTTTCATGTCGGGTTCTTATTCATGAGTTCTTATTCACGAGTTACTATTCACGAGTTCTTATTCACGAAGTCTTATTCACGAAGCGTGAAGATATTTTTTGTGAAATTTCTATCTTTTGGTGTCGAGTTACTATTCACGATCGGCACTTGTGGACGCCCCCAAAATTAGGTATCGTCACCCATCTTGGGTCGCCACTTACATGGTACATAAATTCAAATACAAACTTAATTATACATCGTGTCAGGTAACATACGACAATACATAAAGCGAGAGTTCTAATAGGAATATTGTCATTTAGACAATATCCATACTCAAGGAGTCCTCATTATATTTATTGTCACACTATTTAACGAGAATAGTGAGGACTACTAATGCTATCTTGGGACCATCACTCTTTTCCCAGGCTCGTCGGTATATATTCTCATTTCACGAAGAAACGGTGAAAAAAAAGGGTGAGCTCACTAACTAGCCCGAAGAAATATTATAACTAAGATAATGCGAATAAATTATCAATAGTCTTCAACAATGTTAAAGCGATAAAATACAATAGACAACCGGTTTAAGCTGCGATGAATATCTGATCCATTAAAAGAGTCAAGTAGAAAATAAAGTCTACTATCTTTTAGGTTTTAAAAGTTTTCATCAATTTTTATCACTAAGACTCGGTTTAATGAATAAACCACAATATCTAATCATCCACCGTACCACGGTCAAGGATTTTCATCAAATTATCAATGGTCATGACTATCTTAAAATCACCCTGAGTCATAATCATACCAAAAACTATCCATCAACGCATTACAGCCCCTTTGAGGACTTTTGTCACATCATTTATATCAAGCCATGATTATAAGAATGATCCACGGTCATAATCATACTAAGTTCATCTATGCACGTAAGCCAAAGATAACATAATATAACATGAGGATGATGACAATGACATAATAATTCAATAAAACAAGTTCACGAATTAATTTATTCGAGGGAACTAATAACGTCCAAATTGTCAACATGATCTTTGCTTTGTAAAGTAAAATTCAAGAATGCTCAGAAAAATATTTTCATTAAAAATCTTGGATGAAGCGCAAATATCGAGGATATTCCACTAAATTCATGGAGTATAGAAGTCAAAATTTTAACCATTTGAGTATAATAGCGAATGAAATAACAAAAGAAATCACCGTGCATGCGGTGCTAACGCATGAGCGAGTTATTCAACGAGAATAATAAATACGAGAATAATAAAAGCGGAACCCGGTGGGATTGTAAAACACACAGACGAGGATATTCGATAGAATAATAAAAGCGAGAATAATAAAAGGCGGAACCGTGTAAAGGCGTAAAACATGAGCAGGATGTTCCAGCGGAATAATAAAATAATAGAAGAATGTCACCAATTATAGGGATTAAGCATATATCTGAGTTATTCAATGAGAATAAATAAGAATGGAATAATATAAGGATTTCACCAAGTATAGGGTATTAGCATATCTGGTCATGTATAGGGTATGCCACTTTTACGAGTTATTCCAACAGAATAATAAAAATGGAATAATGAAGTTCTCTTGAATGAATAAAAAAATAACACCCCTTACGAGTACAACAAATAATATTCCCTACCTTAGAAGAATTTGAATATTGGAAAAGTGAAGTAGCAAAATACTTTTCTTTCTTTCTCTCTATAGTTTCTCTCTCAGAGTTTCGATTGAATTCCTCGGAAATAATGAAGGAATGAGCTTTCTATTTATAGAAAAAGCGGGGTGGCTCTTGGTCTTATGACGAGGATCAAAATGACTTTTGGTAATATTGAAGACAACTACTATTTCGAAGGGGTAATTAACCCTTGGAACAATAGAAGAGGCGATTAACTCTTGGTAATATTGAAGGACAACTACTTATTTGCGAAGGGGTAATTACTTATTGACAAAGGTAATTACTATTGTGAAGGTAATTACTATTGAAGAAGGTAATTACTATTGACGAAGGTAAATACTATTGGCGAAGGTAATTACTTATTCACAAAGGTAATTACTATTCACAAAGGTAATTACTATTGATGAAGGTAATTACTGATTCACAAAGGTAATTACTATTGTGAAGGACTCTTAGATGATGACATATGGGCCCCCATAAAATAATCAAACTTACCACAAACGTCTCATAATGGACTCTTTATATACACCAAGATTGAATAAATATTACCACAAATCATTTTATTTTTAATCAACACATATTTAATCTTTCAACAATTATTAATCAATTATAACTTGTCGTCTCAATTAATAATTTAATAGTATAACATATTATACGAGATGATCTTTGTGACAATAATTGAATCGATAATATAAGAGATATGATGCGCCAATTCTTTGTAGCAATAATTGAAGCATAGGTGAGTGACTTCTCACGTAAGCATCAATAATCAATATCGTGTGCTACTATACAACTGACTCAGGCATTACTTTACTTTACTTTTACTAGGGTAGTTCAACGGTTTTGATGAGTAACACCTCTGCAGTTATTTTTATAGAAAAATAATTTTGTGGTTTTTTAACTACGACAATACTTCCGTTATTAATGAGGTCCATCAATGATTGGTAGTCAAATACGAATATTCCAAACAAAAGAATATTCCCCAGCCAAACGAATATTTTATAACAACTAAAGCTTACTTTGCAAAATTTATAAATATTACCCACAACTATAACATTATATCAAATTTATTCCATAATATTCAAAAATAATATTTATAAAAAAAATCATCTTTATTTATAAAAGCCGGGTCTTACAACCTCCCATTCTTATGAAATTTAGCCCTCGAAATTAGTGGTACGATACGATATGATAAAGAGGTGAGGATACATTGAATACCTTTATCGTTAAAATATTAAATTCATCTTCGCAATCCGGCGAAGATATTCATTAACAATTCATCTTTTGCACTTCTGGCCAAAGATATACAATTGTAAAACCAATAATCTTTGAGGCGGCGGCTTAATAGTATCACGACCACGAATTATTCATGTACTTTCTTGACCAAGGATATTCATGTTTTCAATTACGGTCATGATTATACCGAATAATCCTTGGTCGTAATCATACCAAATCTATCGATGCACTACTGACGAAGATGACTTTTACCACATCCATGAATTAATATTTCATTCTTTGAGACTCATTTCGATAATTAATCCATATCATCGAATCATCCCGCACTTTCTAGGCCGAGGATATTCATTAGTATCGTGACCACGAATTATCCATGCACTACTACCAAAGATAATCGTGTATTCATTAGTATCACGACCACAAATTATCCATGTACTACTGACAAAGATAATCGTGTATTCATTAGTATCACGACCACAAATTATCCATGCACTACTGACCGAAGATAATCGTGTTTTCAATTACGGTTATGATTATACCGAACAATCCTCAGTCATAATCATACCAAGTCTATTAATTCACGTAAAGCCGCGGATGACTTTCAACCTGATATAAGCATGAGGATAATGATATAAAGAATCAATCAAATGAGATAAAGGATAAATATTAAACATTTATAATATAATTTATCCAGGATTCAAGAATATCCCCATGTTATCATTCACTTAATAATCTCATAATCTAATATCATTAATATTATAACAATATTTTAATCACTTCTTAAATTTATAAACAATTTATCTCGATTGTTTACGTTTTACCATATAATGCATTTAATCATTCAAAATGTCATACTCATAAGATATCATCACCAATTATCAAATCCCTCATCAAAAAATATGCATATACTACTATATAGGATTCTCTAGCCATAAAATTCTATTTTCAACTTTGTTACTTCACATAACATATTTAACTCATATGTTAAGTAACTAAACTATTTTCATGAAAAATACCAAATCAGTCCCAAAAATATTTCTTTTCGGGATTTAGCATAATATAGTCCCATGATGAAAAATATATTTTCTCGAAATTTTTAAAATTCATTTACTATTTTTCAAAATCAATTTCTAATTAATTCCTTAAGAAATTAACTACCTCAAGTTTAACTCCAAAAATTCCCAAATCTTGGCAGGACCTTTCACATGTTAATGTGAGCCTCCGGTTTAAATTTCATGGTCATCGGAGTTATAAAACTCCAGTTATAGCATTTTTCGTCAAAAAACATAAATATTGAAATGGTCATAACTTGTTCATTTTAAGTCAGAATGAGCTCATTTTTGGACAGGAGGTACTTTATAACATATATTTTCATAATAGAAAAGGCCTGAATTTTTCACATAAATTTAGTGGCCAAAACAGCCCCTTAAAGTTTTCAAGGCGATCTAGTTTTTATAATTTGCGACTTTGGACTCTTTTGCTAAATTCAGGTCCACATGAAAATCTCTGACACCTTTTCCGGTGATTCCACTTGGATAAGCTATAAAACTCATAGATCTAACTCTAGGACTTGCCCACACTCAAAAATTCAAAATATAATAGGAGATATGGTCAATTATATTTCATGTTACGTTTTACCAAAAAATCGATTTTCAACCCTTTGTGATTTCTAAGAAACTTTCATGTTTTCACATAATAACCACATAAATCATCATAACACTTACTAATACTTCATATACCCATGATTTTCATTAGTCAATGCTTTTATTATGACTTTCATCATAATCCTCGTAAAAGCAGATCCTTTTAGTTGAAGAAATATTTGAGGGTTAAGAAATGGGTTTTTATCTTTGAAATTGATACAAAATTCGATTTCACGCTCTAGGGTAGGCTAGGAAATCTTCAAGAATACGTCAAGAAATTTATTAATGATAGAAATATCATTCAAAAGCGCTACTCTAATCCAAGACTTGGATAAGACGTTACATTGATACCAACCTGTGACTTACATCCTTTAACCTGAATAGACCTCACAATGATACCTATCAACTTGTCATCGTCATTCACGGCGTCGCCTACTAAAGTCCGGCGGCGGTGCATTCCACACCGAGGAAGTCAACAACGAAAGGATCGGGGCTCTTTACTTATGGCGATATAACGGTGATTAACTTTAGGGTTTGGTTACTTTGAATTCAGTATAACGGGTTGGTTAGGAATATGAAAGCTAACAACCTTACAAAAAGAATAATAAGTAGTTAATCAATCGTTTTTCAAAAATTACCTCAAAGAAAAAAGTATTTTCAAAGAGATAAGATCGTGAAAGTGTTTATTTGAAACAACAAGATTAATAAGCGATTGGAGGTAACGAAGGTTTCTCCCGATGAAGTTTCGATAGATAAATCAAAGTCTAATTTTTACGGAGACAAATTTAAACATTGAACACAACTAGGTAGAATAAAAGAGTGGGTAGAACTTGTATTGAATAAAGTATAGACTTGTAATAATTTATAATTAATTTACATTCGTAATAACCCGTTCAACTTTCTCGATAAACGCTCTCGCTTAAATTACAAAGTTTGACTTTACTATAGGGTATATTCCACCCTTAAGTGCTTCTTCACATTCACGATCCATGATTTGAATCATTATTCTCGATCCATATCGAATTCGGGTTGGACGCTATGCATGTGGTAATTAGAATTCGATGTTGGGTTCTCCCAATTCTTTGTCCAAAATGCAAAGTCCATTTCATCTATTTTGGCTTTATTGGATCGGACGTCTTTTTCTACACTATCAACGCGTTGTGCGACTTTTACCCATGCATCGTCTATTCTCCTTCGTTCGGTTGTTTCTTCTTTTCGGTGATCTTTGATTTTTAAATTCTCGATTCAACTTTAATATCTTACACCGCCAAAGCGTGATTTTGTTCGAGCATCACATATCGGGTAACCCAATTTTGAATTGTTGTATCCCTTTGTTCCACGACCGCTTTTTAGTTCTTGACTGTTCTTCTAGCTCACGAACACGATTTTGTAATTCTAAGTTTTGATCATAAATTTCTTCTAACCAATTCTCCTCGGGTTCCTCTTCTTCCTCTTCTTCCTCACTCTCACCGCTACCTCTCTGCAACTAGCTCAAGGTGCAACAATTAGTTCTTCATTCACTACGTGGATATCTCTAATTTGTTCCTCGTCGACCTTTGCATTAACTTCGATTAGTGATTAAAGGTGTGACGCCCCCAAAATTAGGTATACATCACCCATCTTGGGTCGCCACTTACATGGTGCATGAATTTAAATACAACTTACTTAACATAAGCATAAGGTATGCAATACGACATAAAGCGTGAGTTTAAATACAAATATCTTCTACTAGATATTATACAAACTCAAAAAGGAGTCCTCATTACAATTATTATCACACTATTTCACGCGAGAATAGTGAGGACTACTAATGCTTATCTTCGGGACCATCACTCGTTTCCCAGACTCGTCCAACTATATTCTCATTTCACGAAGAGAACGGTGAAAAAAAAGGGTGAGCTCAACTAGCCCAAAGAAGAAATATTATGACTAAGATAATGCGAGAATAAATTATCAATAGTCTTCAACAATGTTAAGCCCGATAAAATACAATAGACAACCGGTTTAAGCTGCGGTGAATATCAATCCATTAAAAGAGTCAAGTAGAAAATAAAGTCTACTATCTTTTAGGTTTTAAAAGGTTTTCATCATTTGTTATAAATTGAGACTCACTTTAATAAATATTCCACATCATCGAATCACCCCCGCACACTATGGCCAAGGATATTCTTTAGTATCACGACCACAATTATTCATGCACTACGGGCCGAGAATATTTGTGTATTCATTAATGGTCATGATCATGCCAACAATCGTCCATCAATGCACTACTACCATCGAGGATTTTTTACCATCATCATTTGTAACATTACGATCGTGATTACAATCGAATAGTCTCTCGGTCATAATCATACCAAGTCCATCTATGCACTCTGAAGCCCGAGATGACTTTAAAAAAAATATAAACATGAGGATGATGACAATGATATAAGAATTGATAAAACAAGTTCAAGAATTATTTTATCCGGAATTATTAACGTCCAAATTATCAACATGATCTTTGTTTTGTAGAGTAAAATTCAAGAATGATCGAAGAATATTTTCATGAAAAGATCTTTAGATGAAGCGCAAATATCAAGGATATTCCACTAATTTCATGGAGTATAGAAAGTCAAAGTTTTAACTTATTTGGGTATAATAAAGAATGGAATAACAAAAGAAATCACCGTAAATGCGATAGAGCCGCCGCAGACGGGTTATTCCAACGAGAATAATAAAAAACGGAACGGTCGGGTGAAATTCACACAAGCAGGATGTTCCAATGAGAATAATAAAGATGGAACCAAATCCGGTGTAAAACACTGCGAGATAGGATATTCCAACGAGAATAATAAAAGGCGGAACCGGTCGGTGTAAAACACATGAGCAGGATGTTCCAATGAGAATAATAAAGAGGCGGAACCGGTCAAGGTGTAAAACACATGCGCACAGGATGTTCCAACAGAATAATAATAAAAAGCGAGACCGGTCAGGTGTAAAACACATGAGCAGGATGTTCAAACAGAATAATAGAAGAATGTCACCAAGTATAGGGTAAACCACTTATCTGGGTTATTCCAAAGAATAATAATAAGCAATGGAATAACAATAGTTCTCTTCGTGAATAAGAAAGAATAACACCCCTTACATTTGGTAGGAGATTGAATCTTTATGACGATGTAGTAACAAAATACTCTTCTTCTTTCTCTCTCTTATTCTCTATACTTTCTCTCTCTATATCTTGAATGAATTCTTGAAAAATAATGAAGCCCTAGGCCTCTATTTATAGAAGATTTCTAGCTTAGCACCTTAGTGTGAAAAGGCAAGTGGCTTGACGACTAATGATGTGAAAAGAAAAGTGGTTTGGCCTTTTGTAATGTGAAAGCGACAAGTGGTTCGGCCTTTTGTAATGTGAAGCGACAAGTGGTTCGGCCTTTGTAATGTGAAGCGACAAGTGGTTCGACGTCTGGTAAAAAGTAATTACTATTAACGAAGGTAAATACTATTGACGAAGGTAAATACTATTCACAAGGGTAATTACTATTGTGAAGGTAATTACTATCGATTGAAGGTAAATACTATTCACAAGGGTAATTACTATCGATTGAAGGTAATTACTATTGAAGAGACTCTTAGATGATGACATATGAGCCCCCATAAAATAATCAAACTTACCACAAATCATTTTTTCATCAACACATATTTAATCTTTCAACAATTATTAATCATTTATAACTTGTCGTCTCAATTATTGATTTAATACTATAACATATTATCTGAGATGATCTTTGTGACAATAATTGAATCAATAATATAAGAGATATGATGCGGCAATTCTTTGTAGCAATAATTGAGCATATTTGAGTGACTTCTCACGTAAGCATCGATAATCAATCTGAGTGTGCTACTTATCTGACTACTACGTGCATTCATTGTACTTTTACCATAAGGCGGTTCAAGCGGTTTTAACGGTAACACCCTCGTAGTTATTTTTATAAAATGTTTTTTCATTTTCTCAATCCGACAATAATTACATTGTGGGGTCCACCAATGATTGAGCCATTATGCGAATATTCCACAACAAAAGAATATTCACAGGCCAAACGAATATTTTATAACAACTTGCATACTTTGCAAAATTTATAAATATTACCCACAACTATAACATTATATCAAATTTATTCTATAATATTCAAATATAATATTTATAGAAAAAATTCATCTTTATTTATAAAAGCTGGGGTCTTACAAAAGGTGTCACAACGGTCACATTCACTCCATTGTGAATATTTTAATTTGCCATTTCCAAACACCGCCACAACACACGAGGGTTAATTAATATATCAAATATTATCCATATACTACGTGAGCCAATTAAATAACAAATAAACTTAGGTAGGTCATCTTAGCGAAGAAATTCCCGTCTCTCCCTCCTAGTTCTTATCTCAAGATCTTAGCCGAGGATCATATCCCTAAGCTTTGATACCTGTTGTGGCGCCCCCAAAATTAGGTATCGTCACCCATCTTGGGTCGCCACTTACATGGTACATAAATTCAAATACAAACTTAATTATACATACGTAGTGTAACATACGACAATACATAAAGCGAGAGTTCTAATAGGAATATTGTCATTTAGACAATATCCATACTCAAGGAGTCCTCATTACATTTATTGTCACACTATTTAACGAATAGTGAGGACTACTAATGCTATCTTGGGACCATCACTCTTTTCCAGAGCTTCGTCCCGGCCTATATTCTCATTTCACGAAGAGAACGGTGAAAGAAAGGGTGAGCTCAACTAGCCCGAAGAAATATTATAACTAAGATAATGCAGAATAAATTATCAATAGTCTTGACAATGTTAAAGCGATAAAATACAATAGACAACCCGGTTTAAGCTGCGGACGGAATATCTGATCCATTAAAAGAGTCAAGTAGAAAATAAAGTCTACTATCTTTTAGGTTTTAAAAGTTTTCATCAATTTTTATCACTAAGACTCAGTTTAATGAATAAACCACAATATCTAATCATCCACGTACCACGGTCAAGGATTTTCATCAAATTATCAATGGTCATGACTATAGAATCACCCACGGTCATAATCATACCAAAAACTATCCATCATTTGCATTACTGAGGCCATCGAGGACTTTTGTCACATCATTTATATCAAGCCATGATTATCTTAGAATGATCCACGGTCATAATCATACTAAGTTCATCTATGCACGCGTAAGCGAAGATAACATAATATAACATGAGGATGATGACAATGACATAATAATTCAATAAAACAAGTTCACGAATTAATTTATTCGAGGAACTAATAACGTCCAAATTGTCAACATGATCTTTGCTTTGTAGAGTAAAATTCAAGAATGCTCGAGAAAAATATTTTCATTAAAATCTTTGGATGAAGCTTGAAATATCGAGGATATTCCACTAAATTCATGGAGTATAGAAGTCGAAATTTTAACCATTTGAGTATAATAGCGAATGAAATAACAAAAGAAATCACCGTGCATGCGGTACTTCTCATAGAAGCGAGGTTATTCAGCAAGAATAATAAATACGAGAATAATAAAAAGCGGAACCGGTCGATTGTAAAACACGAGACGCAGGATATTCAATAGAATAATAAAGCGAGAATAATAAAAGCGGAACCCGGTCCGCGTAAAAAGCACAGACGAGGATGTTCCAGCGGAATAATAAAATAATAGAAGAATGTCACCAAGTATAGGGATTCCAGCATATCTGAGGTTATTCCAATGTAGAATAAATAAGAATGGAATAATATAAAGATTTCACCAAGTATAGGGTATTCCGCATATAAAGGTCGTGTATAGGGTATGCCACTTTTACGAGTTATTCCAAATGAGAATAATAAGGAATGGAATAATGAAGTTCTCTTCATGAATAAAAAAAAATAACACCCCTTACGAGTCTGACAAATAATATTCCTACCTTAGAAAATTTGAATATTGGAAAAGTGAAGTAGCAAAATACTTTTCTTCTTTTCTCTATAGTTTCTCTCTACAGAGTTTAGGTGAATTCCTCGGAAATAATGAAGGAATGAGCTTTCTATTTATAGAAAAAGCGAGGGTGGCTCTTGAGTGTCTTATGAAGGATCGAAATGACTTTTGGTAATATTGAAGAGACAACTTACTATTTGCGAAGGGTAATTAACCCTTGGAATCAAGAGGCGATTAACTCTTGGTAATATTGAAGGGACAACTACTATTTGCGAAGGGGTAATTACTATTGACAAAGGTAATTACAATTGTGAAGGTAATTACTATTGAAGAAGGTAATTACTATTGTGAAGGTAAATACTATTGTGAAGGTAATTACTATTCACAAAGGTAATTACTATTCATAAAGGTAATTACTATTGACGAAGGTAAATACTATTGATGAAGGTAATTACTATTCACAAAGGTAATTCTTATTCACAAAGGTAATTCTTATTGATGAAGGACTTTTAGATGATGACATATGCCCCCCATAAAATAATCAAACTTACCACAAACGTCCTCATATGAGACTCTTTATATACACCAAGATTGAATAAATATTACCACAAATCATTTTATTTTAATCAACACATATTTAATCTTTCAACAATTATTAATCATTTATAACTTGTCGTCTCAATTAATAATTTAATACTATAACATATTATCTGAGATGATCTATGACAATAATTGAATCGATAATATAAGAGATATGATGCACAGCAATTAATGTAGCAATAATTGAGCATAGGTGAGTGACTTCTCACGCAAAGCATCGATAATCGATATCGTGTCTTCTTATACAACTCTGGCGTATTCTTGTACTTTTACTCTAGGATAGTTCAACAGTTTTGGCAGTAACAACTCTGTAGTTATTTTTGTAGAAAAATAATTTTGTGGATTTTCTAACTACGACAATACTTAGTTAATGGGGTCCACTGATGATTGAGCCGTAAAGTCACGAATATTCCTCGACAAAAAGAATATTCCCAGACCAAACGAATATTTTATAACAACTTGCTTACTTTGCAAAATTTATAAATATTACCACAACTATAACATTATATCAAATTTATTTCATAATATTCAAAAATAATATTTATAAAAAATTCATCTTTATTTATAAAAATTTGGGGTCTTCTGACCTTATTCACGATATCTGACATTTATTCACGAATACGGCACTATTCAATAGAAAAATGAAATTTCTACTTTTTATCCAAAATATCTATTACGGATACTAGCTTTGATTATATCCATGTTTTGATCATTCTTGAATTTTACACCACTTTGTGATTATTTTGAGGTATTTTGGACGTGGATAAAACAAAGTATGAATCCTTAATCCTTAATCCTTGTCATTTTGTTTCTTTGGATTCGTTTCTTTAAAAATATTTTCATCATCTTGATCTTAAATGATGATATTATGGAATATCTTTGATCAGTAGTCTGAAGATGAATGATTTTGAAGAATATCTTTGGCCCGTAGTGCAAAGATGAGCAGTGTTTAGAAGAACATGACCAATTGATGAATATCTTTGGCTGTAGTGCAAAGATGAATATTTGATTCAGATATATATTGATTGATGTTACGGGGGATAAAAGATGAGCGATGAACTTTTAAATTCATACATAGAAGATAGTAGTTTGCATTCTCTACTTAACTCTTCTAATGAATTATTATTTTCATTGCGAATATTGATTTAAAATTTGTTGTCTATTGTATTCTATTAGATTTTTTCCTGTTTAAGACTAACGATAATTTGTTGTATATTATCTTAGTCATAATATTCTTCTTGGGCTAGTTGAGCTCACCCTTTTCCTTTTGTTCCATTTTTCTTCTCGGGAGGCAAGAATATAGCGAGTACGCAGTTGGGGTATGGAATGAAAGTTCTAGAGAGAGTTGTTTAGTAGTCCTCACCATTTTTGTAAAATAATGTATCAATAAATGTGATGAGGATTTATTTGAGTATATATATTGTCAGAAGATAATATTTGTATTCAAACTCACAATTTCTTGTTGTAGTTGTTTATCGTACCATGTATTGACAACTTTCGGAATGGGTGATGTATACCTATTTTGGGGCGTCCACAGTTGGTATCGAGCTTATGGATATGATCTCTGGCGGAGATCGGGGAATAGAATTAGGGAGGGAGGCGAGTAAATCCTTCGCTAGTGTGTCCTACTAAGCTTATTTGTTAGTTGGTCGATTATATAAAGATATTATGTGATATATTGATTTCCTTAATTAACCCTTGTTTTATGGCGGTATTTGAGAATGTCGGTGAGAATATTAACAATGGAAATGAGGCTGTGGAGCCTTTGTACTCACCAGCGAGGAGAATGTACCTTGGTGGCAATGTTCCTCCTGTGAACAACACCCTTTGAAGCGAGATGATGAGCGAGGGGATGTTTAGAAGCTTTTTGCGATTCATGCAAAATCGAGACGAGGAGACTCGTGTTCAAAATATAGGAGGAAATGATAGCGATTCACGGGTTGTCCGCAAAGCGATTCGAAGTTAGGATCACGAGAATTTAAGGGAAAGCGAGATCCGATCATGGCGGAAACATGGGTCAAGCAAATTACCATGATATTCGATGTCTTGGGATGCGGAGGAACAGAAGGTTCCATTCGCCACCTTTATGTTCCGTGGCGGCGGAGACTCTTGGTGGGAGTGCGTGAAGCGTACCCATCCAACCGCTTTCGGCATGTCTTGGGGAGCGTTTGAAACTATTTAATGACAAATACTTTCACGAAAGTGTTTCGTCGTATGAAGAAGTGGAGTTCATCGATTAGAATAAAACAACATGGCCGGTATCTCGATGCGAGGCAAAGTTTGCGAGTTATCGAGTTTGCACCTCATTTGGTGGAGAATGAGGAGCATTACGGCGGATGTTTACGAGAGGTTTGAAACCCGCATCTGACAATATCTCATTTCTCATAAATTTTCTCTCTATTAGGATGTTGTTAATGGGGCTCAATTGTTAGAAGCGAGATAGCGAGTATGTTCAACGAGGGACCATAACCGAGGATCGTACCGAGAGATAGCGATAAATAGAATAATGATAACCGGCGGAGAAAGAAAGCAGACGGACAAAATGGTAACCACTACGGTGGTAATCATAGCCAATGAAAATAGAAAAAGCGAGTCGGGAGGAGATTTTAAAAAGAGGAGATTTTAACGACCGATGTGAAGGCAGCGGTCTGCGTGCGTAGCCCGGTTCTAAGGAGGAGAAACGACCACATCATATACTACAAATGCGGAAAAGAGGGGACATATCGGTCAAAGCGCCCAACAGTTCAAGGTATGCTATAATTGTGGAAAGGAAGGACATATCGCTCGAGATTATGCAGTAGCGAAACCTAGTTCGTGAGGGGACGGTGACTCGAAAGATCATCCCGAGAAAAGTCAAAGTCACGATTAAAGGGAAGAAGCGTTTGTTGTATTTGGTCAAAATCTTGAAAAACCAAGCGAGGTGATCACGGGTAAGCTATTTATAAATTCTTGCGAAGTTTATACCTTACTTGATCTACGGTGCTACCCATTCATTTATTATCTCTCTGCGTGTGCTCAGCGTTTAAACTTGACTCAGGAGAAATTAGACTTTGACCTATCTGTGGAAACTCCGTTAGGAGAAACTTTCATCACATCCACTGTTTATAAATCTTGTTTGATTCAAGTTGGCACCATCACCTTACACATTGACCTTATCTCTTTAAAGATACTTGCTTTTGATGTGATTTTAGGGATTGATTGGTTAACTACTCATCATGCCAAAATTGATTGTTTTTCGTAAGGTTGTTAGTTTTCATATTCCTAACCAACTTTGTTATGCAATTCAACAACTAAACCATTAAAATCAATCTTTGTCATATCTAATCATAAAAGCTATTCGTTTATTGAAAAAGCGGATGTCGAGCTTTCTTAGCCCATGTTATGGATTTGAATAAAGACACGTCAAATTTGAATAATATTCTGTTGTTATTGACTTTCCGACGTATTTCAGAAGAACTTACGGTCTACCCCGAGCGTGAAGTTGAATTCTTTATTGATCTTGAACACAGTACAAAGCCCATTTCTAAAACCCCATATCGAATGGCTCCTATTGAACTTCAGGAGTTAAAGGTCCAACTACTGAGGAATTGTTGGACATCGGTTTCATTAAATCTAGTACATCTCCTTGGGGTGCTCTGTTTTATTCGTAAAGAAGAAAGGCGGGAGTATGCGACTTTGTATTGACTATCGGGGAATTGAACCATGTCACCATCAAGAATAGGTATCCTCTACCTCGTATTAATGACTTGTTTGACTAGTTGCAAGGGGCACAATTCTTTTCAAAAAATCGATCTTCGATTACGGATATCATCGGTGAAGATTAGAGGCGAGGATATTCAAAGCGCCTTGAACTCGGTATGGGCATTATGAATTCTTAGTCATGTCTTTCGGACTAACTAATGCTCATGCGACTTTCATGGATATGATGAACCAAGTATTCAAGGAATATTTGGATCGGTTGTTGTTGTCTTTATTGATGACATCTTCGTATATTCCAAAAGTCGTGAAGATCATGAGCACCATTTGAAAATTTGGTACTCGAAAGGCTTCGTGAAAATAAACTATATGCCAAATTGAAGAAATCGCGAGTTACGGCGAGAAGTAGCATTTTTTGGGCACGATAGTGTCAAAACATGGAGTATCAAGTGGACGGCCGAAGATTGAAGCAATACAAATTGGGGAGCAACCGAAGTCGGTGATAGAAATCGTAGCTTCTACGGGTCTAAATTTGGTTATTATCGGAGATTCGTGGAAGGGTTTTCTTGAATCGCTACTCCATTAACTTGACTAACTCGGAAGGATACAAAATTCATTTGGAAGCGAAGAAGAATGCGAGAAGAGTTTCCAAGAGCTTAAGAGGAGACTTATTTGGCACCTTTTCTAACAATACCATCTGGTTCGGATGGATTTGTTATCTCTGACGATGCTTGAGCAAAGGGTTAGGATGTGTTCTCATGCAGCGTGGGAAAGTCATAGCCTATGCCTCGCGACAACTTAAAGAGTATGAGAGGAATTATCCTACTCATGATCTAGAGTTGGGTCTTGATCGTTTTCATGCTTAAAGATATGGAGGCACTATCTATATGCGGAGAAAGTGGAGATATATTCGGACCATAAAAGCCTTAAATATTGCTTCACTCAAAAAAGAACTCAACATGCGGCAATGACGTTGGCTCGAGCTATTGAAAGAATTTGACCACACTATTCAATACCATCCCGGTAAAAGCGAGCGTGGTAGGACGGCATTGAGTAGAAGATCATATCTTGGGAATGAGTGCGATGATGTCAAGTATACGCGTAGAGCCGACTTTAATAGAAAAAGTTAAGGTTCTTTCGAGCCAGGCAGGAAATGATGCGTATGAAGAAGAAAGTACAAGAAGGAGCTATTAGGGCGAGAATTGATGAAGAAGGATTACTTGGGTCCACTCTAGACTTTGTGTCCCTAACGACTCGATTTGAAGTACAAGATTATGATGGAGGCACACAATACACCATTTGCAATCCATCACGGAAGTACCAAAATGTATCGTGATCTTTGACATACATTTTGGTGTTACAATATGAGAGAGAGATTGCAAAGTTTATCTCGATGTGTTTAACTTGTCGGCGTGTAAAGGCGGGAGCATCTAGTACCTAAGGGTCCGTTGCAACCACTTGAGATTACGAAATGGAAGTGGGAACATATTACCATGGATTTCGTTCACGGGTCTTCCTACGGTTTCTCAAAGCATCAATGCTATTTGGGTTATTGTTGATAGATTAACCAAGTCCGCTCATTTTTCTTGATCTGGAGACTTATTCCCTTGAGCGTCTTGCTAGTATATGCGTGAATGAGATTGTGAGGTTGCATGGCATGCTGTATCCATAGTTTGGATTGTGACCCAAGATTCACTTCAAGATTTTGGGTTAGCTTGCAAAAAGCTATGGGCGCGGATTCTGATTGATTGCTTCGCATACCATCCCCAAAGCAGACGGACAATCGAGAGGACTATTCAAACTCTTGAAGATCTATTAATACTTTGTGTCCTAGACTTCAAAGGCGGTTAGGATAAGTATTTACCATTGGTGGAATTCTCCTACAACAACGAGTTATCGAGCGAAAGTATAGGTGTGGCTCCATTTGAAGCATTATATGGACGAAAGTGTCGCTCTCCAATATGTTGGGATGAGGTGGGTGAAGCAACATTGTTGGGACTGAGTTAATGCGATATGACTACCGAAAAGATCCAAATGATTCGACAAGCGTATACAAAGCAAGACAAGATCGACAAAAGAGTTATGCGGATCTTCATCGAAAGGGCGTGGAATTTAGTATAGGGGATCATGTATTGTTGCGAGTTGCTCCGTGGAAGGGAGTTACAAGATTTGGGAAGAGAGGAAAGCTCAATCCACGATTTATTGGTCCATTTCAAATTCTTGAGGAAGTAGGAAATGTAGCCTATAGACTCGCGTTACCTCAAAGTATGTCTCGTGTTGTTCGTAATGTGTTTCACATATCGTGCCGTAAATATGTGAAAGACCCGAACCACGTTATAGAGTTAGAGCCGGACGAGATAGCAGAAGACTTAACGTATGAGGAGGTATTGTCAAGATCTTGGATAGGAAGGAGCATGTCCTACGCGCCTTGAAAGGTCATACCACAAGTTAAAGTTTTATGGAGGAATCATCTTTATAGAGGAAATGACACAGGAATTGGAAAGCGGAAATAAAAGCGAGGTATCCTCACCTTTTGAAACACCAGTACGTGACGTCGATTTCGAGGATGAAATTTCATAAGGAGGGAGGTTGTAAGACCCCAACTTATTATTAATGAAATTTAATTTTCTCTATTTATTATTTTGAAATAGTAAGGGTTGATTTGATTAATGTGAATAGTTATGGGTAAAATCATAAATATTTCAAAATAAGCAAGTGGTTATAAAATATTCATTGTTGTCGGGAATATTCGTTTGGTCATGGAATATTCTTCTTTGTCGGGGAATATTAAATGCGGACGGTAGCGATATTTTGTGGGCCCCATGCTTGGAAAGCGATTGGATGAAGAAAGCGACAAATATAAGTGGTTTAAAAATAATGGCGTAGTTATTACACAGTTAATCTTGTTAAAATACTCGGTGGTTAAAACACAGTAGCACACGGTATTGCACCAATTATTGATTCTTACGTAAGACGGCACTACTTAATAATGGTTACAGTAATTACTGTTCAGTATTTTATTGATTTAATAATTGATGCGTTGATATTTTATATTGCTGTTGTTGTCATTACACAGTATTTTTCATTATCGATGCAATAATTCATATTATCTGAATAATATTATTAGATAACATTATTGGCAATTTCTAGAAAGTTCTGTCTAAGGAGAGGTTTGGTCACCTAATTACGCGTCAGTAAGGAGAAATTCTTATTGGAAAGCCCCCTGCTTTCACAGGGGCGCGCACGGTTGTCGATATTGTGATTTTGTAATATTATTTGTGAATAATTAATTATTGATTCATATGATAAGGAAAATATTGATTTTATGTGGATATAGATGGAGAAAAATTTTAATGTGACAATTGTTGAAAATTGAAATTTTATCTTTTTCTGATAAGATAATTCATTTAAATGTATTATTATATTTTAATAATATAATAATGGTGATATTTTTACAACGAATGTGGGATATATGAGTATACGAGGAGGAAGAGTATTTTTGTTGCAATAAATGTTTAAAACATGTTAAACATGTAGGTGGACCCCATTTATTATTTGAAATTTGATTATAGCACAATAAAATCACCCGTTTGTGGATTTGATTGATTTCTATTTGGAATTTGGAAAAACTTTATTACGAAAAGTTGTAGAGAATTGAATTTCCTATAAAAAGTTGCGATATTCAATTTTACGATAAAAGGGCTATTTATTATGAATTATTGAAGTTATGAAGCTCAAAATAATTAATTTTGGAAGTTTAAAATATTTTAATTATAAAAGCGTTTTTACATTGTTGGGACTCATTTAACATGTGTTAAGATTCTTTGATTTTATATGCTAAGTAATGCGTAGAGAATTTGTAATATATATAATATTATTATATTAAATTTTTTGCTTTGGTGTTAAGCAAATTTACATAAATA